>CM071953.1:3670000-3907500 GCA_036784905.1 Acrossocheilus fasciatus
ATTATTTTAAAGTGAAAAACACATTAACCACTCAGTAATTACTAAGAAATTTAATAAGTTATTTAACATATTTAAATCTGAGACATAGTGTACATTCATACATTTGTGTGAGGCACTAGTGATATTTTACCAGACACTGTAATCTGGAATATACAGTTTTGTGCTTAACACAGTATAAAGGCAGTCAATGCCTTCATTAAGGATGTGAATTGTTTTTGTCAAGAGAACATCATTATTTATATTCAAGAAAAGTCCTCCCCAGCCTACTGTCACTAAAACCAGGTCTTTTGGAGTCGGAGGCATACTGAACTGACACAAACTAGAGCTCATAATTGTTAACTAATGCAATCACTTCCTAACTATTAAAATGATTTGAATTATTATTCTATGTTTTTGTTTGAAATAAACAGAGAACAAAATTAATATATATGGGAGAAAAAACTTCTCAAGGTAACAATTGAAGGCAACCAATTTTTACTGTGCAGCAATGCAATATTAGAAACATTTTTGGTTACCCAAAGAACCTTTTATTAGAAATGTTCTTCAAACAGGAACCTTTTCTACTAAAAAAAATAACCTTTTGTGTGACAGAAAAGTTCTAGAAGTTTAAGGTTCTTAATGTAACCATCAATTCCAGTAAAGAACATTTAGACTTTTAGACAAACTGCAGGTCTTAATGCTCAGATCAGATTTTTTTGCTGAAATCTGTTCAGACTGAAGTTGCATTGCAAAACATCGGATATGCATCCGATTTAGGACCACATATGAAAGTGGCCAGTTGAAAGTGAAACCATTACCAAAACGTATTTAGGACACCATGTGTCTATTGCATGGATCATATTTTAGTCTCGCCACAGTTTTGTAATTTTGTGATTAAAAAACAAAAACAATAACAAAAAAGGAATTTCAACCAACTCCTGCATTATTTTTCATAGCGTGCAATTTTATTAATCAGCTAATTTTAGCTAATCAAGGTCCATCGATCCCAGGACAGTCAGATTCATCAACATGTGAATGTGTTGCTCTCTTGCTCTTCAAAAAATAAAAAATAAAACATAATAATAATCAATGAACTGCTGAAGAAAACTCCATTTCCTATTTTTTCATGTAATGGTTTTACTAATTAATGTTACCGACTCACCCATAACATTAGTTTGTGCATAGTGTGTGAGAATGTGTGTGTGTGTGTGTGTGTGTGTGAGAGAGAGAGAGAGAGAGAGAGAGAGAGAGCCCAGGTTTATGCACTTAATCTTGATCTTGTGATGGTAAACTAATTAGTAACACGATGTCAAATTAAATGAATAAATAAATATTGCAAAAAGCTGTTATAGCAACCATGACTACCCCTAATTCATGTCAGTATCTGAATGATTTTTTTAACACTTGATAAACAATATCTTATTGTTTGAATATTACACAGACCACAATAAAAACCAAGAATTTTAAATATAAATTAAACTTTAAAATATTAGGATTAAAAAAAAAAAGAAAAGAAAAATAATTTATTATATTATATTATATTATGTCAACACTTCATGGACTTTTCAGTTTGCTTTCATTTTCATCCCTCGTGTTCCTTGACCTAGTTTCTGTCTCCCCTTGATTGTGTCATATGTTCAGGTGTGTCTTGTCAATTATCCTCCTTTGCTCTCCCATTTAAGCTGTAGTCTGTTCAATGCATGTCGTTCAGTCTGAATGTTATGTATCCCATACATTTTATTTTCCTTATGTGGATAATTAAAGAATGTTTGCTGTTATCTTCTTCGTATTCATGTGTTTCTCCTACACTGAACCAGTAGTATATATGGCAGGGCAAATGACAAAAAGATTTATGGCCTTTTGACCTTTCCCCCTCCCCCACACGGCCCACCCACATTGCAACCACCCACATCGTGCTGACCCCTTGACCCGTTAATGAGATTCAGAATAAATAAAACAATTTTAACAGGTCAGTTTTAAGACATACATATATTCTGATGACTGTATAAAAATGATTTAAATAACACTCCTGATAATGAATTGGGAATAAAACAAAGGAATAAATAAAATCTTCTTACACTTTTTCCAAGAGAGAATGATTTCCTCCTTGTGCAAGGATGACCATTCTTCGAATGAGTGGTTTACAAAAAAATTGTTTAGTTTAAGTTGGAAAAGGTCCTCTCTCTCTCTCTCTCTGATAAGCTTTGCAAACATTTTAAAAATGAGATGTATAACCATACTTTAATGTTTAAATAATTATATTTAAACATTAAAGTTAAGTATATATATTATATTAAAAATATGTATTATATTTTAACTTAAGCCATGGTCTGTCTGAATACTGGATTCTGATTGGCTGGCAGGTGTTGATTAAATTCGTTGAACTGCACAGGTAGTTCCAGGTCAGTTTAATCACGTTCTATATTAATGCGCTTCCTATAAACATTGGTAACCATAGTAACATACAGTTACAGTTGAATAGTAATACAGACGAAAATAACCATCATTTTTATCGTTCCGGTCAAATATTGCAGCGCAAATATTATTAACATCTTTAATATGTAAATGCTGGCAAATGACCATGGCATCCGCTGCGCGTCGGGTGGTTCTTCGCCTCCATGTCGTGCATTCAAATCGTTTAATGCACAGCTAGCTGTTGATTATCCCATACTTATTTCACATCAAACGATTGTTTAAAAGGTTCTTATTTTATTCATCCTCTTCAAAATTGTATTCCACCACACATGGTGTGATGAAACATACAAAATCTTTATGTATGTTTTTAAAAATAAAACTAGTAACATTTCAGTAGTCTTACAGCTGCACGATGGTTTGGTTGGCTATGTTGCTGTGATGTGATTAGATGATCGTTTTGATCACGTATCTAATCCCGGCCGGCTTCAAAACTTTTCAAATTATTTATCTAAAATGACAACTAATCAACTTTTAATCTACAAATTTAATGTTGGTTGCGTTTATTTCACAACCTTTCAGAAAATCATTCCAGAGAATTCAGACGGCCAGTTTTGCCTAACTGCACCGGCATTTTTGGTCATGTTTATATAGATGGAGCCGTGAGCCGTGGACTTTGTCAGTGTTTTAAGAAGACTGTTTAAATAACAGTTCTAGGCGTCTGTACATGTGTTTCAGTTGTAGCCGTGACAAAATAAATATTTCTAATTAGACATGCTCACGAACAATTTAGCGGTCCTAAGCTTACACAGGAACAAGCAGTCACAATTTAGTATCAATTTTATGGGGTTTTACACATGTTGCTATCCTCTCTCTCTCACACACACACACACACACACACACACACGCACGCATGCGTGCGCATTCAATCGTCCCGAGTCGTATTCTCTTCTTTGAAATGAAAATAAATAAATAAACTGTGTGATCACACACAATATAAAACAAAGCAAAACATCGACACTAGTTTTAGGAACCAGCAACGTCGAAATTAGTAAAGGGTGAAAAAATAAATATTTTAACAGGCAAATGGTAAGGGCTATTGGGGTCCTCGACGTGTCTGGACATGTCATGTTTGAAGGTCATAAACATTATTTTTCAATGCTTTATTTACATAGACATACAAATAACCGTGAATTTAATTTAAATATATATTTTTCACAAAACAAATTGTTGCAAAGCAGTTTCACAGAAAAGTAAAGTTTCTACATCATATTTACAACTTTTATATTCATATTTACATTATATTAATGAATTTTATACTGTCACCCCCCTAAACCTACCCATCGCACAACAATTTCTGCCTATACATCCATTTTTTGATAAAATATTGATTGTAAATTATCTTAATTATGAAAACTCAAATTTCATCATAAATTTGCAAAACACAAGCATGTACATTAATGATGCTAACATATTATTGTAACTCTGTTTGTACTGAATACCCTATAATCAGGCTTTAACCATTAATATATTTTTAAGATATTGAAAAACACAAATGTCAAAACTTCTTCAGCGCTCCAGCGATTATATGTAGCATACAGTATAAAAATAAACATTTCTAAAAAGAGACTCAAGTAACTTTTTTTTGTAAGTAACAATTATGTTGCAGCAAAGCAAACCATTTATCACACATTTTAAACAAGTATTTTAGTTTTTTAACTAACCACACATAAATGCTGTTTTTCTTAAAAACACAAACATGTGCGTTCATGCTGCTGACATACTATTCTAGACCAGTTTGTGCTGAATACAGTATAATCAGACTTTAGCCATTAATATGCTTTTAAGATTCTGAAAATCATTCATCATACATTTTAAACACATATTCAGCATTTATTTAAGTTTATTGAAACTTATAAAACATAATTATCTTCGTTTAAAGATGTTAATAAATAAGTTTGATTATATGTAACATACTATATAAAAATAAACATTTACAAGTCTTAGGTGATAATAAAATGTCTTACATTTTTTTCTGTGAACAATGATGTCCATTGTGTGAATTAAATATTTCCAAAATAAAATAAAAAATAAAAATGTTTAAGTTGTAAACGATATTAAATATAAACAAAACTCGCAGCTCCTCTTTGGGGTAATCTCCAATGTGAAACCGACACAGACAAGACAAGGGAGGGTGAGGGCCGAGTTACAGACCAGATGATCTGAGATGTTAGTCTGCTAACCTTTTTTCTAAAAGAGTTTCCCTACTTCAGCTGATGTCCGGTGACTCTTATTTCAACTAAAGAATAGTTTATATTAGATTTATTCCACATTAAACACTTCAGCATCTTTAAAAGGTTCTTATTTTAAGTATCTTCTCCAATGTTTTAATCCCCTCACACATGCGATAAAACATTTCACCAAAGTCTTTCTGTATGTTTTAAAAAAATAAACTAGCAATATTTTAAAAAGTTCCATATGTGAAGGTGTACAGCGTTGATGTATCTTTCGTCAAACGTGGAGCCGGTGATTCCTTATTTAAGTTTTATCTTTTAGAAAATTTTATATTTAATTTATTTCAAGGCATATTACTGCTTAATAGGCGAAATAAAAAAAATAAAAATAAAACAAATTAAAAAGCGATCATATCTTATCTTAGCTACAGGCTCACCCTAGTAGGCTGATACTCTATGTTCTAGTTCTACACTTAAATAGTCATACTTTTCTGAACGCTCTTTATCAGTAGGGTGAAACATACTCTTAGCTGAAAATATACAGGTGCTGGTCATATAATTGTAAGTCGCTTTGGATAAAAGCGTCTGCAAAATGGCTAAATGTAAATGTAAATGTAAATAATTAGAATATCAGCAAAAAGTTGATTTATTTCACTAATTCCATTCAAAAAGTGAAACTTTTATATTATATTCATTCATTACACACAGACTGATATATTTCAAATATTTATTTCTTTTAATTTTGATGATTATAACTGAGAACTAAGGAAAATCCCAAATTCAGTATCTCAGAAAATTAGAATATTACTTAAGATCAATACAAAGAAAGGATTTTTAGAAATCTTGACCAACTGAAAAGTATGAACATGAAAAGTATGAGCATGTACAGCACTCAGTACTTAGTTGGGGCTCCTTTTGCCTGAATTACTGCAGCAATGCGGCGTGGCATGGAGTCGATCAGTCTGTGGCACTGCTCAGGTGTTGTGAGAGCGCAGGTTGCTCTGATAGTGGCCTTCAGCTCTTCTGCATTGTTGGGTCTGGCATATCTCATCTTCCTCTTCACAATACCCCATAGATTTTCTATGGGGTTAAGGTCAGGCGAGTTTGCTGGCCAATCAAGCACAGTAACACCATGGCCATTTAACCAGCTTTTGGTACCTTTGGCAGTGTGGGCAGGTGCCAAGTCCTGCTGGAAAATGAAATCTGCATCTCCATAAAGTTGGTCAGCAGCAGGAAGCATGAAGTGATCTAAAACTTCCTGGTATACGGCTGCGTTGACCTTGGACCTCAGAAAACACAGTGGACCAACACCAGCAGATGACATGGCACCCCAAACCATCACTGACTGTGGAAACTTTACACTGGACCTCAAGCAACGTGGATTGTGTGCCTCTCCTTTCTTCCTCCAGACTCTGGGACCCTGATTTCCAAAGGAAATGCAAAATTTACTTTCATCAGAGAACATAACTTTGGACCACTCAGCAGCAGTCCAGTCCTTTTTGTTTTTAGCCCAGGCGAGATGCTTCTGACGCTGTCTGTTGTTCAAGAGTGGCTTGACGCAAGGAATGCGACAGCTGAAACCCATGTCTTGCATACGTCTGTGTGTAGTGGTTCTTGAAGCAATGACTCCAGCTGCAGTCCACTCTTTGTGAATCTCCCCCACATTTTTGAATGGGTTTTGTTTCACAATCCTCTCCAGGGTGCGGTTATCCCTATTGCTTGTACACTTTTTTCTACCACCTCTTTTCCTTCCCTTCGCCTTTCTATTAATGTGCTTAGACACAGAGCTCTGTGAACAGCCAGCCTCTTTTGCAATGACCTTTTGTGTCTTGCCCTCCTTGTGCAACGTGTCAATGGTCGTCTTTTGGACAACTGTCAAGTCAGCAGTCTTCCCCATGATTGTGTAGCCTACAGAACTAGACTGAGAGACCATTTAAAGGCCTTTGCAGGTGCTTTGAGTTAATTAGCTGATTAGAGTGTGGCACTAGGTGTCTTCAATATTGAACCTTTTCACAACATTCTAATTTTCTGAGATACTGAATTTGGGATTTTCCATAGTTGTCAGTTATAATCATCAAAATTAAAAGAAATAAACATTTGAAATATATCAGTCTGTGTAATGAATGAATATAATATACAAGTTTCACTTTTTTTGAATGGAATTAGTGAAATAAATCAACTTTTTGATGATATTCTAATTATATGACCAGCACCTGTACTTTTGGTTGTCCATATGACGATGTAACATCTTGCCTGATGGTCATGTGATTTGAAGGGCCACGTCTTTGAAGAGCGAGTTTATGGCTTTTGCAGGCAGCAACCCTTTTACCCATAACATTCCAGCTCATTTAAAATGTTTGTTTAAGTTAACTACAGACATGTGAAAAGTCTTTACAAAATCATCTATGTCACCATGGCACACATTCTTCGGAGTTGTAAACTACACTTGAATGAATCAGCACATGTGAGGAGCATCTTCAGTGGATCAATGGAGTCTTCTGAGAATATTTAATTGCGCTTAAAAAGCACAGATCAAGCTAAATGAAAAAGATGTCTGGCGGTAGAAAATACCTACGTTGTTAACACTTATATACAATATGTATTAAACGTATGCTTTTGTTGTTAAGTCTGCTTATTAATAGTGGTAATACTGTTGTTAAGCTTTAACGGTTCACAAGTCTCTTTAATCTATATCATTTTCATTTATTTATTACTTTTCTTATTTTTACAAAGATTCATTTCCTAGTAAATATAAGGCCAAACATGATATTACAAAAGAAATCATGTTGACAAAGGTTTTTAAAAATAGGAAATGCCAAATCCAAACAGATCCTCACACCCACCCACCCACCCACCTACACCCACACACACACACCCACCCACCCACACACACACCCACACACACACCTTCTTAACCGAACAAAGAAAACATATTTTACATTCATTCATCATATTTTATTCAATAATTTTGCATGAGTATCGTGGCTTCATGTTCTTTTTGAAGGGCTTGTCTAATACTGTAGATGCACAGAATGTGAATTTTTCACCATCCAACATAAATTTAAAGAGTTGTATCGGCCGAGCTTGTTTCACCCGTTTATTACCATTTCTTAGGTTATTATTATTTTTGACTCACATATAGAATAATTATGGAAACCTTATCGTCCATGCTTTCGCCTTATACAGACCCCAAAGATAATATCCAAATGAGTTATATGGGGGCACAGCTGTAAATTCCTAGAGGTCTAGTTTCTCAGAAAGTGTACACATCATTTAAGAAAGGGGTCATAATGCATACAGAATACAGAAAACCTCCTCTCGATCTACTGTGACTCTCATTTTACTTAGGGTTAGTGTTATGGATGACGCTGCTCACATTTTGTTTGCTGGACTGTATATGCCTTTAGCTGAGGCCTTCTCTCTCTCTCTAAGAGCAGTCAGCATTCGGCATTTATAGAAATAAATGAAATTAAGAACATTTAGACTTGAGAGCGCTTGACTAAGTCGGCATTACTTTTTAGGACAATTATCCATCTCCATATCCGTAGGATGGTAAGTCTTGCTGATTTATACATACAACTGAAACATATCTCACCATCAAGCTCAAAGCCGCACATTCAGTAAAGTCAGAGGTTGTACACGCTCTTGAAAAGGTTACAGACACAAAATGTCAAGGAATTTTGTGAGAACAAAAACCCTATGTATCTCAAGAGAGCAAACCACTAAGAAAACTGCCATATGAATACAGACAATTCCACTCGTGGGTATTTGTGTATATTTTTGTAAATGTTGAATTATAAATGACTTTTTTCTTTACATCACTATTTAGACCAGTGGGGATTTCTTTAAGACTGCAAAGGAAGCTCGGCTTCCCTTATAAATGTCAAAAAATTAATGGTCAAATATGTACTATTGTGTTAACATTGTATTGACTAAAAATGAAATGAAGACGAGTTCGTTCAGAATCAGCTACATACAGCAGGTCGGACTCGATTTCCTTCTCATATATTCCCGTAGCGTCAGTGTACTTCCCCGTTGAAGCCGAGCGTCCATTGACTTCAATGGGGCTGCTTTGAACAGTTTTTTTCAGTGCTTCGAAACTAGACGGTCATTGGATAAATGCTGCGATTATGTCCCGCCCATGGACGCTCAGCGTCTCTGGGGGTGAATGGAGGAGTGGGCTGGCCTGGACTCCGGGCTTCTGCGTGATGATTGGACGGTCTGCATCTCCTTTTGATTGACAGCGATTTTGTACAATAAAAAGTCGCTGACGCTGAAGCTATTCGAGCTCAGTCCCATCGCGGCTTTGCACTTGGTTCTTATCAATCATTATATATATTTTTTTATTCATTTATAATGTTATGTTTTAATATACATGCTGCTAACTCGGAAATTTCAAGATATGCGAGCAAAAAATGCTCCTGACACTTAGGCAATACGACACGAGCAAGAGTGCTGTTTTTGTTTCGTTTCTGTGTTCGATCCAATCCGCGTTGATTTGGGCGAATCACTGATTCACTGACCCTGCGTCCCAATGTGCATACTATCCACACTATCTGCCCTAAATAGTATTGAAAATTACTAATATCACATAGAATTTAGGATGGATAGTATGCACATTGGGATGCAGGCTGAGATATTCATAAAAACAGTCATTTCATTAGTTCCTGAAGGATTCAGCTGTTTTGAAAGAATTGTTTGAATGACTCAGTAATTCAATCACGAACTTCTGCCACTTGCTGGCCGTTTTTAAGTTTCCCATATTTCTATATTCAGAATTTAGTATTTAAAACATTAATCTCATAACATTATTTATGTAATTATAAATACAGTCTAAATTAATAAATGCCACATCAAAATGTCACTTCATGCAGCTTCTGTGCAGTGCTAAGATGAGTTTTGTTTAGATCATTTCATGGATAACAATAGCTAGTCATACATTCACATTAAGTATTCAGAGAATAATATTGTCTGTTTTCACTTACATCTATTTATCTATTAAGTTTTGATTCATTTTGTAATTGAATTATAAATTAAGCTGGTATAGTATCGTAAGACATTTTTATGGTATCTGACAACCAACACCACATTCCTTGTTTCAGTTTAACCTAATTCCCACATTTCCTCTGTCGAGTTTAATATCTTTTTTTTTAGATTGTTTGTTTGTTCATTAATTCATTCATACAGTAGGCTAGGCTAGCGTCACTGGAAAAGACACCTAGTTGGTACGAAAGGGTCACAGAGCATTTTTTTGAAAAGGAACGTAGAGCAGGATTTACGTATAAATAAATGGACAATTTTTATGATGTAGGCCGAAAATGAGCTTCCCCTCTTTGAAAGACCAGCAGCCGCCACTGATTTAGACCTCTTGCAAGGCCTCGATCTCTAAACCTGACTTTAATAAATAAATCACATTTGTTTTAAGCGAAAGCAATGATTCAGACCCTTTTATTCAGTCGTTGTGTTTTAGGTGTTCGCCTTTCAGTTTTTTACAACCGCAGCTGTGCGTTGTCATGTCTGTTCTTCTTCTTTAAGTAAACATGTGGCCAACTGTTTTTAACATCTCTTAATTTTTCATAGTTGCAAATGTTTGTTTGGCTTAAATATTAGTTTTTAGCAAAAGTGTCAAGCATGAAGTTTATATGTATTTTTAAATAATTACGATAAAGTTACTGGTTTCCAGTACTTGGGCGAACGTGTGACAGAGCGTTATTCAATCAGTCCTCTGCGTTATCTTTTAATAAAATATTCCATTGAATGTCACTAAGACAAATTCTGTAACAGCGTTCATAAATGTATGTAAACGTACAAATCTTTATAGAGACAATAGGGACAATGTGGTCTAACAAAACAAACACAAATGCTTTGTTCTAACTCTTTCACACACCAGACTAACTACTAACTACGCCTAAAACTGTTAGATATCTTGACTTTCTCCGTGTGTTTAAAGGCGCTAGGCCTTGTCACACTGTTGTGAGATATAAACCGCAAAGTTTTTCATAGGGCTACGCTTTGAAACCAGAACAATTCCACGACTTTGCGCATTCTTTCTGTTTGAATTTGTTTCATAGCTAATGGTTATTGTCAGGCCTTGAGCTTTGTTTCCTAGTTTTTTGCTGTCTCTTTGTTCATATACGTCAATATTTCTGTGAATTTGCTTGATTTAATAAAATATCGCTTTAATCCCACCTCGAGACATTTACGTTATATCATTAACTCTATCCTAGTTTATATCAGACATAAGATACAAGACAATTTCTTTATAATTATTTCTGTCTACCTTCGTACATTCTATTCAGCTACTCGTTTTCTTTTTATTCAATTGATTGAAATGTTCTTTGCTGGCTAGATCACTGTGTGTAACGGTCATTTGATCATTTTCTTCACTACTTCAATGTATGAATGTATATTCATCAATATATTGTTAAAAATAAAAGGATGAATCACTCTTTTATAAGTCTTTTTTTTTTTAAATTTCAGTCAATTGAATAAAAAGAAAACAAGCTGGTTAAAAGAACCTTTTAAACAATCGTTTGATGAGAAATAAGTTAAAATATAAGGACTTTAGACGTATAGGTAATTATTTAAACATTAAAATATGGTTATACATTTCATTTTTAAAATGTTTGCAAAGCTTATCAGCTTTCTCGCCCACAATGGACCGAAATAACGGGAGCGGTGGGGGGCCTGTGTCACACACACACACACACACACACACACACACACACACACACACACACACACACACACACACAGAGGAACGAGCATGCTCACTCTGCAGAGAGAGAGAGAGAGAGAAAGAGAGAGAGAGAGAGAAGAGAGAGAGAGAGAGAGAGAGAAAGAGAGAGAGAAAGAGAGAGAGAGAGAAAGAGAGAGAGAGAGAGAGAGAAAGAGAGAGAAGAGAGAGAGAGAGAGAGAGAGAGAGAGAGAGAGAGAGAGGACCTTTTCCAACTTAAACTAAAGACATTTTTTTTGTAAACCACTCATTCAAAGAACGGTCATCCTTGCACAAGGAGGAAATCATTCTCTCTTGGAAAAATGTGAGAGGATTTTATTTATTCCTTTGTTTTATTCCCAATTCATTATTAGGAGTGCTATTTAAATCCTTTTTATACAGTCATCAGAATATATGTATGTCTTAAAACTGACCGGTTATAATTGTTTTATTTATTCTGTTATTCTCCTTATTAAATCCAATATCTTTTTTTCATACACCCAAATGGAGAGAGCCCATGCCTTGGAACGCAACCGGCCACATGGTCCGCGGATGGGCAAAACCCCCCGGATGAGCATAAATCTTCAAAAACATTCCTTAGGGCTTCATTTATGGTTTTACCACCGGATGGACACTTGTACAAACAACATATCTTATCCCCGGATGACGTCGGAATTTCATGCATGCCGATCCTCACATCTGGATCTCATTAACGGGTCAAGGGGTCAGCACGATGTGGGTGGTCTCAATGTGGGTGGGCCATGTGGGGGAGGGGAAAAGGTCAAATGATCAAAGCCATAAATCTTTTTGTCATTTGCCATGCCATATATACTACTTGAACAATAAACAGTAAAGTGGCGTTTAAACCCCTTTTGTTTTTTTTTTCTCGTGTTTGTCAGTTTTTCTTTTTGTTTATTCGTGAATGACCCTGCCTGCCTCCTCCTCATGCTGGAGCAGAGGAGCCTTTCTCTCGAGGACCATATGAGACTATTTGTGGAAATCGCCAATCTTACCCACTACCCGGACTACTGCCTTTGCACTTTCTATAAGACCAGCCTGAACGACGAGTGCGGAGCGTGTTGTCCGGAGATTGTCCTCGGGGGAATTTCGCCGCCTATGTGGAGTGGGTGCTGGTGTCCTGTGGATTGCCGCTGACTGTGGACATCGGAGATGACCACACCAGACCCACTTGAGACCCAGAGCCCAGCCCACGATTACCCCGCTGCGAGGAGCCTCAGCCTGAGCCCACCGCTGATGGAGAGCCAGATCCCGCTGCGACCAACAAGTCATCGCCTGAGAGAGCGACAGAGCTGAAGATCGCCCCGAAGCCTGAGTCTGTGACGTCAGACCAGGTGCAAGAGCTGGCAACTAAGCACGTGATGGTGGATGATGCAAGGGAGCACTAGGGCTTTGAGGAAAGCCCCGTCCGCTGTACCACTGCTAAGGGTGAGGTTGCTGCTGGACTCCGTGGACTTAATTGACTCTGATTTGGAATTATATGTAGACATGCCCTGAATTCTCTTTGCCCTGTATCAGCCAAGGAGGCTGTTTATGAACCGTCTGTCTACCTTGAATTATCGATCTTACCTGTCACGGCCACGTAGGTCATTCCCCTGTCCGCTGTGCTCCCAGTGTTGGGAGTCACAATCTGGTGTTTGTGGGCAGCACACACCATCCCTGAAAACCCTGGTACTCACAAATTCCCACCTACCCTACCTCTCCTGCCTATTCCTGTCATCCCTGCTGCTTCAGCTCCACCACCGCTGTCTCCTGACAGCCCCTCTGCTCACCCTCAGCTCACTATCTGTGCGGTGGGATTGCCGTGGGTCTGCCAGTCTCCATCGGAGTCATAACTGGAGGATCCCTTGTCTCCACCTCCAGCCTCCACCTCGGCCCTTCAACCCATCGGCTCCGCCAGGCTCCCTCATCCCTCATCTCCGCCTTGGTCTGTCATCAATCATCTGCCGCCTCGGGACTCCACTCCTCCAGCTACACCTCGTCCCTCTGGCTCTGTCAGGCTCTTCCTTCCCTTTGGCTACTCCTCAGTCCTCTGTTGCTCCGACTCCACTGCAGCCTCCCCGCCTCAGCCTCCACCTCGGTTGCTGGAGCCATCTGCTCCGCCTTGGCCCTCTGGATTCTCTGTGTCGCCCTCGCTTGTCAGCTCTCGGGCTCCACCTCCACCTGCTCCGCCGCTGTCAGTTGGCCCCCTGGAGTCATCAGCCCTTCCTCCACCATGGCTTCTCCCTCTGTCGGCTCCACCGTGGGCCGCCATCATAGCTGCGTCCTGGGTCGCGCCTGGCTCCTCCTGCTCCAAGCCCCTCCTGTCTTCTCCCTGGCTCCTCCCTCCGTTGCGCCTTCCGGGAGGGTGGGCGAACTGTAACACTTCATGGACATCTGAGTTTGCTTTAATTTTCATCACTTGTGTTCCTAGTTTCTGTCTCCCCTTGATTGTGTCATTATGTTCAGGTGTCTTGTCAATTATCCTCATTTGCTCTCCCATTTAAATTGTAGTCTGTTCAATGCATGTCTTCCGGTCTTAACATTACCTGTGTGTGTATGCTGCCTACCTGATGTGGATTGCCCTTATGTGGATTATTAAAGACTGTTTACTGTTATCATCTTCATATTTGTGCATTTCTCCTACACCAAACTGTGACAATTATATTACAATCTTCTTTGTTTTCTTTATTCAACTGTTCCTATTAGGGGTTGCAGTGGATCATCTGAAATCTAGTTTTATGGTCTGCATATATGATTTGGCACATGAATTTATGAAACCCCTTCTTTATGCAATTCTTGAGACCAGCACTGAGAATGCATTATCTTGTGCAACCCAAGTAGCTGGGACATGGTATTATATTATAGAGCAACATTTGTATTTGGGGAACATATGGCATACCAAGATTTTCTGAAGTTCATATTAAATAACAAAAATGTGTGCTGATAAATTCAATGGCACTGCAGTATACAGGTCGTCAGGGCCGCTGCTGGCCAAATGGGTGCCCTAAGCAGGATTGTATTGTTGTGCCCCCTCCCTCAAATATTATGGAAGTAAACAAAAATACCTACTATAGGGATCAAAATAGAACTTTTATATTTTATTAAAGTAAATGAATTGTAATTAAATTGTATTATTTACAATTACAATTCATCTATATGTCATCTATAGCAGTGGTTCCCAACCACGATACAGGAGGTCCCCCAAAACTTCTAAAGTTTTTCAAAAATTACCCCAAAAGTTTTCCATAGCTGTGTCTGAAATCGCTCACTCGTTCACTCATTCACTAATCCCTATATAGTGTAAGGCAGTTGAGTGCACTATATTAGAAAGGAGTGAACGAAATGAAGTGAACGGATTCGGACAGTGACGTTTACACTGCGCGTGAGACTTGGCTGTTGCAAAAACATCTTAGATGTACTTTTAGATTTCATGTACCTCATTTTAGAAAATAATATTAATAGCAATAACACTTAAAATGACTATTGTAATCAGCATTGTGGTTTCATTGATGGTATATTATTCATTTGTTCTGTAATATGGTCAATCAGTAAATACTATTAAAATATTGTCAACAAAAATAAACTCACATTAGCACATATTAATAATTGTATGTATTTATTGTTTGTAGTATCTTGAAAGTCTCCCGAGCAGCGTTTTTGCACTCAAATAAGATGGCCGTAGAGCGCCCTCAGGCGACCGTTAATTTGACATCAGAATGAATACACTACCGACGAACATTTTTAAAAATCCACCAAATTCATCATTTTTGCAAATTAAACGGCATCTCTCGTTCAAACTCGCTCGCTCCCGCTCGCTCTAACAGCTCGTCGGTCCCCCGCAAAGTAGTGAACGAACGTAGGGAATGAAGTTCACTCAGAATTCAGACAGCACTACAAAATGGCTGACACCTGATATAGTGCACTATATAGTGGATAGGGAGCGGTTTCAGACACAGCTCATGTCTCCTTAATCAAACACCTGATTCAGATCATCAGCTCATTAGTAGAGACTCCCAGACCTGAAATGGGTGTGTCAGACAAAGGAGAGATGCAAAAAGGTCGTTTTAAAGGCTGTTGTTGGCTTAGGTTTGTTTTTATAACCACAAAAATATTATATTAGTACTTCTTTGTATATTATTATTTGTGACAAAACCATGGCTAATTTGCGGTTCCCGTGGCTACAGGAACCATGATTTATTATTATTATTATTATTATTATTATTATTATTATTCGTGTTAAAACCATGGCTAACTTTTGTAAGTGAACATGGAAACACTGAGTGAATATTAGATGCGTGGGTGGTGGTGTTACACGTTATTGACCTCAACACCCAAAAAAAGTTTCACAGGATTTTGAATGTAGCCTACCTGAAAGTGACGCACGGACTTCGTTTTCATCTTTTTTTTTCTTCTCTTGGCGCCGGATTGCTGATGTCTTTTCACGGGCATAGTTATCCATCAATTATGATTATTTGCATTCAGCCGCAAACATGAGGTGTGAGCGGTGGCGGGTGCGGGAATGGCGCGTCACTTTTTTTTTTTTTTTTTTGAGCAACTGGGATGGTGCCCCGCTGGAAGCTGGTGCCCAACGCAAACTGGGTACTCTGCTTGTTACGTCTCTGATGTAAATTTAGACTAGGGTTTTAAAGAGGTAACATTAATTTGACATTTAATAGAAATAAGCCAGGGGTATAAGTGGCAATGGAACACATGACACAAATTACTGCAAGTCGTCATTTTTTTCACCTGAAATTCATCTAATCATATAGAGCGCAAAATGTTACTATTGGTTCCTGTTGCCTTTTTTTTTTTTTTTTTTTTTTTTTTTTTTTAAGGACTACTTCAGTACAACCAATTTTCCCACGATATCTTTAACGGTCTCCATGACACCGCTGTTTGATTTCACAAGAACTCAGACAGGACCACTCATGTTACTACAACATGACTCACACCACTGGTCATTTCTCACTTCCATGATTTCCTGTCTTTTTATTTGCATATAGAAGTATGTGAAGGTATGATTTGATTATAAAGCCACTGAACTCTTATTGAGGTGTATCTATGACAAAGATCTCTTGACACTGTTTGCATAATTGTATTGTATTTGGTTAAAAAAATTACTTTTTTATAAAGCAGTTCTTCAGGATGTTTTTGTCAGTGCGCAGTACTCAGTAGAGCTGCAATGAATATAGTGATTATTAATTGATGACTCTGTCAGAATTGATAAATATCAACATACAATTAAAGCTGCAAGCAGTGTGGAAAGGTCCCTCGCACTCGGGCTCACCGCCACCTGGTGGCTTTAGGAAAACAGGGAACGGTGAGCAATATGTATTTAAAGTGGTAAATATAAGAGGAATACAGTGGCGGCTGGTGGCAAATTTTCTAGGTGGGACGCCTCATCCAAAAATTTTAGCATACATCCCAACATGATTTATCCCAGTATAACAAAAAGAAAAGGATTAAGACATGAAACATTTTAAATAAAGAAAATTGTTTTACCAAATTCAAGATTGAGGATGATTCTCACAAAACTATATTTTCTGCAATCTTTTTTTTCAAGAAAAAATAAAACATTTTGTTTTTAATTTGAATAATAATAATAAAAAATCGATGTATACAGTGCAACAGCAAACTATGTGAGACAAATAAATAAATGTTACATTTGTTTAGACCATTTTCTATACATACAGGTGCATCTCAATAAATTAGAATGTTGTGAAAAAGTTCATTTTTTCTTGTAAGTTATTTCAAAAAGTGAAATTTTCATATATTTTAGATTCATTGCATGTAAAGTAAACATTTCAAAAGTTTTTTTTGTTTTAATTTGGATGATTACAGCTTACAGCTCATGAAAGTCAAAAATCAGTATTTGAGTTTCAATTAATGTCCATCTCTACAGTATAAATTCCGGGTATCTCTTGTTCTTTGAAACCATAATAATGTAGAAGACTGCTGACTTGGCAATGATCCAGAATACAAACATTGATGCCCTCCACAAAGATGGTAGGTCACAGAGGGTGATTACAGAAAGGTGTGGCTGTTTACAGAGTGCTGTATCAAAGCATATTAAATGCAAAGTTGACTGGAAGGAAGAAATTGGGTAGGAAAAGGTGCACAAGCAAAAGGGATGACCGCAAGCTTGAGAATACTGTCAAGCCGATTCAGACACTTGGGAGAGCTTCACAAGGAGTGAACTGAAGCTGGAGTCAGTGCATCAAGAGTCACCACGCTCAGACGTCTTCAGGAAAAGGGCTACCAAGCCACTTCTGAAACAGAAACAACATCAGAAGCATCTTACCTGTGGAGAAAAAGAACTGGACTGTTGCTCAGTGGTCCAAAGTCCTCTTTTCAGATGAAAGTAAATTTTGCATTTCATTTGGAAATCAAGGTCCCAGAGTCTGGAGGAAGAGTGGAGAGGCACAGAATCCATGTTGCTTGAAGTCCAGTGTGAAGTTTCCACAGTCTGTGATGATTTGGGCTGCCATGTCATCTGCTGGTGTTGGACCACTGTGTTTTCTGAAGTCCACAGTCAACGCAGCCATCTACCAGGAGATTTTAGAGCACTTCATGCTTCCTTTTGCTGACAAGCTTTATGGAGATGCTGATTTTATTTTCCAGCAGGACTTGGCACCTGCCCACACTGCCAAAGGTACCAAAAGCTGGTTAAATGGCCATGGTGTTACTGTGCTTGATTGGCCAGCAAACTCGCCTGACCTGAACCCCAAAGAGAATCTATGGGGTATTGTCAAGAGGAAGATGAGAGACACCAGACCCAACAATGCAGATGAGCTGAAGGCCACTATCAAAGAAACCTGGGCTTCCATACCACCTCAGCAGTGTCACAAACTGATCACCTCCATGCTACGCTGAATTGAGGTATTAGTTAAAGCAAAAGGAGCCCCTACTGTTTTGAGTACATATACAGTAAATGAACATACTTTCCAGAAGGTCAACAATTCACTAAAAATGTTTATTTTATTGGTCTTATGAAGTATTCTAATTTGTTGAGTGGGTTTTTGTTAAATGTGAGCCAAAATCATCACAATTAAAAGAACCAAAGACTTAAACTACTTGAATTTATTTAATACACGAGTTTCAAAATTTGAGTTGAATTATTGAAATAAATAAACTTTTCCATGACATTCTAATTTATTGAGATGCACCTGTATATAAATAACTAAAAGTCAAGCTGCAGTACCAAGCAGGACCACAAGGAGACACCAACAGACCACTATCCCAGTCGCCTTAAAGTTATATAAGTATACACGGATCTGTATTCAGAATTATTAAACAGAGCAAAACACAAATAAAAAAATAAATAAATAAAAACATGAATTTGTTGAGTGTGGTGATCTGAAGGCAGCTCAACGTGACTGACCAGTGAACATTTCCTCTGTCAGAGTGAATGTTGATGAAATACACCACTGTACATAGCAAACTTCTACACGCTTCTTCAGCGAGTGTCCATTATAAAACACTTGCCAGACATGCGATCGTACTGAAATGTGTTCATAAAGCTATCAGAGAGCGCACATACACTATTTGTTTATTTGCACACTAATAAAAACGGACTCGCGCGCGTCTAATTATGTAAGTTATGATTCATGTATGTCACTGACTGTAATCGTCTTTACCTCCATTACAATCGCCATCCATCAAAATTTCACTGGTAAGATACTAGTTTGCTTTATTCAGCCCATACAGACTAGTCCTGACTTAGTTCTTCTTATTAGCGGTATGTTGGTTTTGACCAATCGCTGCATAAGCATGAGCATTACATTACGCATGATGACAAAGCACGTTAGTGCTAGCCCTCCCGGAACCCATAGAGATTAGGCTTGTTTGAGATGAGCAAAATCTGAGCAGAACCGATCACCGCGAGATGCATGCCGGTTAGAAAAGTGTCCGAGTTACGTCCGCCTTGCTCTGATGTCATGCTGATGTGCGCCAAAACACTCTCGCGCACTGGTCGATTCCTGGCCACCCCACTGGCCAGTATAAATTTTAGTAGCATCAGTTATGCATTTCGTCCCTAATGCACAGTCAGGCAGGCAAGCCACTCTAGACCTTCGATCGCACACAGTAGCCAGCCCTCTCCCCTGCCCCTCCGTCCATGCCGCTGTTGCGCGCTCAGACAGTTTACTACAACAGTAGAATAAAATTCTGAAATTATGGTTTATAGTTTTGGTGTGCCACCCCAAGATTTTAAGTGGCCCCATCTGGCCACCCCTATGAAAAATTTCTGGAGGCGCCACTGCTCTCGCGACAGCGAGGCGGCTGTGTCTGATTGAGCAGTCACGCGCAGTTACTCTCCATCGACTGCGCTGATCAAAAGCATGACGGGAAACGACTGACTGACGACACAGTTTAATACTCATTGGTTCAGACAACCGTAATGCTGCCTTCTCTTCTAAAATGTTTTATTTTTTTAATCTGATTTCATGCGATTATGTATCTAAATAATGCATGAATATTTCCAAACACTAGTGCGATCTCTGGGTGAGATATGTGATTGTTGCCATATTTCAATAAAAATCTAAAATACACGTTTGTATTAAAGTAGAAATGGATGACAAATACGCATTTCGTTTGGAATTAAATAGCAATCACTTTGAGTGTCTTGTTCATCATATTTATATTCATATAAAGCAACAGAACTGAAATCATATCATGTTTATCAGCAGCACAGCATATGAGTGAGAATAAGGTGATATCTGCCTTTGATCTCGTAGGTTTCCACTTCTAGAGGGCAGAACTGTCCGTCGTGACTGCGCTTATTTCACTCCTCCCCTCACTGCAGCCGCCTACTCTCGCCTACTCTCGCCTACATTTCAGGCGAGGCAAGGCGAGGCGCATCTCAAACAAGCCTAATGTGAAAGAAAAAAAATCCCTTCCTTTTGCGCTTTAGTAGTGCGTCGCCCATTTGCACTAATGGAGAAACCGCCCTCTGTCAATGTCATTTATGTGCGCCAAACTTCTTGCTGCCAGCTGGTGGTGCTATGACTATAACTGAATATTGGCATATAGATGTTTTCAATGATCAAATATATGAAGTTTGGTGCACATTGAACATGGTATGTTTGAGTTAGTGTAAAGCATGACATATCCTGTTGTCAACAGGGCGTGCTATGATTATAACTGCATATTGCCCTTTAGATGTGTTCAGGCCAGATCTCTTATCAAACATGTGGAGTTTGGGGCAGATCGGACATTGTATGGCTGAGTTACAACAGCTTCGTTTTCCATGGTGAAAATTTGTCAGGCTACCAAGGACACACCCTTTAACGAAAACTCAAGATCTTTACAATTTAACTTTGGAGTTCGCTTTAGAGCATAAAATATGCCACTTCCTGTTGCCAGCAGGTGGCACCATGATTATAACTGAATATGGGCATGAGTATGTGTTCAAGACAGGACTCTTATCAAACATGTGAAGTTTGGGGCAGATCGGATATTGTCGGACACCGGTGCTCAGTCCCTAATGATAAAATATAATTGGATAAAAAGTGAAATTATATTTTTGGTAGTAGTAAAAAAAACAACAACCTATGAATCCTGACGTAAACTTTCGAATTCATGAAAGTGTTCATATTTTCAAAATATTACTTGGTAGGAAATAAATGTACAGCTCCTCCCTACCAGGTATAAATGCTGTGTAAAACGTTCTGTATTCTTTTTGGAAAACTAATGACACTGATTTTTGATGCACTGCCATAATAATTACAATTTAATTTGCAGACCAACCATCCTACTTGTACAATGACTGCCTACAACAATGGAGAAGTCAATATTACTGGTTACTGATTGTTTTATATTTAGTATAATTAGTATAATTAGTATAATTAGTATAATTCGTATAATTAGTATAATTCTTAAAAATGAGATACTAGAAACACATTGTCGCAATGGATATTCCAAATCATAACAACTAAGGAGTCTCAGCAAGAAAATCGCTGTCGTTTTAAGAAGAGTGCCTGATATTTTTTTCAGCTGGCTAAACACTCTTTGGTGGACACACATTATTGAATATTTATTGTTAGGCATATGGCCTATTAGTTTTTTTTGCATTTAAGTAATATACTGGAGCCAACCCTGAGAAAGTAGACCAGAATATTCCACTGCGTTCCTGGACACACAATTTGCATAGCTGTAATTCATAGGTGGGGATTATGCTAATTGTGAATGAGCGTGCACGAGCACCCTACTTACGAATGATTGGATTGCATTAACATACACATTTTTAACTATCAAATGGGAAGTTTATGAAGCATTTTGGAATCTGGAGAAGAATTTTCAGGAAGGTCTGTTTTGTGCGCAAATTACTCAGAATTTACTAATTTACACAAGTTTCAGGAATGAGGCCCATTATGTGTTTAAACCTATAAAACAAAACAATAACTGTTTGTCCACAATTTTAAAGCAAAAGGACTATTTAAATAACCAAATTGTAAATGACAATAGAAACAAAATAAAACCTCAAAGTATTAAATGGATAGTTCTCTCAAAAATAAAAATTCTGTCGTCATTTACTCATCCTCAATTAGATACAAAACTGTTTTGAAAACTGAGTTTTTTTCTTCTGTTGAACATAAAGGACGTTTTGAAGAATGATGGTAACCAAACAATTATATATATAATTACTTAAAAAAGGAAATCACAAAAATGAAACCAGGAATTTAAAAATGTTTAAAAAGATTTAAAAATTGATTTAAAATTAATTTAGAAAAGTTAGAAATAAAAATGATTATACATAAAATACAGTGCAAATGCACAGCTAAACAGATGAGTTTTGAGTCTGGATTTAAATGTGGCTAATGTTTTAGCACATCTGGTTTCAACTGAGGGCGGCATAATAGCTAAAAGTGGACTCCCCTTGTTTTGTGTGAACCCTTGGTATTTCTAACTGACTCGATCCTAATGATCTGAGTGGTCTGTTAGGTTTATATTCAGTGAGCATATCTGCACTGTATATAGGTCACTGTATCAATGCAATTGAGCAATTTATAAATGAGTAAAAGTACTTTAAAATCAATCCTGAATGTAACTGGAAGCCATTGTAAGGACCTGAGGACTGGTGTGATATGTTCAGATTCTCTGGTTCTTGTCAGAATCCTGGCAGCAGCATTCTGGATGAGCTGCAGCTGTCTAATGGTCTTCTTCGTAAGGCCGGTGAGGAGACCATTACAATAATCCACCCTGCTTGTGATAAAGGCATGAACAAGTTTCTCCAAGTCTTGACTGGAAACAAAACATCTAATTCTTGCAATGTTTTTGAGCTGATAGTATGCTGATTTAGTTACTGCTATGACATGACTACTGAAACTAAGGTCTGTCTCCAGAATCACATCAAGATTCTTGACTTGATTTTTAGTTGTTTGACCCCTAGAATCAAGGTATACATTCACCTTGAGAGCTTCATCTTTGTTTCCAAATGCTCCTTGTTTAACTGAAGAAAGTTCTGGAACATCCAACTGTTAATTTCATCAATGCATTGACAGAGGGAATCAATGGGGCTGTAGTCATTTGGAGATAAGGCTAGGTAAATCTGGGTACCATCAGCATAGCTGTGATAGAACCAAATTGCCTTTCTCATTATTTGACTTAGTGGGAGCATATACAGGATAAACAAGAGCGGTGCAAGAATTGAGCCTTGTGGGACTCCGCATGCCATGGACGTCGAACCATTGACCTGAACCATTTGAGTACCATCCCAGAAAGCCGACCCAGTTTTCCAGTCTCTATAGAAGTATGTTTTGATCGACAGTGTCAAACGCAGCACTAAGATCTAGTAGTAGCAGCACTGATATTTAGCCAGAATCAGAATTAAAGTGAATATAATTTATTATCTTAATGAGCGCTGTCTTTGTGCTGTGATGCGCTCGGAAACCAGATTGAAAATTGTCCAGGTATCCATTTGAGTTTAAGTATTTGTTCAGCTGATTAAAAACTACCTTTTCGATAATCTTACATACGAAAGGAAGATTTGATATTGGTCTATAGTTGCTCAACATGGTGTTATCAAGGCTGCACTTTTTCAGAAGGGGCTTAACAACTGCAGTTTTCAAGGAGTTTGGAAATGTCCCAGAAAGAAGTGAGGTGTTCATCACTTCTAAGAGATCTGGTTCTAAACAGTTAAGCACACTTTTGAAAAACAAAAATGTGGGAAGTGTGTCAAGATAACAGGTTGACGATTTAAGGTGCTGTACTAAAGTTAATTCTTCCAAAATTTTGCTATCAATTATTTCAAAAACAGACATAGTCACTTCTTTTTGAAATTGCAGTCGAATCTGTGTGACCTCTGCATAACTTGAGGATGTGCCAATTGCCTTTCTGATATTATTGATCTTCTCAGAAAAGAAGGAAGTAAACTCATTGCATTTGCTGTCGAAGAGCATTTCACTGGGAATCTGACTTGGGGGGGGTTTGTTTGTCTCTCAACAGTAGCAAAAAGAGTGCAAGTGTTGTTTAAGTTACAGTACTGTTTATAAGGTTTAAGAAGAATGTCTGTCTAGCTGTGGCTAGTTCCTTTACTGGAGCAATATCATCAATAACATTTTTAACTTTTGAGTTAAATGAATCCAGGAGAAGATCAACAGAGGCTACAGAAATGCTTGGCCACAGCATTTTGAAAAGTCTGGCCACAGCATTTTGAACAAGCTGAAGAAGCGCAATTTGAGACATAAAGAATTGCAGTAATCTAGACGAGATGTAACAAAAGCGTGAACAGCCATTTCGAGAGTTTTAGGAGTGAAAAAATATTTAATTTTGGACAGTAAACAAAGCTGATATAAACTGGATCCGATAAATATATGATATGTTTATCAAATTTTAAATGCTGGTTCCGCACCCGTGAGGATCTAAAAACAGATAAACTTTCTAACTCAGGGCTTATACACAGAGTTATCATTTGGACCAAAAATAATTACCTCGGACTTGTTTTCATTTAGGAAGAGGAGATTTTGTGCTAGCCATGATTTTACCTCCTCTAAACATTGCAGAAGAGAAGTAATCCCAGTGGAATTGTTTCTTTTGATTGGTAGATAGATTTGAGTATCATCTGCGTAGAAGTGAAAAGACAGACCATGTTTACGTAGAATTGAGCACAGAGGTAGGATGTAAAGAGAAAATAGAGAAGGAGATAAGATAGAGCCTTGTGGAAGGCCACAGGTCAGAGTTGCAGAAGAAGAAGTAAAATTACCCAGCTTCACTAAAAACTTTCTGTCAGACAGGTATGATTGAAACCATTTCAGGACGTTAGCTTTTAGACCTACCCAAGACTTCAATCTGGATAACAGTAAGGAGTGGTCTACAGTATCAAAAGCGGCCGATAAATCTAAAAGAATAAGAACCACAGAGTCTCCGGAATCGGTAGAGAGGTAAATGCCATTTAATACTCTCAACAGGGCAGACTCAGTGCTGTGAGCAGATTTAAAACCAGATTGAAAAACCTCATAAATACAGTTTCTTGAAAGAAAACTTTGAAGTTCATTCGGCACAATTTTCTCAAAAAACTTTTGAAATGAAAGGCAAGACAGAAATTGGACGAATTTTTTTTAGGACAGAGGAATCCAGTGAAGGCTTCTTGAGCAGAGGAGTGACCGTAGCGACTTTAAGATTGGCAGGAACAGAGCCAATTTGGAGACACTTATAATAAGAGACACCAAACCTGGCCCAATCGAATTAATAATTAATTTTAAAAATCTTGGGTGAATGATATTGCTAGAACAAAATGAAGGTTTAAGCTTGCCAATCACCTCCTTCAATTCCTGAAGATTGACAGGTTCAAAAGCATCCAAAACGGCAGAGGCAGATGACATGATTGGAGAGACAGTTAAAGTGGGGCAGATGCAAAGTCTTAAGTTAGTAATTTTGTCACTGAAATATCTCAAGAAGCTTTCACAGAGAGCAACAGGTAAAGTGTTAACAGAAGGATTTGTAACAGACTGAATAACTGAAAACAATAGATTTAGAGTGATTAATTTCAGTTAGATTAGAAAAATATGCAGCTTTTGCAGACTTAGCTGCAGTCTGATAAGATGTAAGAGAGTCTCTGAGCATTTGAAGAGAGATATGCAGCCTGTCCTTTTTCCATATTTGTTCTGCCTTTCTACAATTTTGTCTTAGGAAACGGGTGTCAGAGTTTTGCCACAGTTCAAATTTTGGTTTGTGCTTGTATGACTTAAGGGGGGCAGTTGCATTTGTTACCTTAAGCCAGGCATAATTCATAAGGCTAAGATGTTGATCAGCATCCAAGTCAGATAATGATTGATCCAAGTACAACTGTGAGCAACAAAATCACCCACCAATAGAAAGCGATCGTAATTACTGGCAATATTGCCGATCAGTTCAGTGAAATGCTGTATGAAGTCCTTAGAAGAGTGCAGAGGACGGTAAATCACCCCTACACATACAGGACCATTCCAGTCTAATTGAAGAAACTGAGCTTCAAAACTGGAAAATGCCGTTACAGGGACCAATCGACCGTGCAGAGAGAGAGTTTTTAAAAATTGTTACTATCCCACCCCCGTGTCCACTCGGACGAGGGGGGTTAAAGAATGTACAGTCAGTAGGGATCAGATCAGAGAAAGGAGTTAGATCACCAACCTTTATCCAGGATTCTGTGATGAACATAAAATCCAAGTTGTGAGATGAGTAGAAGTCGTTTAATAAAAAGGTCTTATTCACCAAGGAGCAGGCATTTACTAATGCCATCTTCGGTGAAGAAATAATAATAGGAGATGAGGACGCTCTTTTCAGTGAGCGCAGATTTCCGTGACTTACTCCCCGTCGTCGAGAGCCGAGGCCGATTCGGTGGAGAAACAGGACTCGGGTGCAGGGGCAGAACAGGACAAAGTCACTGGTAGGTCAAGTCCAGCGGGCGCCAGGTAGCAGAGCCGCCGTAAAACGATTCATAGGAAGGATCCGAGAGAAAGCCAGACCGCAGATGAGCTTTCAGCTTCACGATGTAACCTCCGCGGTTGCCTCGTTTCCTCCTTCTCCGCGAGATGTTAAGGGGCCACCGGCAGATACAATCCGGGATAACCATTCAGAACAACACGACTCCTTCGTATTGTTAAAGGAGCAGTCCACATCCGAAGTGTAAGAGTTCGTGAATGTGTCCACAATAGAGTTGCGGATATCCAAGAGTGCTTGACGGTCGTAGATTAAAAGTGTGCAGCAGTTTAGAGACAGAGCAGACAACCAGACCAACAAACACAAGAGCAGCAGACGGCATGCCAAATACACAGGCGCCATCCTGACCGCATGTACAGACATTAAATATTATAAAGATATAGCCTTCATAAATAGCGCACTAGTGTTCTCGTTAATGTATCTCTTTCTGACAGAGACAGATCTAGATTCAGTTGTAACAGAGATCAATATATCAAAGAAAATACAGAAGTGATCAGTTAGTGCTACATCCTTAATAACAATGGATGAAATGTTTAGACCTCTACTGATGAGTATCTGCTCTAGAGCAGTGGTTTTCAAACTTGTTCCTGGGGACCCACAGCTCTGCATGTTTTGCACGTCTCCGTAATTTACACACCTGATTCAGATCATCAGCTCATTAGGAAAGGGCTCCATGAACTCAAATGAGTGTGTCATATAAGGGAGACATGCAAAATGTGCAGAACAGTGGATCCCGAGGAACAGGATTGAAAACCACTGCTCTAGAGTTCGTCCTCGATTGTGGTCAAAAGTGTTTAAAACAGTTATAATTTCTTTTGTAGTTTTCATTTCTGCATTATCTATGTGGATATTAAAATCCCCTGCAATAGTAAAACAGTCAAACTCTGAGGAAATCATTGATAACAGTTCTGTGAATTCTTCAACAAAGGCTGGAGAGTATTTTGGAGGCCTGTAAATAATGCTAAAAAGAATGCGTGGAGCACCTTTCAGCACAATACCTAGGTATTCAAAAGACAAATACTGACCAAATGATACTTGCTTGCATTGATAGACATCTTTGAATAGAGCAGCTATGCCTCCACCTCTCCTAACAGTCCTGCAGACACTTGTAAAATTAAAGTTAGGAGGGGCTAATAGTACATTAGTTTAATCTGAATGTTTAATAAAACACCCAAGAGTGTTGCAGCTTGCCAAACATCTTCTATGTGCTCTGACAACCTGGAAAAAAAAAACAAAACAACAACAACCTGATATTTAAAATTGTGGCAGCCGCCATTGCTCTCCTATGCACACCTGCAAGCTCACATGTTTTTGTGTGTACTACTCCTTTACATTTTGAGTAGCTTAACTTAGTGAAATAAGCACATACTATACAGTATGCCTAAGCATCAGCTGGGCTCATTGGTGCTCTGAAATATGTCTTATTGTACATTAATTATGCATTTTAGAGCAACAACAATGAGCTCTTGGCAATTCAAATCCAGTCCAGCCTGAATTCTTGTTCGTTCATAATAAAAAAATTCTCTGCTGTGAGCATTTGAAATCACAGGTGTGACCATTGTAAAATTCATAAAAAAAGCTGTCATAAAATTCATGTTTATACTCATAACCAGACTGACTGGCGATTATACACTTAATTATACAAATTCTCTCTTGAGTTGAATCAACACCCTTAGTCATGGTTTACGTGTTCTTTTAACTGCACTTTGAAGCATGGGCATGTCATATGTGTAATGAATAAAGCAGTCCTAATATAGAGGTGTTTCATTAAATAAGGTAAAAAAAAGTTCTCTCTCTCCATACAGTATGTATACTAAAAACGCTGTTTACCCAATTAGCTGAGTTTGTGTGCTTTACACAGAAATAAAATTACAATGCAAATTTCAAACAGTGTGCTTACATGTTAGGGAAGAATAAGGTAAGTTGCCTCAATTTTTTACTTTACCATCTCTAATCAATAAGAAAAAGACAAAGATAAAGCAAATCATATTTTCTACTATTCTCACCTTTTCTTCTAAAAATGGAAATTTCCTGAAAATGTACTCACACTCAGGCTATCCAAGATGTTGATGAGTTTTTTCATGGGAACAGATTTGGAGAAATGTAGCATTATATCGTTTACTCACCAATGGATCCTCAGCAGTGAATGGGTGCCATCAGAATGTCGTCCAAACAGCTGATAAAAAAAAAAAAAAAGGTCAATAATCCTTAATAACGCAATCATCCATATGAAAAACTCCATCCGCTGTTGTCCTCTCACATTATAATTGTTTGTTTTAAGTTGTAACCTCATTTTCCATGAATTTCCAGAATTTTACATGGAGAAAGCGATATTATGGATAGAAAACTCATATTT
Source organism: Acrossocheilus fasciatus (assembly GCA_036784905.1). NCBI lineage: Eukaryota > Metazoa > Chordata > Actinopteri > Cypriniformes > Cyprinidae > Acrossocheilus > Acrossocheilus fasciatus. The sequence continues at coordinate 3,698,613 of CM071953.1, forward strand.
TGGCTAAAGGCAATGGTTTGAAGATGTCTTAATGATGGATTTGTTTCTTACAAACACACAGCTTTTCTCTTCATAAGATGTGAATTAACTGGAGTGGTGTGGATTATTGTAATGTTTCATGAGCTGTTTGGACTCTCATTCTGACGGCATCCATTCACTCTGCATAGGATCCATTGGTGAGAAAGTGATATAACACTAAATTTCTCCAAAAATAATAGTATGCTGTACTTGTTGAAACTTCTGGAATCACAGAATAAATCATAGTTCATTTATTTTACATAGCAATACTTTCAGTTTCTGCAAAAAACAACAAAAAACAAACAAACAAAAAAAACAAACAAACAAAAAAAACTGTTATGATACTGCACATTGTGTTGGATAACAGGGACAAAAAAAAAAAAAAGGAATGAGAACCACTGGGATATTTGATATTTATATAGATACGTCAAGTCATAACACCTTGCATATACAGTAACTAATAGCATAAGGTGGCCCATCTTTATCCATCCATCATCCAAACTTTTTATCCTTTATTGTCTCTGTATCTATATTATTTATTTTAAAAATGTAAACCTATTTCAGTTGTTTAGCACAGCTGGGCAGTATGTTGGGCTGTAACACACTGCTTTGGGAACAATCTGATATTGGGTAAAGCAGAACCACCATAGGAATCCCAAGTTCATATACATGAGTGATGAGAAGGCATTACCCCGCATCTCTCCTCTATTCCCAGCATGCATTTGGACTAGGAAAGAACAATAGAAGATGTTTATGATGAAATTGCCAGTAGCAGTCTGCTGAGATGGATGAATATTGCGTGTAGTCTTTGTACAAGAGAAAGATAACATTTATTGACAGTCATTAGAAGTGACAACTCTTCCTCAATTCAGACCGATGAAATAAAGGAACGGAAAGTGTCGGAGCATATCTCATTTTCTGCAATATAATGTGCACGGCTTCAGGCAACATCACATTACTGTGTTCACCTAAAATAATTTATTGATACTGAAGACTACTCAGTTAAGAAAACAGCCTAAGCCACCAAGAGAGCTGTAATTCTTTCAATTTATTGGGCAGCAGAATTCAATATCCAGTGTACTTTTGTCTTCTTTGATGTAAAGAGCATGTTGAAAGGACATAACATTATCGTCTCTCTGCAAGCATGGCAATCATCCACCACCTTTTTATCTGTATGTCTCATTTGTCACTGTCATTTAGTGCTTGTGGATGTCAAATAAATGGCAGCGTTTCAAGCTGATCAAAGGGCAGCCTAAACATTTTCACTTCACGTGGAGTCTTTTTCTTTTGCCTGGAAGAGAACATCATTTCTCATCTCTCTTTTCAACAGGAGGTAACTTTGAGCACAAATGCTTTCATTCATTCTGTTAAACTGAGAATTATATATTCTGATCTACTGCTTGTTTTCTTGTGATTCAGGATCCTGTCATTACTGAAAGTGTGCTTATTATTATTAATATTACTAAAACTCCCATTTCTTTTTAAATAAACCAGCATAACTGGAATAGAGTTTCACAGTCAGGGATCACCATGCATTTTTTTTTTTTTTTTTTTTTTTTTTTTGCATGTGAAAGACAAGCTTAGACATTTGCAAACCAACAACATTCCGTTTTCCATGGGGAAAAGCTCTTTTCAAGTTAAAGTTTTTGGTAGACTGTTATACACCAGGAGTTTTCAAACTTTTTGAATATTCAGACCTGTGTTATATACAGTAGTTATTTGAAGTGGATCAAAAAAGTTAATCAAAGTTGTCCTAAGACAAGAACGCATTTTGGTTTTAGGTTTTAGGATAATTTTGATGAAAGGTTTTTATCCAATTCAAATGTTGACTAGTGTGTGTGTGTGTGTGTGTGTGTGTGTGTGTGTGTGTGTGTGTGTGTGTGTGTGTAAATATATATATATATATATATATATATATATATATATATATGATAAATTCTACAATGATGCATTCTAGAATGATAAATTCTAAAAGTATGAGCAAAGGCGATTATTGCAAACACCTCTAATAAAAACATAACATTTACAATGGGCAGACAAACTCACCGTAATTAATCCAAGTTGGATGCAGCAGCGTCTCTTAACTGGCTGTCTGTGTGGCAATGCCATATTTCAATTACAGATTACATGAAAAAGGGCATTTCAGCAGCGAGACTAACACGCCAGTCTAACATTGTCCAATTAAAAAGGAGAACTACTCTATTACTGCTTTGATAGATCATCTGCTCTGGAAAACTGCAAGCTTCTCGCTGGTTAAAGGTGGTGGTCTGTCAGCCGTGAAATCAATACAAGGCACATATCATAATTCATGCTTCCCTGTGGTCTGAATAATAATTGTTTTAGCCATCATATTGCAAATATTTTCTTTTCCTCGAAAGGTGAAAAGGGTGTATACTGTATGCCGCATAATATACATGCTGCGCAATCTTTGGGCCTCCGGTATATAATTGACGCGCACTATGAAGCTAGGGATTTTCACACATTTTATCCCTTTCCATGAAATTATATGTATTTGAAAAGTGCCTGCCCTTTCTTTGAGTGGTTCTGAATGTCGGGTGAGAGCTATTGCAGGAAACAGCGCATGCTTTTCACTGGCTAGTGTGAACTTGAACTTTGGTACCAGTACTGCTTTGAAACTCGGTGTAAATGAAGAGCTCTGTGAAACATGGCCTTGGGGTGTGATGGGGTCTGGCTATGACCCAGTTAAATCCTCGTGGTCGGTGGGAACCCAACACGCTGACGAACAGCTGGAATACATTAATTCCAATGCAGCACTCGCTGACCCAACTCGCAAATCAATGGAAATTAAAATGTGTGGAGACACATATGAACAGGGCAAAGCTTCATTTAACCTCTTCTACAACTAGGGTAGAGTTGAGAGTAAACGCGAATAATGATGGTGTTGCCACCCACCAGCTCTCGCTGGCTGTGAATATTGTGTGCCTAATTACTCAGAGCTGGGAAATCATCAAGAGTACTAAAGGCTGGCAAACGCAAAGATACAGAGCTCTAGAGCTCTATGTGTGCCTGACATGTCCACATGAATTACAGTTAAGTTTTAGTTACAAGTTCTGCCATAATATGCAGAAAGATATACTGAAATATTTGTTTGTGCTAAAGTGGAACTATTACAAGTACAGGTGCACTTTAAATATCTTGCATTTAAAGACCGATATTATTCAAAGATCATGCAATCCTCATCAATAGTGACATTAAAACACATTTTAGGCTTAATATTAAGAAATGTGCATTGTGCACAATAGTGCTCCAAATAAAGTTTAAGTCTCCTTAATTTATCACCCAAATTAAGTTTCAAGTGATATGTCAGTAAATGTGTTGATAGATTTAAACTATACTTAGTATGAAATAAATGTATTTAAAACATATTACTTTTTACTAGGGTGGTCGAGTTACCTTTATTTATATAGCACTTTATACAATACAGATTGTTTCAAAGCATCTTTAGAGGGATAAACAAGAAAATAATGATTCAATGATATGAACATAATTCAATTGTCTAAAAAGACAATAGTAAACAGGTTTTAATTCAGTTGAAATCAGTTCATTGTTGATTCAGTTCTGTTCAATAACTGAATAAAGTCGATCAATTATGGAATTAGTTCAATTCATCTATAAAGCAGCTCAGTGACTTCACCATTAGCGCATTTCATTTCATCCAATAGTGTCCGAGAAGCCAAGTCAATAATATTGCCAAATATTAAGTGTTCTCAACGGGTTTAGTGATGCTCAAAGTACAAGTCGTACGGTGGCCGAGAGAGCTCAACACGCTGCAACTTCAGAAAACACATGCGAATAGAAAAAGCATCAGCAAATCAAGAAAACATCTTCATCAGTTTGACAGCAGGTGTTGCAAATGCTCACAACGGAAACAAATAAAGAAACACGCTGCAAATGCTCACAACACAACCAAATAAAGAATTTTACTGGCAGTGCGTTTCTTTGTTTGGTTGTGTTGTGAGCATTTGTAGCGCGTGTGTCGTCAAATTGATGAAGTTGTTTTCTTAATTTGCAGGTGTTTTTTCTATTTGCAGTGCGTTGAGCTCTCTCGGCCACCGTACAAGGCACACAGAAGTAGGGGTGTACAATATGTATCCTCTGCTATAAAGTAACTATTGTGTAACAATGTGCGAGCTGACACTGAGTATGTCACTCAGTTTGTAAACATCTTTAGTGCTCACTTTGACTGCGTGATTCAGCCTATTTTAATGCCCACGAAACTCAAGATATACAGGGCCATTTTCCCCCATAAATTTTGTCTTTATTGCATTCATATGTAATGATATAGTTTAGCAAAACCACACAAGCAAGAGTGCTGTTTTTAAATGACCGCTGTTACATTTTCAATACAATATTGTTGATATTGTCTGTTTTTGCTTTAATTTAAAGCAAATTTTATAAAACCATAGCAGAACTGTTTTGCAGAATCAATTTATGGAATGGTTCTATGAGTGACTGAATCACCCATTTGAATGGATCTTTTGAATATATGACTCAGTGACTCATTAATACAGTGACTTAATGCCACCTGGTACTTTTATTTTCATATTTAAAACCGATAAAAATTAAAGTAAAGTTCAGTTTTGACATGCATGTTTAATGTACAAATAGAACACAAAGGGCACATTTTCTAAACTGGGCAAAAAGAGTTTGTGCTTTAGTTAATTCTGGTTCACTGGCTTTCAAAATAAACTCCATTTGATAGCATGCACGAAAACATGCTGTAAAAAGTTACAAATTAATATAAGGTACTTTGGTGAGCTGAGCATAGTCAGAACATGCTGATAATAAAATCTGGCTGAAATTTACCTTGGGCTTTATTGACCAAACAGAATAACATATTGACTGAGAATAATTGTTAAAAATGCCAAAAAAATCTGCCAATATATTGACCTTAGTATTTTCAGAACTGACTGTGTTCCTTTCACACCAAACAGTAATTTATGGGATTCTCTCCTGCATTTAAATGTGATTTTAACTTCTGAAAATTTGCAGTGTGAATGTGGCTTTGTAGTAATTTAAGTCCTTGATAAGGGCGTGATAGTATAATTCATTAAAGATTCTGGCAGTCAAATTATTATTATTATTATTATTATAATTTTTTAAATATTGTGATATGACTCATCAGTATTATCCTGATTAAATTATTATATTGTACGTAATAATTTAGAGTAATTCTCGTAATATGTCTGAGTATTCAGACTTTTTAACAAACACGGCAGCAATTAACACAACTGCAAAATATCAGAATGAAGCAGAGGAACAATGAACACGAAGACATGCAATGGAAACCAAAGACAAGATTTCACGAAGAACAAAGACAAGTATAAATAGATATAATGTGTGTGACACTGTTGACATTTAATTGCGATGTGAAATCTGGTGACAGTGACCTCTAGTGGCAAACAGCTGACTGATCTCATTACTGTTGTGAATCTGACACAAATGTATACCACAGATGGAATGGTTTTTGAATGCACAGATTTATCAGGGTTGTGACTGTGACAGTTGGTGGCTTGTCACATATCTGGCTAGATATCAAGATTATTTCAGTATTGTGGGTAACATTTTGCCTGGATTTAGGTTCAGTTAATGGGTCCAGCACTGGGCTTTGTTAGGTGGTTTTAGATGATAATTAGATTAATTCTTGTCATTGCATCTGTGATTTTTGCCTCACAGGTTTTGCCAGCCTTAAATCTGTTTTTATGTTATTCTGTCTGTTGCATGTGGCAATTCATGACAAACTACAACAATTAACTGCTAATCACTGCAACCTCATCAGTAACATTTTATGGCCATGCATTTCCCTTTTCAAGAGGTCAGACAGGTCTTTCTCATCAACTTACAGCCATAATGAATCAATTAAGCAACTGAATGCAAAGATCCTCAAGCCTTTTATCTTTGCACTGGTTGCGGTGTTGTATATGATAACAGAGTTTTGCATTTGAGCTTTTATTGCTACCACAAGTAGAACCCTATAAATTATGTGGTTAAATTTCGTTTTAATACTTAAAAATCATGTCTAAACAATTTAATAATTTATTAAAAAATTATAGGGTCCAAGAGTCACGTGACGTGCTCATGAACCTAGTCGCACTTGAGTAGAGCTCCGTACGTCTGGCCACTTTTTGCTGATTTTTTTCATTTTATTTTAAGTTTTATTCAGTAATAATACTTTTCCTGGTGGCATACAATCCGAAACAGCAGGAGCTGTCTCCATCGGCTTCTCCGATTAAGAAGAAATCCAAGGCACTGAACACAAGTGATACGATGAACAAGATGGTGAACACTGTTACACACTTTGAGGACATTCTATGAACTGAGTTTATGGTGATGCGGAACGAGTTCGCTTCTCACGTGTCAGTTGTTCAGTCGCTATGCTCTAAACTGGATCTTCTTACAGGGGAGATGAAAGAACAAAAGACACTTGTCGCAGATCACAATAGGTGAGTAGCCGCTCTCGAGCAACAGGTTGTGGACTTACAGGATTGCGATAGGTGCAGCAATCTGCATCTGGTCGGATTGCATGAAGGTTCCGAAAAGGACGACCCTATGGGCTTTTTGAAAAGATCGCTACCGACGTGGCTCCCATCTCTGGCGGGCAAAGAGATTGAAGTGGAGTGAGCACATCGCGTGCACACAAGGCTCTCCTCAGATCGCACTAAACCACGGGTTTTCATCTTTAAACTGTTATGGTACAAGGACAGGGAGCTCATTCAGCAGGCCGCCAGACTTCACGCCCCGGAGAAAACATCCGACGGAGCAACGCTGTCTTTCTTTCCAGATTTTTCTCCGGTCACCGCAAAAAGAAGAAGTGCATTTGCGCCAATTAGAAAGGAAATGAGAGAAGCTGGCATCCAGAATTTTCTTCTGCAATGCTGAAGGTCATTCTCAGTCAAGGTGAACCTAAAATGCTCTACTCATCAGAAGAAGCAAGAGTTTTTCTCAGATCCCATTCATCCACCAACTTTCAGTGAGGTTCAGCTGGACATTTCCTGTCTAATCGGAGAAGAGATGCTCTAAATGGTTAGGTGACTGTCTCTTCCACTGTTCACTTTAATGTTCACTTCTTAATTCATAGTTACTAGAAGCTTTCATTGTGCATACAGTATCGCTTACTGATTATGATGTTATTTTATTTCTTTTAGTGGTATTCTTTATCTCTATTTCTTTTTTTTTTTTTTTTAATAGAGATACTACCTAGTCAATATGTGATTATGAGGCCAGTGTTGGTGCTTCAGTAATGTGCAGGTTTTTGTTGACGCCACGGATCATATTAAGGGGTGCTGACAGATCAAGGTTTGTTCTTGGTTTGATCTGCCATAGTTCATGGGAATGTATTTGCCCTATCCTTGGAACCCTTAGCTCAAGCGGTCTGACAATCTGAAAGTATTTCTCCCATAAATATACGGAATACTCATCATCATATTTCTTTGTGTGCTGATGATATCTTATTGTTTCTGGAGAAGCCGTCACATTCTATTCCTCATGTGTTGTATTTATTTGACCATTTTGGATCTCTCTCTGGATTTAAAATGAATTGGAGTAAGTCATGTTTACTTCCCCTCGATTGTAAAATTGATTCCATGTCCGTTTCTATATCTATTCTATTGATTAAAAACTTTAAGTACTTGGGGATAGATGTTTTTCCTTCCCTGCAGGCAATCGTCTCAAAAACTATAATAGTATTCTAGCCAAAGTATCCTCAGATTTGGAAAATTGGTCTCGTCTTCCTACTTCTTTTCAGGCTCGTATATTGGTGATTAAAATAAATGTTCTCCCACGTATTAATTTATTTTCTTCCATGATTCTTCTCGCTCCACCGGTTGGCTACTGGAACAAACTAGATGCATGTGTTTCACGGTATATACGGGATGGGTAACGTCCTCGTATTAAACTGACTACCTTACAGCGATATAGATTACATGGAGGTCTTTCTTTCCCTAATTTTAGACTGTATGCTCAAGCCTTTTCCCTCCGCCTTTTATCAATTTGGTTTGATCCTGACGCTTCTGTGTCTTGAAGAGCAATTGAGGAATCTATTGTTTATCTGTATAAATTGAAGCATCTAGTTTTCTCCCTCCTTTGCTTCAGTCATCTATCTCTTTCTTCTTGAGGATTCATACAAATCTTTAGATATTACAACTGTTTGGGCTAAGGATCTTAATGAGGATGTGCAAGTTTTATTTTCGGATCAGGTATGGGGTATGTTTAAATTGTCTTCTAAAAACCCTAATCACCAAATGATTCATTGGAAATTGCTGCATAGGGTTTACTTGACTCCAATGAAACGTTTTTATATGAATCTGTCATCTTCTCCTAAGTGTAATCTCTGTTCCCAAGGAGTTTCAGGCACGTTTTTGAATTTTTTTTTGGAAGTGCCCCTCTCTTTCACCTTTTTGGACTCAGCTCTCACAGGACCTATCATATTTGTTGGGCTCCGTATATAATATATAATATGTTTGACTCCGTGCCATTTTTTCATGAATGACTTTTGGGACTTCACCTTGTCCATCCAACAAAGATATTTACTGTTAGCTGCTCGCACAGCAGCAAAAAATTGCTAGTCAACCGCTGGAATCCTCCTCACACAATGGACAGATGAACCTGGACTCTGTCTTTGTTGGACATCATTGCGACGGAACTCTCAACTTCTCTATACATGGATCTAATGTGAAAACTGTACATTCATGGCATTCAGCTTTTAATGTTGTGTAATTTTTTTCTAAAATCTTTGTAAAAATTATTTTATTGCTATTTATTTATTCATTTATTTTTATGTCTACCAGGGGCTGGGATGGGTTGGTGTGGGTTCTAAATTTGTACAGCTGCTTTTTGTTTTGTGCTGCTGTTCCCTGAAGAAAATTCAATAAACAGTTGTTAACAAAAAAAAAAAAAAAATTCTAGGGTCTTTTGAAATGTTTTATATTTTCAGGTGTTGTCTGTTTTAATTTTTCTGCTTTTGTGATTTAATATCATTTGATCAAAATCAGTGTTAAATTAAATAATAATAATAATAATAATGTCATGAATCCGGTCTATGAACTTCCGTTCACTCACCACCAGAGGTCACTCGCTCATCACATGGACTCTTGCGCTACACTACTGTTGCACTTCACCAGACTACAATTCCCAACAACCCCCATCATCCATTGCACTGATGACACACATAGCTGATTGCACTGAGCACACTGTCATCATCACACAGCTGTCTCAATCACACGCTCACACCTGAGAACCATCACACATCACACACCCTATATAATCCATGGACTTCACAGTTTGCTGAGTATTGTTCTGTGTGTAGCACTCTCCTAGTGTTAGCTGCCTTACCAAGCCATTCTGTGTTTATGTTTAGCTCTGTATATATCCCTCTCTTAGCGATAGCTGCTTTACTGAGCCATTCTGTGTTGGTGTATAGCTATGTGTTTATGCTTAGCTCTGTGTTTGTTTAGTTCTGCATATATCCCTCTCCTAGCGATAACTGCTTTACCGAGCCTTTCTGTGTTTGTTTAGTTCCCGTATTGTCTAGTGTTTATCGCAACTAAGCCCACTTAGTTGTCTTAGTCTTGTCTACTTAGTTGTCTTAGTCTTGCCTGTTTCCTCGTGTTCTGATTTGTGCCGTTGTCTCTTGGATTAACCCTTTGCCTGCTGTCTCGGACTCTGTTCGCCCCTGCCGGGATTATTGCTTGTGTACCTGGATTACCCCTCTCGTCTAGCCCTCTGGATATTGTTCGCCGATCAGAGACCATGCCCGTTCACTTGAGTACTCTTCTGCCTGGCCCTCTTTACCATTTTTGTGACTTTACTTGGAAGGAGATAATAGACTCGAGAGTAGCGATAGCATCTGTTTTCCACGAGGGAGACCAGACAATGTGAGAGTGCTGGGTGTGTGCTGATGATGTGTGACAGGTGTGGCTGGTTAGTATTCGGGTGATTGGGAGCGTTGAGTGGAGGTGGAGCCTGGTGTAGCCGTGACACCCTGCCTGTTATGATCATGTCTCTGACTAATAAAGCTTTGCAAATGGATCCGCACGCCTCCCATCTCGTTGACCCTGTTACAAATAATAATTTAAAATATAATGAATGAAAATGTAACATTTCCCTGCCATTTTGTTGCACAACAGAAGTTTACTGGTAAAATTAAAACATGAGAGAAAAATTGTGTTATATTCCTTAAAAATAACATTTTTCTTCTTCTTCTTCTTCTTACATTGTCAGAAGTATACATTCTACTTTACAACAGTAATATATTTCTATCAAAGTTTTTTCTAGTTAAACTGAACTTTTATTTTGATGGGTTATAGTGAAGACCTTTGAGATTCTGTCAAAATCAGATGATAGTTTTTCTAAAATGAAATGGTAAAATGACTTTCAGAGCAGGGGTCTGTTTCAGAACGGAGGTTAAGTGAAAACTCTTGAGTTTGTTAACCTTGAAATGAGGGATATTCTGCTTTCTTTCTGTCTCCTCCTCGTTTTTAATGTAAGCAATGTTTAAATACCCCATTCATTCATTCAAGCTGCAAAATTGCTTTTGTCTTATTTCAAGTACAAATATCTAAATATTCTTTAAAAGGTCATCGGATGCAAAATTAACTTTTACATGTTGTTTGAACATAAACGTGTTTTGGCAGTGTGTGGACACATCCACCCTATAATGATACAAATCCACCCAGTGGTTTTTATTTAATCCCTTAAAATAATATCCCCTTTTTCAAATCAAGCCATTCTCAGCTTCCTGACTGTGTGATGTCACACTGACGAAGGCCACTCCCACGATAGTTGATTGCCACAGCCGTCTTACCTTAGGCCTGCCCTGAGTGAACTGTAACAGACTGACCGCCATTGTTTCGACACTTGAGCATGGGTAGACAAGAATGGGTCCTAAGTGATTGAGGTGTTCTGTTGTTGGATGTAATAATGAACATTTCTTACCCCATTGGCAGATAATTTGCAAAATAAGAAAAATGCACTTAAATTAGACTAGTTTCCCCCCCTTGGAAACAAGACTAAATACCTTATGTCATATTTTCTGATGTAGAAAATGCATCTTGATTTAAGAATCTTAAGATATTTTGACTGGAAACAAGAAGACACAATTCTAAGTAAGAAAAACACCGTCAATGTGACAAAAATGACATCTCCTTTTATACAGAATCCTGTAGAAGAGGAGGCTGCATTGATTCTTAGGGAGTTGTCCCCCCTTTTTTTCCCATTTTAAATGGTAGTTTTCTATGAAACATCAGAGATTCAGAGCACATTAGTAAGGCTGCTGTATGCATAGCGATAAGGAAAGTGTGTGTGTCACTCTCACGAGCACAAATCCTGGGCACAAATCCGTCAAACAGGAGTTTCACTGGACTGTAGGTCAGTGGTGTAGAAGTCGCTTTAAATGATGCAAATCTGATAAATGACTTCACTTGATAACATATTGCTGTGACCTCTGTAACCCAATAATCAGAATTTCCTTCAGGATTTCCAGTGTGGTTGGATGCTTTGATGACACGCATATTCCCACCATCGCACCTTCTGAAAATGAATCGGAATGAATCAAATGACTGGATGACTCGAGCCCGTAATTCTACAACACTGAAATCATACAGCACAAATGCCAGTGAAATGACAACATTTACCAGCCTATGTATTTTGTTAAAATTCTCCTTTAGTCAAAGCTCTCGGAATAAGTATTAAAATGGATAAAGTAGTTCGCTTTGGTCTTGGGCTACAGTAGAGCCACTAACACTGCTAATGCAAAGCAAGTCTGAAGATTTGCTGCCGCTAAGAACTTACACAGAGACGTGCTGTTGTGGCTGCGCAAATACGCAAACAAAAGAGCCTGACAACAAAGCGGGAAAGCTGCATGAACACAAAATGCAAACCTTCCCAACTAATGTAGATCTACCCAACAAAACCTAGACATTTACTGCTGCTTCTGCTCCCGCGGATGGTCAAATACACAAGTTACAGTGAGCTTTATCATAATTTCAAAAAGAATTACTGATTGCTTATTAATATGATAATGTTCTGTAATGGTGCTTTTGGTCATTGACTTAATGATTATTCCAAAACTATTAAATTAGACAAACTATAAATATTTAGGTGCATTTATTGAGCTTGCATTAGATGTTATGCTTAGTTATAATTTAGTGGAATACTTGATTGTTTTTCTTAACTGTTTAGTAATAATTTCATTAATAAATGGTTAACTGGTGATGACTTTACATTAAAGTTCACTTTCACAGGTTATTAATATTTATAGCTCATTAATAAACGGTTTACTAGTGTTCATCATGAACTTTTGCGGAGAATCATGGGTAAGGTACAGAGTTGATTCTGGTAAGAAACATTGTACAAAAAGTGCCACGAGTCATGAGATATAAATGATAAAAACAAATACAACACCCTTCAGTCATGCTATAACAATCAATTTTTGCTGCATCATGAAATCAATAAGTAATCTGGTTTTGAGTGGAAAAGTATGAATAAATATATTTATTGGGCATTTATAACACGTTCATGCATTTATAACTGCTTATCAGTGATTTAGAATGAATTTGTAAACAAGTTATTAGTCATTTATGAACACCTTTATAAAGCCTTAATAAAGGGAACATTAATGTAAAGCAGTGGCGTTCGTCCGTGTAAGCTGCGAATGCGCCGCATACCCAGGCCGTCTGAGACAATGAGTTCACGGGCTAATGAATATAAACATGATTATAAGTTGATCCCTTGTCATTTGAGATGTGACTTAAAGCTTAATAAAGTGTTGGGAATAAGTATGCAAAATTATTTATTTGAAAACAATGGTCATTTTTCTGTAAATCTACGTGAGTGACGGAAGCTTCCGGGTGAGCGGGTTCTCCGCAGCTTTGGTGCCTCCGCTCTGTGGCTGTGACTCTCAGGATTGTAGCGCGTTCAGTGTTGAGCTGCTATGCGGCTGATTTCATGCGCGAGGTAAGCTGTCCGAGAAGCGCTCGCCCAGGTGGAAAAATGCGCTGTTGCTGCCAGATCTCGATTGCTGAAAATTGCATTGTGTTTGATGCAAATCTAACTCGACTAAATCATATGAAACAAACAAACAAAAACAAACAAACAAAAAAAACATACAAACAAACATTATAACTGTATATTTTCATGCTTTCTCAAGTAAAGCAAATTTTGAAAGTCCACTAAAAACATATCTGGTCATAGGCATGTTGACAATAACGTCTTCAACATTGTCTAAGTAGTAAATAAAAAAAATAAAAAAAAGTTTATAAAAATGTATATAAAATTTGAAATAATAACAAACATCAGGAAAAAATAGGAAACAATACCCAATTGTTTTCCGTATATTTGTGTCGCTCACGGTTAAAGTCCTTCTGTGATTTTATTGTTGTTTGCAATGTTACTTGGCAATATTTTAAAGATATTATCATTATTATTATTATTTATTTATTTTATTTTATTTTTTGGTATTTTGCATGGTCTATTACTGTCATCCTGGTGGGAGTTTTAACTCCTATTCACTGGGAATAAAAAATAAATGGGGGGGGGGCATTCATTCAGTTGATGCAAAGACATATAGACCGGGGGAATCTCCCATCTCCCCACGCTTTCAATATTACGTATCATAACTTAACTACGTGTAAATGTTATTTGGCGGTTTTTACTTGGTTTTCTAGCATTCGAATAACTATGGATAAACCTGAAACGATAGAAGCAGGATTGGAGATTAATTTCATTTACAAATAGCCTATAAGGTAGGAATGTGCATACTTTTAAATCGACACCTGCCACGGTGTTTTCCTCTTTGAGTGTGTCCTAAAAGCGATGAGGAGGGGGGTCTTAATCTTAGCACTCAGCATACCCTGTTAAAATAGTCACCGCTCGCCACTGATGTAAAGTATTACCGATTTATTGTGCATTTTCTAACAACTATGCTCAAGTGGTATTTGGCTGATGCTTTAGTTCTAAACATGCTTTATGTGTGCCATGGCTGAAGGCCAAGACTTACCGTTGCTACACCACAACCTGACAGAGAGAGAGAAAATAGTAATAATAATAAAAAAGACTGGCAAAAAATAAAAAAAAATAAACAGAGATAGATATGGCTAATTGCAGCTGACAGATACTGAATACTGAAATAAAAAAAAAATAGTACTTGCCAAAGCCAGATTTTTTCTTGCTTTTGGTGCTTGGCAAGTGTTAATTTGCCATAGTATGCTTGGTATACATGGTACACATGCAGTGTAGTTTATCTAATGAACCAATGCAACTAAATTGATTTTAGTTCATAACAACTCAGCATTCTACTTACAACTACAATAATAATATTAAATAATACTAATAAAGTTATATTTATACTCTCTAGCACTGATAAATCAATTTAGTTTGTCTCTGGCCTCTGCCTATTCTAAACAAACCACGTGCTGTTGATGAGTGGTGTTTTGTGTAGACACGGTGTAAAATCATTTTAAAATGCAAATTCTTACTGAAGGATCTCCCTGGAGTCTTTTCCTTTAACAGGAAGCTGAGGCGCAGTAAGTCGGAGTCATTTATGCCCATTCCTGCCAATTATACAGAATATGTTCTTGCCAGCTAGTACAATTTTGGTTCCAAAAATATTTTCTAACATTCATTGGCCACAGCAATCTGTTCTTCATTCTGATGCCCACAGACTGTGGTTGTGAAGCTGATTTGACTGTTATTGAAGCAGTAAGTCACAAGAGACTCTTTTTACTGTGCCTAAAAACACCTCTTACCCATGGTAAAATCAGTGTCACTTTTATAAAAAAGAGACACCAATGTGCAATAAAGAGTTACATTTTTCTTTTTTTTTTTTTTTTAAGTAAGTTTTCATTAGCTCTCCTGTTGCCAAAATAGCAGCTTGGTGCATTAACATAGAATATGTGTCAAAGTTGTGTGTTTATATTAATTTTACAATGGCTTTCAACACAGCTCATCCAATCAACCTTGACTCTTTAATTAAAATTCCACTCAATAGAACACAAAACAAAAACCTAGTCTTTTTTTTTCTGCAGTTAAAAAAATCAATAATGAATTTTTTGTGATCATATGTTGCTTGGAAATAAGGTGTTTTTGTTGCATACATGCTACTTCTGACTGCAAGTCAATACGAAGAAAAAAAAAGAAAGATGCTATTTGTCCAGAGAATCTACCAGCAGAGGCTCACTGCTGAAACTTGATTTCCCGATTCCCTGGTTGATTTGAATATGATTATTTTATGTAGACTGAGCAAAGGAAAACACTGGGACATTTTTTTTTACTTTTAGCAAATAAAATTTTAGGTGCATTTGAAATAAGATTCATATTGGATTTTTCTAAGGTATGCTTTAGTCCCTCATCATTCAGAATGCTGTGTGATTTCAGCACAGTAACTTTATGCCACAATGTTGGTAAACAGTGTGCAAATGTCTTGTTTTCTGTCACCTCTCTCCATACTGCCAACTCTCTGCACTCACAGTTGTAGCAGATAGGAGAAAGTGACAAGAACTGGGTCAGCGTGTTGACGCCTACGTTATTACTATAGCAACCAGTGTAGATACACCACATAATAACCATATGAGTCGCTGAAAAAAAAAAAAGAACAGCGAGTCTTAAAGTTCAGATTGGAAAAAATACATTAGAATTACAATGCAGGTGCAAACATAATGGTGTCTAGATTTATAGTGTGCAGGACTTCTGGACACAATACTCTGAGATTGTTGGACTTAAAGATCAATAATCTGCTAAGAAATAGTAAAAATATGATACTAAATCAATCGAATTGATAAGTCTTTTATTACACCTGTGGCTTTTTTTTTTTTTTTTGTGCTGATTTTACAAAAGTTGGTATGTCTGTTACTCAGCCCAATCACTTTAGGAATAATTTTCATTTACTTATGTTGAACCAAACAAGTACTGTATGACTTTTCTTACTTGGGACAATATTTCAGTATTAATATTTTTCATACAATGAAAGTCAATCCTTTTGTTGAATTGAAACCTCTGTTTTGGAACTCAATAGCCACAGATCTCATTTACAATGACATAAGTGGTGACAAAATTTTAAATAAATTCTAGACACACTAGTGTCTAGTTTAGTAATAGTTTGATTTAAGGTTTGATAATTTTTTCTAAAACTGACAATAGTTTAGCCAAACCTGTTGGAACCAGGACAGATTACAGTCTAAGAGAGCTATATATATATATATATATATATATATATATATATATATATATATATGTGTGTGTGTGTATGTATATAATGCATGTATGTACAATTGTAAGGTTTTATGAATGTTAAAAGTTCTTCATCAAGCCACAGATGCCAATATAACACATCTCAGTTTGTACATTTTATAGGCAGGCCATGTTGCTTGTCAACTCCAGTGTACTATACTGCTTGGCAGAATAATTCAGATTTTATTATAATTAATAAATCAACTATTGAATAGTGGGGTGTTTAATCAAAGTGCTGTGCTGTTTTCAAAGGCATAAGACACTGATAAATAAGCCACAATGCAACAGAAAACTCCTAGCTGTAATAATAATATCAGGGTTATTATTGTTAGCTAAAGCAATGACCAATAAAAAATCACATTTTATTTTAGCTAAATTATTTTATTTCTGCATTTTTCATTTTCTTTTAGTTTAAGTTAAGGTACTACAAAAACACTACAAAATTACTAAAACTCTAACTAAAATTACAATGAAAACTATAAAATAAACTGTAAAATATATTTCAAAATATTGACAAACTATTATCACTGATACCATAGTAACACTCACATCACTGTGATGTCTATCACAGAAGAGTTATTCCTTGTAGTTAATCCTAGATAAAACACATGAGATAACATTGTCATAACTTGTAGATCTATAGATTTCATAAGGGTCTCTCTCTGTAAAAGAATGCAGTTCCAGTCATCCTGATTCAGGAATGCAGATGTGAAATATACATCCTGAAAGGGCATGTCCAGGCATGCGGAGCAAGAGTCTTTGAGCTGTGCCCTGTGTGGTCACTTCCCTCAGGTTTAGGGCTCTGTTTATGGATATGGAACCCAGTCGGACCAGCCGTCCAGTTCTCATCCCTTGGAGGCTACAGATGGCGCTCAGGAAGAGGGCCGTTGGCTGAGGTTGGCAGGCCTGGTGCCAGAGTGATTTCATGCTTGGTTTCTCTCACAGCAGTGGAGCACGGTGTCTGCTGTCCTGCTCCTCGCCAGCAGGGGGCACTCCGGCCCCAGATTTACACTCGTGACCAGGCTAAATGACGATAACAGGAGGGGAAGTTGTTTATGTGTGCGTAGATATGAATTACAGAGAGAGCAAAACAAAGACAGAGAAAAGAAAAAGACAGAAAGGGGTTTAAAACAAAGCTGTTTGCAGTTTTAGAGCAAGAAGGGAAGTAGAAAGCTCAGAAGTCTGGGGCTGAGGAGCGCTTTACATGCACAAACCTCCAGAGACCGAGCTATTTTAACAGGACAGCATGCTGTGATGGGAAGTTGTGGAGAAGACGGCACTGATCTGATCCGTTGAGGAAGCTTGGATGGATTAGTCCAATTTTTCAGACTGCTAACCCAACCATCATCCTCCTCCGCTCATCAATCTTTCAGAATTCCCCCATATTCGGCAACGGCTCGCTCCCTTCACTCAAGCGCTGCTCAGCCCGGCGAATCTGTGCTCCCTCTTCTGTTCACACTGTCATCCTCAACCCAGACATTAAAGATAAATGGGCTCTCGGCCACCAATGGCATCAACTTTCTCAGAGCGGGTTTGAACTTCCACAGTTTCATTGTTGACTTTTTTTTTGTAGCCTGACACTTTTTGGAGTTCACATATTGACCTTAAAGGAGAAACGTGTAATATTTTAAATGCTGGGATACGTTCTCCTATTCCTCTTTTGTTTGTTTGAGTGTCACAATCACAGATGTCCATAATTCCTGGAGAAAGCTGGCCATTAGTGCTCCTCTCATCGCCTCAATAGCAGTTCTGCTGTCTCATGACCCCTCCCCTATATGACCTGCTTCATGGGAATTCACTTCACTGAGCACGCTTTTTGAGTCAATCATCTGAGCCGTAAATGCATGCTGATTGGAAGATGGCATCAGAAGAACGTGCACAGCCCCACAATAGAGACTATCATGAGCTGTGACGTCAGCAGACATGAAAAAAGTCATGCTTTCAGAGCCCTTCATGCTTTACTTGTCAGACAAATTCTAGGATATACAGCTACTTTTGAATAAACGCCAGAGGAAAATGTCAGCCAGCCTGATTTATCAAATTTGTGTGCGTTTGGGCAGATGGAGTGTTTGAAAGGGAAACCTGTTTGAATACAGCCATAATTTTTGCAATGGTAACGCCACATTAAATTCACCCTTGCTGCCTCAAATTCAGTTCTGAGCATGATTTTTGTGTCAATCTTCAGAGCTGTAAATGCATGCTGATTGGAGGATGGTATCAAAATAATTCATAAATAATCGAAACAGTCCATCAGTTAATGTCTTGTGAAGCGAAAAGCTGTGTGTTTGTGAGAAACAAATCCATCATACCCTGTTCTCCTCTCACAACACCGACATATTTGTTTAGAACTGTTCTGGACTGTTTTGTTTTTTAAATGGCTCTTGATTCAAATTACTTTCTGTTTTATCACTGGAGAAAACAATATACAGTACATTAGGTAGAGAACTTGCATGTTAGGCTGAAGCAATGGTTTGAAGTTAAAAATGATCAGTCTATAAATGTTGATTTTGTTCAGAAACAAATGCAGTTTGTGGATTACTTAGATTACTTGTGGATTATTGTGATGTTTTTATCAGCTGTTTGGACTCTCATTCTGACGGCACCCATTCACTGCAGAGCATCCATTGGTGAGCGTTTGTCCAAATCTGTTACGATGAAGAAATATACTCTACCGCAGATGGCCTGAGGGTGAGCAAATTTTCATTTCTGGGTGATCTATTCCTTTGACTAATAATAACTTTGCCTCTACTGCCTTGTAATCAAAATTTGTCACCACTGGCATTTTGTTACAATGACAGTTTTGGACTGAGGCACAGAGTGATATGTCATTTGAATTTTGCACATTGAATAAAACTCCTGCCTGTGTCTTGCTGGAGATACTCATCTTTGACGCTTACCCACCAGTGTCAGGGATAATCTTTGTCACACATATCCCCAAACAGCACAAAGGAATTTTGATCTCTGCAAATCGGTTTGTCTGACACACTGGTGATGAAATACAGCACTGATAGCATGAGCTGTCATTTACTTTGAGCTGGAGCATCTAAAATGACTCATCTGTCTATAATATCATCCTGGAAACTAATCAGAGGTGCAAGTGCATGTCTGTGTAAATTTGGATGCACAAGTGGTTCATATTAAATACCCAGAGAAAATTGTATTGTTTAGCGTTCAAAGCTCAGGAGTAATACTAGAGTTCATATTTATATAATTAATGGATTATCTCAATAATATTCCATTTAAAGTCAACATAAAATTGATCCGATTTACTTTTTTTTAATGTCCGGTGGTCTGATTGTACATGTGAGTCATTCAGTTAATAAAAGCAAAACATAATCTTTCTAATCTTTCACTAGATTTTAGGGCTGCATGATTTGAGGAAAAACAAATGTAATGTGATTCATCTGATGAAAAATTGCAAGTGTAATTTAAAATGTGGGTTTTTTTAAGTTTCAGGCTTGCAGCGCTTGTTTTTAGGAATGCACAGTTTTGGCAAAACAATTTGTGAATAGTTATAATTATTAATTATAAAATGATTATTTTTATTTACAAAATAAAAATCTGAAACAAAATAAATATTTCTGAATAAAATATTAACTGCATAATAATAATAATAATAATAAATCACATTTTAAGAAAATCGTTTTAATATTATAATATTACAACTAAATTACAATAATCATAATCATGAGCTGCTCACGTGTAAAAGAATACATTGCCAAACCTCGCTCTGAAGCACTAAGTGCATATATTTTGCAGTTTGATAATGACAGTATTGCATTTTTATTTTGATAAATTGTGCAGCCCTTAAACTTGTTCTGCCTCTGAAATAACTCCTTTTGGCTCCATTCTAATCTATATAATCGGCAATTTCATGATCCAGTCAATTCCTGATGGACAAAATCCATCCCACCCCACATTTTGTTTTCTTGCTGAATATCCTGTTTAACACAAAAATATGTCAGAGTACAGATATTTGCCTCAGATGCTTCTCAAAATTTCTTGGGAGGATTAAAAATAGACACAAATGAGATGATAGCTGACATACATTAAGAATACAGAGCCATAAATGGAATGTGGATGGCGTTATTTAGTCTTATTGCTGTCTAGGAGAAACATATATTAAAGATGTTTTTCTTTTCTTTGCATGCTGTTTTTACAGAGATGTAATGGCTTCTGAATGTCTCTTACTTATTGCAAATAAATCTTCATTTTAGCATCCAAATCTGAAAAAAAAAAGCCCCAAATTTGTATCCATTCCAGATATTAAAGTGATTTTGTCACCAGAAACAGAGCAAATCAATTTTTTCTTGGAACGCTGCTATCTCTTCCTCTGAATGCAATCCTTGGTCTGTGTTCGTTGGTGGGTGATTAACCCCAACATCATGATTCTAAATTTAGATGCTCCAGATTTTTCATTTTTTAACTGCAAAGAGTTCTGTTCTCACAGAAATAACATCAAGGACAAAGGACGAAGCACAATAATTTCACTGACAGCTCCTACTGTGTACCAGACGCTATCCAGCCCGTGACCAGCTTCATTCTTATGCCACACTTAGTATTTCAAAGACATATTCCCTGGAAGTACTATCTGTTTGTTTTCTTTGTGGCTTGATATTCAACTGTCTCTGACACGCATTATTTGAGCGCGCACACAGCCGTACATTAGTAAGGGCAGTGGCGCTCTTGGAGCCGCTACATAAGTGAGGGCTGTGGTGTTTTATTGCCTGCCTGCCAGAGCAGTCAGCCTCATAACTCCTCATAAGTAGAGAGCTTAGCCGAGGTGAGCGGATAGAAATGCATACTGTCCTGCCAGTGTCGATAGCTGTGTTTACATTCGTCTGGAGCCAATGACGTTTGTTTAATTTGGAAATGACTGACAGTTAATCTCTCCGAGTGTCCCTGTTAATATTCCTGGAATATCACCCACCTAATTAACAAACTGCTATGCTAGATGGCGTTGTATGAGTTGTAATTAGCCAAACATAGTGGAAATGATTAGCTATTAGAAGTTTTCGTGCTGATAAAGCAAAGATGATTTAGGATTAAATTGTTGTGAGCTTGAATAAACATGGAAACAGGTTGGCGTCCTGTTACCTGGTTGTGCTTCATGGGTTAAGAAGGATTAAAACGGCAACATTAGCTGTTGTGTCCAGATTGCAGCATTGGCAAGTCACACTTGAGTGCTGTAATCCAATGATTTTATTAGGACACAACTACATTTAAGCATTTCATGTATGTATGTAAAAAATAAATGTCTAAAAATGTGTAAAATAAATACCTGATTTCATCAATATTGTACAGTATACACTCATTTACTAACACTAAATTGAATTATACACTAGCATTCAAAAGTTTGGGATGTTTTGAAAGAATTCGCTAAAGGCCCATTCATACCAAGAATGGTAGGCTAACTATGAAGTTAATGAGAACTATATTAGGGTCCACACCACTGATCTATAATAGAGAACTGTGCATTATATAAATCAGTCCACACCAACGCACACTAACGTTCTGTTTATTATAAGGAAAAGCTGCGGTTTAAAATATCCAACGATATAGTTCCTCTGTGTCGTTATCGTTATATTTGTGGGTATGCTGTTATTTAAATATTTTAACAAATTTTAAAACAACATCTGTTATCATTGTAGTTATGGTCCTTCATGTAAATGGGCCTTTATGCTTCCCAAAATGCAGTTAAAACAGTAATATTTTTAAATAATATTAAAATTTACAATTACAGTTTTCTGTTTTATACATACTATTTATATTTTTATATTGGTAAGTGGAAAGTTAAAACATTTCCCAGTATTATCAATATTGGAAACAGTGGTGCTGCTTAATATTGTTTGTGGAAACTGTGATACAGGATCTTTGAATAGAAAGTTCAATAAATAGCACAACATTTTGAAATATAAATCTTTATACATATTATAAATGTCTGTACAGTCACTTTTGAATAACTGAAAGCATCCTTACCAAATGAAAGTTACTGAATAAAAGTTTTAATAAAAAAAAAGGACCCTGAACTTCTGAAATGACACACACACATGTACACATATTTATATACAGTGGTGTGAAAAACTGTTGGCCCCCTTCCTGATTTTTTTTATTTTTTGCATGTTCGTCACACTTTAATGTTTCAGATCATCAAACAAATTTAATTTAATTAATCAAAGATAACACAAGTAAACACAACATGCAGTTTTTAAGTGAAGTTTTTTATTATGAAGGGAAAACAAAATCCAAACCCACATGGCCTTGTGTGAAAAGTGCTTGCCCCCTCCTATTAAATCATGAAAGAACTGTGATTAACCACATTATTTTAGAAAGCTGAGTTAAATTTCTCTATCCAAACCCAGGCCTGATTACTGCCAGACATGTTGAATCAATAAATCGCTTAAATAGAACCTGTCTGACAAAGTGAAGCATGTTTAAAGAGCAACACATCATTCCGCGATCTTAAGAAGTTCATAAACAGATGAGAAACAAAATAGTTTAAATGTATCAGTCTGGAAAGGGTTATACAGCCATTTCTAAGGCTTTGGGACTCCAGCAAACCATGGTCAGAGCCATTATCCACAAATGGAGAAAACTTGGAACAGTGGTGAACCTTCCCAAGAGTGGCCGGCCTACCAAAATTACTCCAAGAGCACAAAGATGACTCATTCAGGAGGTCATAAAAGAACCCAGAACAACATCTAAAGAACTGCAGGCCTCACTTGCCTCAATTAAGGTCAGTGTTCATGATTCAACAATAAGAAAGAGACTGAGCAAAAACAGCATCCATGGGAGAGTTCCAAGGCAAAAGCCATTGCTGACCAAAAAGAACACAAAGGCTCGTCTCACATTTGCCAAAAAATATCGTGATTATCCCCAAGACGTTTGGGCAAATATTCTGTAGACTGATGAGACAAAAGTTGGACTTTTTGGAAGGTGTGTGTCCCGTTACATCTGGCGTAAAACCAACACAGCATTTCATAAAAAGAACATCATACCAACAGTCAAACATGGTGGCGGTAGTGTGATGATCTGAGGCTGCTTTGCAGCTTCAGAACCTGGATGACTTACCATAATTGATGGAACCATGAATTCTGCACTCTATCAGAAAATCCTTAAGGAGAATGTCCGGCTATCAGTTCGTGACCTCAAGTTCAAGTGCACTTGGGTTCTGCAGCAGGACAATGATTCCAAACACAGCAGCAAGTCCACCTCTGAATGTCTCAATAAAAACAAAATTAAGGTTTTGGAGTGGCCAAATCAAAGTCTGGATTTAAATCCAGTTGAAATGCTGTGGCATGACCTTAAACAGTCCATTCATGCTCAAAAACCCTCCAATGTGGCTGAATTAAAACAATTCTGCAAATAAGAGTGCAGTGGTGGAAAGAGTACTGAAAATTTGTACTTGAGTACAAGTACTGTTACATTGCTGAAATAATACTCAATTACAAGTAAAAGTACTGGCATCAAAACAGTACTTAAGTAAAAGTACAAATTACTCTTCTCAAAAACTACTCAGAGTACTAGTTACTAGTTACTTTTTGGCCAGCGATATTTAATGATTTTCGTATTCATTCATATCAAATATCTATGTGGATAATAGCTGCTTTGAACAAAACCCACTTTTAACTTATTAGCAAAGTACGTGAATTAGTGGTCATGATACAGCTATTTCTAACTTCAGTACCTTGGAAAATATCAATATTAAGGTCCCCATGAACCGAACATTGCAACTGACGTCATTGTTGTGATGCATTTTCAAGTGAAACAGAATACTGAATAAAGGGAGGGGTTTTATTGTGGCGCACCTCCACTCCACCTCTTGCTCATAGCAGATTCACGGTTGGATAGGAGTGGTTAAGAATATCTGATTGTTAAGTCTGACATCACGCTTCACCACTTCTGGGTCCTAATGCTCTGCCAGACATCCCAAGAAAACACCAAACTGTGCTGATATACACCCATGATGTCATGTAATACTGAAAAATTATAACCCTAACCTTTATCTATACTGAAATCCCAGATGGCCAGACAGTGATTCAGCTAAAATATTAGTGTCTGGGACACTGTGATCACGGAGACACAGCAAAACTACCACATACTGTATACTGCACAGCAATATTTTTATACGCTTAGCTTATATATTTAGCATTAAATAGTGCTCATAGATTGCTGTTGAGATAGTATTCTCAAGTGAAATAAGTAGAGGCATGGACATCATGACTTAACAAGAGGATTCTCCCCAAGCTGTCAAACTGACGTCATCAGAGCGAGAACACCATTCCAGAGCAGAAGCAATTTTTCAGTTTTTGTTTAAAGATTACGATGGCAGACCATTTTTTTTTCTCGGTGTATTGACTTGCAAAATTTAATTGTTCACCACAAGACTAGTAATGTGCACTAAAAAAGTAAGTAGGGTCATTTTTTGATTTCATGACAACTTTAATCATTTTCAATACCATTGGCAAAACTACCACATACTGTATACTGCCATATAGGTCTTTTAATATCTAAATTTTTTTTGTCCATCCATTTTTTTCAAGGCAATCATTATGTCAAGCTTTGAGTGGCTTAATCCAAGTCTTCTAAAAAGACACGTTCGCTTTATATGATAAACATATTTTCATATAGGCTTTTAATGTATATACATATAAACAGTGATCAATTACCTTTACAAAAATCTCAATCTTAAACATTTGCTCATTCTGTGTATTTGTGTCTTTAAAATAGGGTAACTTTGTTGCAAAAGCTTACAGCACAAGAAAGCACAATTTCAAATTTGATTTCAAACTGAATTGAATTTACAAAAAAAGACAAGTACACAGTCAGTAATAAAATTATAAAACAAATGACCTCAATTTAGTTGAGGTATTCGAAATATGACAACACTGAATTTTTAAGCAGTGATTTAAAAGCCGTTTAATGTTGTTTATTTTGATAAATGGATTTCTTTGACCTATAATGTCTGTACAATGTAGTGATGCAGTTAGACAGACTAGGATATTTATATGTACAAATCAGACAAATATCCCATTCCAAAACATTTCTAGCATAAATTTACATTGTAAAGAAATTAAAGTTCTATCTTTGATTGTTGAAAGGCTTTCTAGTGCATTTCATTTACAGCCAATACAATTTCCAGCATTTCCATCAGTCAGGCGTGGATTCTGATTGGTTGATAACCTTTCACAAAGTTTAATCCAGGAGTAAAGAGAAATTATTTCTACTTTAAAAGCATGGAGAGATCGCGATTGCACACAGTCTGCGCACAAGCAATATTGGAGTGAGAGGGCAAGCAGTTCATTTGTATAAAGTCAGGCCTATTTGAGAGCTCGCATCCAGTTTTCTGCGATTGCATGATGTTCTCATGTTACAATAAAGCGCTCACCACATTTGCGCGGGAATGATTAAAATTATGCGGAATACCTGCAATCCCGTGTGGATATTCAGACTCTGTAATTGAAGGGAGGCGGATGCGTGTCAAACTCGCGGTCTGAGAGGAGAGAGACGCAGCGTGTATCGGTAGACGCTAGACACTGTGGAGAATGAGTAATGGAACCATGTCAGATATTTCATTATTGGTATCAAAATATAGATATTTAGATAACACTACCATGTAATTTGTTTCTCCAAACTTTGAGTCCAAGTTACATTGAGCTCCCTCACTGTCCGATCAGCTCCTTCAAAACATGCTGCAGTGGCAGCTTTTCCCGGTTCAGATATCAGCTTTTATTGGTCTGTTAAGTACAAGTACTTAAGTACAAGTAAAAGTACAGCTTTAAAAATTTACTCCAAAAAGTACAAGTATCCGAAAAAACTACTTAATTACAGTAACGTGAGTAGTTGTAATTCGTTACCTCCACCACTGGAAGAGTGGGCCAAAATTCCTCCACAGCGATGTGAAAAACTCATTGCCAGTTATCGCAAACGCTTGATTGCAGTTGTTGCTGCAAAGGGTGGCACAACCAATTATTAGGTTTAGGGGGCAAGCACTTTTTCACACAGGGCTATGTGGGTTTGGAATTTGTTTTCCCTTCATAATAAAAAAAAAAACTTCATTTAAAAACTGCATGTTGTGTTATCTTTGATTACTATTTAAATTTGTTTGATGATCTGAAACATTAAAGTGTGACAACCATGCAAAAAAACAAAAAAACCAGGAAGGGGGACAACAGTTTTTCACACTACTGTATATATATATATATATATATATATATATATATATATATATATATATATATATATATATATAAATATATATATAAATAAAAGACACACTTAAGTATATACTTACATATACTAATATGCCTCTTTTTACAAGATGTAATATTGGTCTTGGGTGTCCCCAGAATGTGTCTGTGAAGTTTCAGCTCAAAATACCCCACATATCATTTATTATAACATCTGGAAAATGTCATTTTTGGGGCGTGTTTAAAAAAGAGCTGCTTTGGTGTGTTATCACTTTAAATGCAAATGAGCTGCATATTCCCTCCCCTTCTCCAGAAAAGGGCATACATTATACATCTCTGCTTTGCATATCTACAGCAATAAACTGAAGCAACATGACAGAGCGAAATAACCGGTGTTCAGCCATTTATATGAGAAGCCAAACACACCGTAAGTGGGACGCGATGTTACAGAGCTTGTGCCACGCCAATTCGACAGCGCAGGGAGGACATGTTTGCTAGTGCCACCAAACTATCAATGATCAATGATCAATTAAAACGCTTAGATAACATACACAGAAAAAATATGGTTAAAACCTTAGCTAAGCACTATAATGATTTTCAGGAGCATTACCCTGAAAGATAAAAGTAATCCATTGCGTCCTCAGTGGCTCAGATGTTGGGAGAAAATGAAGAATCTTATGTTCAGTCTTACAACCAAACACCAGGATTGCTTACAAGACATTGTTGATGTTACAGCTGCTCGAGCTCAGAGAAAATGGAGAACAGCAAACAAGCAACACAACTCGTTGAGGGCGGAAACTATGGCACTGCATAGTTAAGTACAGGACACTTAATTTCCTGTAAAGCTGCACAATTTGTATTGTGAAAAGTGCAAAGAAAAAAACAACCTGTCAGTCATCGGCCATGGGCGGGCCTAAACAATGTGATGTCACATTGCTTAGAGAATCATAGTGAGACTGATTTGATTTAATGGAGATTAAAAAATAGGTGGATTTTTATCCTTGTAGGGTGGTTGTGTTCTTTAATTTGTGTTCTTTAAATTGCTTGTCTTTAATTTGGACGCAGTGTTCATCCTCAATACTAATGAAAAGGTTTTGAGTCTCAAAAAACAACTTTATGAATTTTCAGTGGCATCCTAATGAAAAATACTGACAAGTCAGGAAATTCTTTGAACATATTGCAGTAATAAGCTGTCATTTTATTTGTCCACTTCGAGGAGTGCTCAGTTGGATACTTTATTTGAATTCAAAGAAACCCAACGGAGCTCACCGGGAAGTTAAAGAACTCCTTATTTTTATGTTTGTATGAGGCCACTTCCATTTCCTATCTTAATTTATTTGCCGTTGGGCAGAGTATCTGTGGCCACTTCAGCATGTGCTTCTCGGACTCATTGTGTTGAGAGCCCAAACACATTCATTTCCCCCAATCAATGTGGCTGCTCTATTGCAGGCTGCTCCTTCAGGAAGCTCATTTCCTTTCGCCTGAGATCTCTTCCCCCATCCGATGAAAAAAGACCTTATATGAAATGACAGAATCTGGGTGCCATGACAACAGGCAGCATCAAAATCCAATTAAATGAAACTTCCTCCCACTTCAACAGAGCATTGAAGAACTTCCTCTACCCCTGCACCCCACAACTTCAAAAGAACTTTGGCACACTTAAGTCATTCATTTTGACACTTACATGCTGCCTCATAATATCACGCTTATGTTTCCAAATGAGGCAAATTGCTACATTACAGGTCGGTAATGAACCAGTCCAACAAATCAGATGTTACTTGGAGATCTGTGGTTTTTTCGCCACTGAGACGTGTTGCTGGTCACATCCTGACACTGCATTTCTACACAAAACAGACACGCTATTGTGTGTAATGGAGAGATGGGGAATCTTGGAAACAAGTAATCTAAATGCAGTTAATGGAAGGAATAAAACAAGAACAGAACACAAAACATACTGACCAAGAAACTCAGGGAAACCAGGGCTGAAAACACAAGGGCTAACAAGGTAATGATAACTAAACTAGAAACAGGTGAGCTGAATTAAAAACAAAACAAACAAACAAACAAACAAACACAAAAAAAAAAAAAAAAAAAAATGCATAGCAACCAAAGAAACAGGAAATTAACAGGAACTGTGAATTATGGAACAAGGATAATCTTCAAAATAAGAGTCCGAAACAAGAGACAAAACGGGCAACAGCATTGTGATTTGAATCATATGTATATACACAGTATTATGGTAACAATTATTATCTCATAGTTATTATCTCTAATAATATCAGTTATTATCCCATAGCTGCATAGATATCCAGAAAAGATAAAACACACATCAAAATGTAACAATGCAATAGTGATATATTCTGACCAGGGTTGTTACCATTAACTATAATTGAAACCATAAACAAACAAACAAACAAACAAACAAAAAAGACAAAACTCACAAAATAAGTAAAACTTTCCAGCTAAAAATATATGATATAATTACTAAGATAATTAAAAACCGTTATAATAGTATATTAATGACACTAAAAGAACACTTGTCCAAATAACTTACTTGTAATATTACGGCCCATAACCGTTTTAAGGCTTGTTAATTCAAACATGATAATAAAGGACACAGGCCGAACATATTAAAAGAATCACAACACCTGATGTGAATTTCAAGACGCCTCTATTTAATTGTTTTACGGAGTTCAACTCAAACATTCAGGAAATAATACACAACAATTCACAAAGATATATGAACATATGAACATAATCTACTAGATATTAACAAAGAAAGAATAGTTAAGAATAAAATACTCACGGGTAGGAAAGCTAAGAAAACAGACTCCTAACTACACCTGTCCTCGGGACAAAGTTCAAAGTTACCTGACTCCCGAAATAAAAATAAGAACGGGTGAGTCTTCCGGACACCTGCTTCCCTCGCTCAGTTCTGACTAAATAAACAAAATGTGAACTAATAAATAAATACACTACCTGCTACTGATAAGTAAAAAAATAATAATATCACATATCAAAACACAAATTTACAAGTTAAACCTAAGCATAAGGAAAAACAAAAATATAGCCTCAAAGAGGCGATGACAGAAACGCTAGCGAGAACAATGGGAAGCGGAACAACAGAGAGAGAGAGACAGCCATTGTCGCCTCGCAGCCTTTTTATCCGGCGGAAAATGAAAAGTTGCGATTTTTTTAGGTCGATATGGATAGGAACTGTACTCCCAGTCCGGCGTAATAATCAAGGAACTTTGCTGCGGCAGGCGCAGTGATATTACGCGCCTGAAAGTAGTCCCCGGCTATATTATAACTAGTTATCTAGCTGGGGACTACTTTCAGGCGCTGCGTGATATCACTGCACCTGCTGCGGCCATGGTACGGCAGCAAAGTTCCTTGATTATTACTCCGGAATGAGAGTATAGTTCCTAGCCAAATTGGACTAGAAAAAATAAAGAGGGAAAAATACAATTTATTCCCATTAGACACGAGATAAAGTGTCAGCGATGACATTATCTTTACCACGAATATGCCGGATGTCCAATCGAACGTCTGCAAAAAATAACTCCAATGCATCAAACGTTGGTTATTCTTCATTTAATTCAGAAAGACTAAAGGGTTATGATGTGTATAGACAATCAATGGATACGAAACGGAACCCACATAAACATCGAAATGTTGGAGAGCAAGGACAAGAGTGAGTGCCTCCTCCTCAATGGTGGAGTAACGTCGCTGATGTTTATTAAATTTTTTGTGAAAAATGGCAAACGGGATGCTCAACACCAGTCTGATCTCTTTGGAGGAGTACAGCTCCCACACCTGTGTCACTTGCATCAACAGCAAGCAAAAAGGATAGGAGAATTGATCAGGAGTGCTTTGATCTTTTCGAAACTCATTTGACACGATTCCTTCCATTTAAATGGTACTTTTGGACTGAGGAGATCGGTTAAGGGAGAGAAATTAACACAAAAATTCTTGGAAAATGAGTAATAACCTTCACCTTAGACTCAACAGGCCGAACTTGCCCGCCCCCAACAATCTTTCCCAAATATGTTACCGTAGCTCTTCCAAATTCACATTTCGCTAGATTAATCGTAAGAGTAGCACGAGACAGATGATTGAACAATGTGTCAAGCTGTGTATTCTGACCAGGACTCGCTACAAATAACTAGGTCATCCAAATATGCCTCAACATTATGCATGCCCTCGATAACATGATTTACCAACCTTTGAAAGGTTTCCGGCGCATTGCGTAAACCGAAAGCCATCACTGTATAATTAAGGAAATGGTCAGGCGTAACGAACGCGGAGATCGCTTTTGCGCGTTCCGTCAAAGGCACCTGCCAATAACCTTTGAGCAAATCGATCTTAAGTCACGAAAGCAGCGTTTCCGACACGATCGACGCAATCTTCCATGCGAGGCAAAGAATAACTGTCTGGTTTTGTAATAGCATTAACACGTCTAAAATCAGTCCAAAAACGGAACGTGCCATCAGATTTTTTTTTTACAAGCAAACAGGTCAAACAAGTCAAGATTTTGGATTATCTCTGAATTTTTCAACCTTCCCGCCACCAACTCTGTAGAGGGAAAATCAACATCATCCTCCTCGAGTGTAGTCAAGACAGCAGCACTATCAGGAACAGATGACAATAGACAGGTCAAAGGTTCAGTACTGGACAGCGCCCCATCAGCAGGTAAATCAGCACTGGACTGCGTCTGCTCTTTAATCACCGGAGAATCTGTAGGAGAGACAATTAACATAGCCGACTTCTGTCCAGATAGATCTGACTGTCTCTCAAAGTACGGCTTAAGCATGTTAATATGACACAGACGAGTTTTTTTCTTTCTATCTGATGTCATTATCACATAGTCAAGCTCACTCACCTTCTCCTTCACCTTGTAAGGATCGTAATAACAAGACTGTAGTGCAGATACAAGTACTGGTAACGGCACTAACACTTTATCACCAGGAGAAAAACTGTGAAGTTTAGCTCCATGATCAAAACGTGTTTTCATTCGTTGTTGTGACATCTCCAAATTCTTTTTGGCCAATTCACATGCACGGTGCAGTTTCAAATGAAACTCTGAAACATAATCAAGGACGTTGTTTGAACTCGGATCATTAGACCAATGATCTTTAATCAACTTCAGTGGGCCACAAACTGTGTGTCCAAACACCAAGTCGGCCGGACTGAAGCCCAAACACTCCTGTACTACCTCCCTCACTGCAAACATAACTATAGGCACTCCCTCATCCCAGTCTTTCTGGAACTCAAGACAAAATGCACGAAGCATTGATTTTAAAGTCTGGTGGAACCATTCGAGTGCTCCTTGGCTTTCTGGATGGTAACAACTGAATATGCAACTGATCCAGAGCCTGTTTAAACACACGGGACATGAAATTCGTACCTTGGTCTGATTAAATACTACATGGAAGGCCAAACAGTGAGAAACTTGATAAGTGACTTCATAATCACTGGTGCAGTAATTTTCCATAAAGGAATTTCTTCCGGAAAACGCTTAGTTCTACACATTATTGCCAGTAAATACTGATTA
The DNA here is from genome assembly GCA_036784905.1 of Acrossocheilus fasciatus. NCBI lineage: Eukaryota > Metazoa > Chordata > Actinopteri > Cypriniformes > Cyprinidae > Acrossocheilus > Acrossocheilus fasciatus. The sequence continues at coordinate 3,730,617 of CM071953.1, forward strand.
CCGGACTTCGTACGAGGCAAAGGACCGACAAAGTCGACAATCACATGCTCAAATGGTTCTTACCTGACTCACGAAATAAAAATAAGAACGGGTGAGTCTTCCGGACATCCCTTGCTTAGTTCTTAGAATATAAGTGTCACACAGATACACGCAACATGTAATCTTTCACAAACCTCAATTAAAAAAATAAAATAAAATAAAAATAAAAAAATAAAAAATTGTGTTTCACAGAAGAAAAAACAAACAAACAAACAAGCAAACGACAGTTTTCTTTCTTTCATTTTCTCCTTATTTATTTATTTATTTATTTATTTATTTATTTATTATTTTTTTGGTGTGAACTATCCTTTTAAGTTTCTGCAGTTTAGTTGACAGTTTTTAATACACCTCACTCACATTTGTCCACAAAGATGACTGAAATGACCATATTTGAAAAAAAGAAAAAAAAGAAAATCAATCTGCAGGCTCTGTTTTCTCAATGCTCTAGAGTCTAGACCTATGGAGGCGAAATGTTGAGGCAAAATAAATGCCTCTGCACATTTAATTAAAGACTTAATTACCGTTGCAATTAAATCTTCTTCTTTTTTTGGGGGGGGGGGGGGGGACGACTAATCTGTTACTTTTTAACACTTTAATGAACTATTCGGATGAAAGGTTAATTAAAAAAAAAAAAAAAAGGTCCAGAATGTGAATGTCACAATATTTGGTATGTTTTCCTTTTGTTTTTATGACAGCAGCTCTTGAGCTGGCATGGACAAAACCTGATGATCCATGTTAACCCAGCGTGATTTGAGACGGTTCCAGGGAGCATCATGTGCTTCAATGGAGGCAAGAAAATCTGACCTTTTGTTCAGAGGAACTAACATTTTTTACTTACATTTTGTTCAGAGGAGGAAAGAACAAATTTGCTTACATTTGATTATGACCTAGAAATGCAGAATCTTCCATATATGCCATAACCTTCCTTTTTTCATTTTTCAAAATCCTAAACTTTGTTTATTTTGATGTTTAAATGAAAAAAAAAAAGTCTCAGATTTGATGCGAGCTCAGAGTTTTGGACCCCACGATAATGTGCTGTTCTCTGTTAATCTTAATGCAAGGTGAATATGTTTGTTTATTCCGGGATGGTCATTTTACAATTCCACAATTGTCATTGTGACAAAATGTCTCTATGGATGCAGCACTGCTAAACCATATTTTTATTTGCGATACTCAAATATGGCAAAGAAAGACCCATCATTTTCTATAGCAAGCAGTCGTCCATTTATAGGGGTCAATGCCAGGGTCCCGCTGGCTGTCACAGATCTACAGAAGAGAGAGGGAAACACGCTTTCAAGCCTCTGAGAGAAAGCTCACGCTGGGCCTGAGGAGGCTGTTCCTGCTGTGTGGACAGGGCCAGCGCTTCCTGCTGACTGAACGTGACACCAAGCAGCACATTAACACCGCAGCACAAATTTGGCAGGCCATGGACACGACACATGACTCCAGAGAGCAGGGCTGCGATGCACAGAGACCTGAAATGCTCATTACTACTGGGAAATGTAAACCTCCCTGTTTGTTCAGAGATTATCAGTGTAAATGGAAAATAACATTTCCTTGTACATGGAATAATGCAAATAAATAATTAGTGTTGATTTTCATAATTCCAAATATACAAGTGTTGATTTATTGACATTTCTGTTATTATCTCAGAGGATGTTTCACTTAGATATGCTTAGATATTAAATGTGCTGATTAGTCACAATAACATCTGCCAATCCCCCCCAAAAAAATAAAAATAAAAGATGTCCCAACTAATGCTGTAAACTTGCAGTGAAGCCTTTCATTTGGTATGTTACTATAATATTAGAGATTAAAATTAACAACAGAGCTCAATGGGGTTATGTTTACCATGATGTAGCATCTCCTCTTCTTTTCAAAACAGTTTGAAGACATCTGGGCATCGAGGTTATGAGTTTCTGGAGTTTTGGTGTTGGAATTTGGTCCCATTCTTGCCTGATATAGTTTTCCAGCTGCTGAAGAGTTCGTGGTCATCTTTGAAGTATTTTTCATTTAATGATGCGCCAAATGTTCTCTATCTGGAGTGCAGGCAGGCCAATTCAGTACCCAGACTCTTCTACTATGAAGCCATGCTGTTGTAATAGCTGCAGTATGTGGTTTTGCGTTGTCCTGCTGAAATACACAAGGCCTTCCCTGACATAGATGTCGTGTAGAGGGGAGCATATGTTGCTCTAAAACCTTTATATATCTTTCAGCATTCATAGTGCCTTCCAAAACATGCAAGATGCCCATACCATATTCACTTATGCACCCCCGTACCATCAGAGATGCTGGCTTTTGAACTGAATGCTGATAACATGCTGGAAGGTCTCCTTCCTCTTTAGCCCGGAGGACATGTCGTCCATGATTTCCAACAAGATTCGTCTGACCATAGAACACTTTTCCACTTTGAAACAGTCCATTTTAAATGAGCCTTGGCCCACAGGACACGATGGCGCTTCTGGACCATATAGCTTCCTTTTTGCATGATAGCGCTTTAGTTGGCATCTGCAGATGGCACGGCGGATTGTGTTTACTGACAGTGGTTTCTGGGAGTATTCCTGGGCCCATTTAGTAATGTCAATGACAGAATCATGCTGATGAGTGATGCAGTGTCGTCTGAGGGCCCGAAGACCACGGGAATCCAACAAAGGTCTTCGGCGTTGACCCTTACGTACAGAGATTTCTCTAGTTTCTCTGAATCTTTTGATGATGTTATGCACTGTAGATGATGAGATTTGCAAATATGGCTCAAATGTATACGATCGTTTATACGATCATCCTGGCCAAACCAGATAATTTGTAGATGGTGTCAGCAGCATGGCTATTTTGCTTTTGTGATGGGGTGCGGAGACCTTCCCGGTTCCCATTAGTGCGGGCAGATTTAGCTTTTAGTGTGAAGTCACCGTCCGGGCAATTATCGGAAAACTAGTACTCACCGAGCTGCAGGGCCACAGCTCAGTTGGGGAAAGGACAGGTCATGTGTATGGGTGTGGTCAAGTTACCCTGCCTGGTGTTTTCAAACTAATTTTGAATCTTGGGGTCAGGAACAGCTCAGGTTGTGTCACTGGCTACAGCTCCAAGCTGCAAGTGGCCTCTCAATTCCTTACATTGGTTATTTAGAACTCGATGTGGAGCTATGTGAGCAAGTGGACTTATAGGTTGCGGGCTGCAGGTTCCTGGGGTTCTGGGAATGTCACATCCCAGCAGCACCATGAAATTGGTTGCTGTAACCTGTTCTTCACAGTACTCAAGTGGTACAGTACTGTTTGAGCCACTAGATTCTGGTTTACCGGCAGGTTTGCTGGCTTCTCCTGCTAAGGACAGGTGGACCGTGCTACAGTCTATGTGCCTGTGGTAATGTTGGCACAGTAGATGTAGTACTTTATGCTAGTACAGTCATGAGTATGGTAGACAAGTTTCATGTGGTTAGTGTACCTCTGGAGATCATACCTGTCAAGTATCCCGTTTTGGCCGGGAAAGTATTTTACCCTTCTTTCCCGCCGTCCTTCCGTATTAGTATTTTCCCGTAAATCTCCCGTATTTTAACCTGTGTTATTAAAAAATAATAACACCGGAGTAAAAAAAAACAAAAAAACATTTCCAATCTGAGCTGTCACTAGCCTCGCGATAACTGCCATCTGCAGTAGCCTACAGTACTGTAGGTGGCAGTTGTCGCGAGGTTAGTGTGTGAGGTCAGATGGTGAGTGACAACGTGGGAAAAAAACAAAACCGAGACGGATAATGGAGGTAACAACAGTGACGGAAGGCACTCCTGCCAAAAAACCAAAACCCTCATGTAAATACCGCGATCAATGGGACAGCGAATTTAATTTTCTGAAGAGGAGCAGGGTGGGGGACAGTCACGCGTTTTGTAAGTTTTGTAACTGCGACTTTAGCAAGGTTCAGTGAGCTGCCAAAACTTATGAAGGCTTTACTGTGCATTCCCCATAACAATGCAAGTTCAGAAAGGGTATTTAGCATGGTACGAAAGATTGTTACAGAGAATAGGATGACATTAGACAACAGAACTGTTTGCGCTTTACTCTCATGTAAAATGAACCACTCTGGCCCAGCCCACAAATACACTCCTTCCAAAACAGTCTTAAAGAATGCAAAGTCTGCAACAAATTTGTACAATAAATCACTAAAAGAGTAAAGAAAAGCAATATGAAATAAAATGAATGTGGAATGAAAATAAAATGTAAAGACAAGCAATGTTAAATGAACAGAAAATATGCAAATAAGCCTTTAAATAAATGCTCTTCATATATACCCTTTTGTGTTTTCATTTGGGCTATAACACCTGTCTTAAAATGTAAGCGATACTGGAGCTTGGTTGGGGTGGTGGGACTGCTTGTTGGTGGGCGCCGAAAAATTTCCCTTATTTTCAAATCCAAAACTTGACAGGTATGCTGGAGATCACTTAAGTTCGGGTGGTATCGGCTAGGGTAACTATACCTGCTGTACAGGAATCTATAAAGGCAATTAATTTGTCTGTGTTATCTGTGTTTTATCTTTAGAAAAGGGTAAGGTAAGGGCCTAACTGGAGAAAATTCTAATTCTAAGACAAGGAAGCATGCATTTCCCCTACCTGTACTGAGGAGACATTGGACTCGCTGGTGGGGACACCTTAGTTTTCTATCATGGACCTTGCCAGCGGGTACAATCAAGATCCTGTTATAAAGATAAACCTACAGTAAGACTGCTTTTTGTATCCCGTTTGGCCTCTTTGAATGGAATAGGATGCTGTTGAGGCTTTGCAATACCTTCAGCAACTTCCAACGATTAATGGAACGGTTGTTTTGGGACCAACAGTGAAGAGTAACCACAATGCTGATGCCCTGGTGTCATTACAAAACCTTCTGGTGGTGGAAGCTTCCCAGTTGCAGCTGTCCCAGTTGTGATGCAGCAAGTCGACACATGGACTGTTTTTCCATAAGTGATATGGGTGCTCAGCAGGAGGCAGATTCAGCCATTGGGGAGTTGTTGGTATTCTGGGGTGGAACGGACAACCAAACTGGTGTTTCAGCAATGTTACTGGCCTGGGATGTACTCAGATATTGCCCACTGGTGGAATGGGGAGTGGGGAATGTTGCTGTCTGGTTTCATTGTTTTATGGTTTTGTTTACTTTATCGGGGGTGAGACATGTTCATCTAATGCTGTAGAAACAGCTATGCAGGTGCTTCATATGAGTCTTGTTTACCTCCTTTAATGTGTTGAGTTTTATCATTTCCTTTTGTTGTGTGGATATATATTAATGGGGTGGGGTTTCTTCTATTAATTGCATTTTGGATGTGTGCTTGTATTTCATGTTTAATTTTGTGTGTTTGTATTTTCTTTTGTTTCTATTGTTATTGCATTGTGTCCTGAACTTGAGTTTCCAGCTGATATACAGTAATCAGTGAGATTACTTCCAAATCTTCATTCCTTCACTCTGCTTCCTTTTATTTCTTGTATTGTTATTGCTTTTGTGTAAACCTCAGTCTTTTTGTTAAATTGCTTTTTTATGTGTTATATTTCTTTGTTCCTTTATTGCTATTGTTGTGCTATAATTTATTTAACATATTTCCCTGGGTGAAATTCCTAAGGGTGGTATAGTCAAAATTCTAATAGGAAGAGGAGCTTGTGTTTAAAACGTGTACTACGCCGTCAATTATATACTGTAAGCTTTTAAATGATTCACATAAGTTAATGGTTTTGTTAAAGGTGCCTTCAGAATTTCATGAGTAAACTTTATTTTCTTTAATTTGTTTCACCAAGTAGCTGACACACCTTTGAAATTTCTGCTGCCTCCAAATATTCAACAGATTTAACTACATCACAATGAAAACATGATGCCCAAAAGTGGTTGTATAAATTATTGCCCTTCAAATAAACTGAATTTTTATCACCTGTATATTAGGAAAAAAGTTGTAATAAAAGAATATTGCTGCAGCCTCTGTCAGCAACAGGTCACATGCTCAAAAACATCAGACTGCAGTCAAGACTGAATTGATAATCACACCCTTTTCCCTGCAGAACTCCATGTGGCAATGCATGTGGAATGTTCCTCACCAAGACGAAAATGAGGACCAAAATTATGTCTACATATTTTTGTTTCAGGTGCCTGTTCACTTAGAGATGAGAGATTCAACATTAATGATTTCATGTATTATATGCATGTATGTACAATATGTATGTAGGTATGAATTTATTTATTTCCTGTAATTCAATATCTGCTTCAGATATTTGACAGATGTAGGTTTCTACAGGCCTCCATTAAAATCTGGCAGGCAATAAAATTTCATTTACATAAAAATATTATGCAAAAGTTTTTTTTTTTTTTTAGCATGTTTTACCAGACTTTATGCTGATTGTCAAATATGGCTACATAAGTTTATACTGTTCAAAAAAGCTATTGCTGAGGTTTTATTTTTCACAGGTCTTCTTGTACTATGATCACAAATAATAGATAGTATTTTATTACAAATAAAGGATCTGTAACAATGCTATAACCATATTCTGTTTTTATAGTATTAGATATTTTGGATAAATAAATAATAGCTAGTTGCAAATGGGGAGGATGATAGGGGAGAGAAACAGGAGGAGACAACATATGGAGCAGATCTCTGCTACCAGCACTTGAGAGAACACAAACACATCAGTCTGCTCAGATAAAATCTTCTGTCTTCATATCTGAGCATCACTAATTGTGTAATATCTACTTAAGTATTTCAGAAACTGAATTACATTTGCAGTAGAAAGTTCATAATTAACTAAACGCACCTATATTTTAAAAAAGGCAGAGCTAGTGGTCAGGAGAGTGTGTGAGGCACACCAGATTTAAAAAGTCCCTTGTATGGTCCTCTAGTGAATGGTCCTTCTGCTCCAGGTAGTGCAGCTGAACGGTCTAAGGCAAGCCTTGCAGCGAACGGTCCTAGAGAGGACTTCACTGCTTTTGTGGAGTGGGTGCTGGTAACAATTCGATGTTCACCATTTGCCTCATGGAAGCAGTTTTCACCAGCCCCACTCCAAGTCCAGTACCCAGCCAGCCGCCCTCCATTCTCTTCATGGAGCTGTTATCTAAATATCCTGCAGACTCTGTGCCTGAACCTGCTGCAATATCAGCGCTAGAGCCCATCATTCCCCCCCGGAACCTGAGCTCTATGGAGAGTCTGATTAGGAGAGCGAGCCAGTAACATTGCCTGAGGGAGTCCTAGTGGAATATGCGGGTATGAAATGGAGCCCCGCCCACACTCCTGCGCTGCGGGTGAGCTGTAATATTTGATGTTTTTTAAAAGGATGTGTCCATATTTCTCCAGTCTCCCCTGGTTCTATCCAGTTCTCAGTCTCCTTTGTCTCCTGAATCTCCGCTGACTCTACACAGCTTAGAATCTCCTGTACCCCCACTGGCCCAGCCTTGAATCTACTGCGTCTCCTGAATCTCCTGTATCTCCTGTATCTCTGTTGGTTCTGCCCAGCCCCTGTTCTCCTTTGTTCCCTCCCAGCCTCCCTCTCCCACACCTATGCAGTTCCTCAGCACCTCGGTCATCCGAACCATCACCATGCTTCCTCGTCTCCACCGTGGCCCATCATCCCATTGGCCATTTGGACATTCTCTGGGCTCTCTCGTCCTGTTGGCACCGCCTTGGTCAGTTGTCAACCTGCCTCGGTCAGATGTCAACCTGCCTCATCCACAGGATTGCACTCCTTTTCTTTCATCTCATCCCAACATTACTCTGGCTCTGTCGGGCTCCTCCTTCCTCCAGATCTGCCTTTGGCCTCCGTCACTCCTCCTCTGCCATGGTCACATGAGCTGTCAGCTTCACTGAGGCCCTCCAGGCCTGCGGTGTCACCCTGGCTCTGTGTCTGCTCAGCTCCATCTGGCTCTCCGCATCCAGTGGCCTCCATCAAGTTGTCGGCACCATGGCTCCTCCCCGCCTTTGACTCTGCCCTGGGGCCTTGTCGTGGATAGCCTCTGGTTCAACATCTGGCTCCTCCTGCTCCTGGCTTTCCCCTGGATCCTCCCACACTCCACTCCCTCATGGACTTATTTGTTGGACTTGATTTTGTTTTGCCCCTCTCCAAGCTCCTCACCCTCCTCCAGAACCTCCATCCTGCTGTAGATGGACTATTTACAGCAAAAAAGTACTTTCTGGGAGGATAAGCTACTGTAACATGTATGCTCTTTTTTTTTGTTGTTGCATTGTGTTTTGTTTCAGTCAGTTGGTCTAAGTTCCTGTTTAGTCAATCATCCTGTTCACCTATTCTCTGATGAATTATCTCATTAGTTCCCTTTGTTTGGTTCACGGTTATAAGCCCTCAGTTCCCCCTTAAGGTCCTTGCACACGGAGTCTTAAATTTTCATGTGTTTTGTTCATATTCATCATCCTAAAACTTCCGTCACGCACAGAATCTTTGCACACTGAGTTTGATGCATATTAATTAATCCGTTGTGTAACATTTGGACCAATCAGACACACAATTTTGCATTTGATTTAACAAATCAATTAGTTATTAGATTAACAAATAGTCACAGACCCCTCACCCAATAAACATACTCGGTACCAGTATGTCTGTCAATGACTTCAGGCCCCCGGTTCCATGGCAACCCATCAGATAACACTAGTTTTATTGCTCAAAGGAATGCAAGCAGAGCAACTCACTACCTTTTTCCTATAGAAAAGACATTCGCCTAAAAAACGTACTCTTCTCTAATTAATTCATGGAAAAACCTTTCTTTGAATGAACACACATATCATTCAGGTCATTGTGTATATTATTACTGTTCTTGTATATGTTTTTGTGTATTGCATACCGTTTTATGCATGCTTATGCTAGATCACTTGTTAATATCACTTTAACCCATACCATGTTTGGTCTCTATCGATTCGTCTTCGGATGATCTAATTGAGAGTGAATATTGCATGTTGATACCTATGCAACATATTAGTGTCCTAAGAATCTTTAATAGTTTGTATATCAACTTCCAATCCAACCTCTTTGCAAATTACCATGCTCTCAGACAAAGGGTTGTAAAACCCTGTAGCATCAGAACGAGTCAGACAAAACTAAGATTCGATCAGAACATCGAAACATGAGGAGCCGAAATTCCGGAGAGGCCCAAGACAACAGGACAACGTCGTAAAGATTCCTATCTCCGACTTCTGGAGCAAGCCTAACCAACAAGCCTCTTTCACAGAACAGCTCACAACATTAAGACAAAAGAACACTTATTGATATGTCCAACGCAGGAAGGAGATCGTCAAATTTGGGGTAAATAATCAAGATTAATGGTCAAAGAGATGGCCACCACATGGCGATCCACAAGAGAAATCACGAGCTTCTTTAGATTGACTTCTCCCCCACACATAGAAGACAAAGAACCAGACTGAAATTCCTGTCCAAAGAACATGTCTTTTGGTCTCCACAGAGACTTTCTTTTTCATATGCACATAAAACCATCCTAAAAGGACATTGCTAGGCATAAAACTATATTATGTATGTAACCACATATTAGACTATCCTGTTTTAAGCACATATTATGTATGTCTTTCTAATAACTATTGAATGACTTTAAGGTTAGTGGTGTTTGGTATGTATGAGTTTGACATTTTGAAATGACAGCTTGAAATGTTTCTTTCAATTAATTCTGTGTCAAATGTATCATATTCTGGTTATAGAAATCACATCCAAAAGTATACTTTGCAAGAGTGTGTAAAATTCGGAACATGTGACTGATAACATGCTGATTTATGATGGAAGGAACAACCCTAGCTAAGATAATAGCCTATCTAATTGGTCAAGACACCAAATGGGATGTGTCCCAAAAGCCGAGTTTAAAACCTCAGGACACCATCAAATCTGCCCTTCTTCCCTTCTCCTCTTCTTTTTCTCGCCACCGCGTTTTGACGCTGTTTTAGCGCTCTTTGAGCATGCTCTGGCCTACAGGCCAGTTGCTACTTACCACGATGAGAAGAAAAACCACCTAGTCTCGTTACTCATTTTATTCTTTTACTTTAGTTTCTTTTCTTTCCGTTGAGTCTCGTGTTCAAAAGTTAAGTTTGCCGCAAAGTCCAGCTCCGACTGCACCCGCTTCAAACTTCAACCAGCAACGGACTCCAAGACCATCCTCAGCCAACGCCCAACCATTGGCTTCCCAAGACATCACTTCAAAGACTACTGAACTTCCAGCCAATCCCCAACTCGGGAAAACCCCTTTCCTGCAACGACGACTACAGAAAGGAATCCCTGAAACACAAGGCAACGCAAGTACAAACTCCATATTCTGGCTGAACTGGTGCATTTAATATAAATTTTAGCCTCATCTAGAAACTCAATGCGAGGATTAATTAAGTGATTGATGGTTGTTCAGGTCTATGCAATAGCACATATTGCTATAAACTTGGGATTTCACATTCTCATTCTCTAAATTCCTCCTTTCTCTCTTTCTGCAACGTATGAATGTGCGACTGCTTGTGTTCATGTGTTAGATTAGTTTATGTGTTAGGTTTATATAAATAAAGTCGTATTTATATTTAAAGGGGTGGTTTACTGCGATTTCACTTTTTTCATTTTAAATAGTGTGTAATGTTGCTGTTGGTGCATGAACAGTATCTGCAAAGTTGCGGCGCTAAAAGTTCAACGTAAGCAGAGATATCGTATTTTAAAAATCAGGAAGTGCCTACAAATGCCTACAAAAACGACTCATACGAGACTACAACGAGATACTTCCCGGGTTGCATACACAATAAACCCATCAACCCCTCCCTCCGGAACATGCAGAAAAGGGGGCAAGGCCATGTTCTGCGGCTTTGTTGAAGAGGAAGAGTTATAGTGGAGAGTTGTAGCTGTACTGTCGAAACGGTGTTATTTTCACCCAGCTGTCAGGTTTTCTGTGTTCAGGCTTCCTACGGACGCTGCAGTTCGTCAACAATGCTTAAAATTTATGTTTAAATTTATGTATGTATGTATAAATTTATGTAAGACAGCTTCCAGAATCTACACGAGTTCAATGCCGGATTCACACAGAAACTATTACTAAAACACGGAGCAGTTGTTGTTGGGCCACAGCCTGTAAGTAAGATTTCATAATTTTAAATGTATTTGCATGTATAATTTCAGACGTAATGTTTTAGTTTTATCAAGGACGTAAACAAATGCCAACGCTGGCTTTAGTAGCCAGTTAGTTAAATGCTATTTCGTGTGTCTTTGACAAACGCGTACAAACATTTTGGACCCGAATTTGTAATTATGTACTAATTTGGTAAATGTATTTTCCATGTATACTTTATGACGTAATTTTTCGATTTGATCAAGAACGTAAACACAAGCCAATGCTGTTTGGTTAGTAGCCAGTTAGTTCGATGCTATTTTGTGTGTATAAGACAAACGTGTACAAACACAACAGCAAACTTCCATTCAGAAACGTTTGTAAGAGCCGTGCTTGCGGAAGTTCTGCTTGACTCTCTTCATTACCTCTTTCTGGGTCTGATTCTGGCTCAAACGGATACGGCTATATTGACACCATTATTTACATTTGACCGGAGCTCGTGCAGCTGTCGCTCGTGAAGGTAATGGGCGTGACGTTTCCGGACAATGTCCAGTACGCAGTTTAGCCAATCACAACACACCGATCACAACTAACCAATCTGAGCCCATCGCCTGTTTCTGAGGGAGTGGTTTCATAGAATCAGGAAGTCAGCCGGTCGTTCAAATGACAGAGGAGAAAGCGGCTTACAATAAAAGTGAAACATATGAAAAATAAGGCGTTTTTTAACAAACGAAACACGAAGACATGTTATATTGCACCCCATAAACACAATCAAGCAAAGAAAAAAAGCAGTAAACCACCCCTTTAAAAGAGAAGTATCTTGTGTTTTGTGCTTACAAGTTAATGTCTTAATCTGCCGATCTTGTTACTGTGCTAATTAATAGTGTTTTCACTATATTTTGGATTTTAATATCCAGTGCAGAAGTAATGTTATACGACTCGTTCAGTGAATCGCTGCCGACTCAGTGACCAGCCGCAAAACAGTGATTCTGTTCAAATTCCCTATAAAATCATAAATGATTCCCTTTGAGGTAAATTAAATTATATTTATGTATCAAACCCTACAACCCCCCAGTATTTCCAAACTCCCACTTGGAAATTCAGGCTTTTCTCACTGGTTAAGCCCATCCTGAGAGGCGTGGGCTCCAACATATCTCAGTCTACGGTTCTGTTAGATCCTAGAAGGATGTGAGCTAGAACTCTTCTGGACCCTTAAGTTTTTATGGCCTTGACTTTCCATTCAACCAAAGCTCCTTGGACCTCCCAATCACCACCGAGTCAGAATAACATATTTTGGTGTTAATCACCCTTCAAACCTGGAAGAACTTGAAGAATTCCAACACCACCAAACCTTTGAACTATCAGAACTTTCATTCGAGACTGCATCCGGACACAAAGGAAATGCAAGTATTGTACATTTACCTAAATGAAACAGAGGTTTAGTATAAGTTATAGATAGAGATGTTCCGATACCCTTTTTCCCTTCCCGATACCGATTCCGATACCTAGGCTCAGGGTATCGGCCGATACCGAGTACTGATCCGATACCTGGGTGTGTATCTGGTTATACAGCTGTATGTACTACTAGCCATATGAATTGATACAATTATTTTATGGTGTGCTTCACCATAAAATAATGGGCCGTGGTGGTAGTGGTGGGCCGTTATCGGCGTTAACGTGCTGCGTTAACGTGAGACTCTTATCGGGCGATAAAAAAAAAAATATCGCCGTTAATCTATTCTCAAAGTTGTGTTGGGAGCTGGGTCTATACTACGCAAGCTATGATGACTTTCACCTTGATATTTTAGCGCGGATGTATACCTAGCCGAACTGCACTGTAGGGAGCGAGAATGAGTCTTCGAACCTGTGTGTATGTCTACTGGGAAATTACCACATCAAACGTGACGTGCTAACATGGAGGCAGCTATGAAGCCGCCGGGTTTGCTTCAGGGAAAATTTATTTTTAAGAAGCTTCCCAATGGAAATCGGCAAGTCGTATCTGTCTCTACGTTACATGCTTGCGCTCTCTGTAGCGGAGTTCCGCCCCGGTTCACACACACACACACACACACACACACACACACACACAAACGTAAGCGCACACACAAGTGAGCACACTCCCACTCCTATTTGTAAATATTAAGCCGCAAAACGTCTATTTAAATATGACTTCTGTGTGTCTCTGTGTTAATGTATGGCGCAGACGTACACTACTCATACAGAAGCGCGCGTGACGCTTGCGGCGATATTAACGTCTGTCGTCTCACTAAATGAGGACATAAATACATGAACAACATCTCCAGAACTGCTCTGAGAGTCACTTCATGAGCATTCGAGCGTTTCATTTGAGAAAAACTATCCCCATATCATATACACAGAAATGTAAAGGTATTCACAGCAACCCGTCAAAATAAAAGTTCGGTTTCACTTGAAGACATTGGGCAGAATGTAATAGGCTACTACTACTAAAACTATTAAAACCTTATATTTAAGGAATAATCATACAATGTCTTCAATGTTATTATCAATATTAAATTCTTGATGAGTGCTAGTTGTTTACTACTAGTAGTGAACTTATTCTGATCTACTTGGCAGAATTCAAATGAGCCATTTTAATCTAGATTAATCTAGATTAATTCCAAAATTACAGTGAGATTAATCTAGATTAAAAAAATTAATCTATGCCCACCACTAATATATATATATATATATATATATATATATATATATATATATATATATATATAGATAGATAGATAGATAGATAGATAGATAGTAATTTTAACTGAATTTAGGACCGGTGGTGGTGCTTTTTTGGTCATTCAGTGTTTCTGTAAAAATGGGGGAAAACTATCAATAATACTGATAAGATAACAATCATACTATGAATTCTGCTAAGAACAATATAAAACGCACTAAGGATTAACGAGCTGCTGAATTCATGAATATTAATCACGTTGTCTGCATTGGCTCGAACTTATTTGCTGAAATCAAAACAGGGACGATAATAGGTGAGCGCCGGCCAATGAGATTGTCGTTTGCGCATTAGCTCCGCCTACTATCGGAGAACCCGGCAGTTCTTAAAAGCTGAAGAATTCCAAAGGAACTCCGTTATTTTGACAGGAAAAAAAACAACAAAGAATAACATTTACATACCATGCAGAATTGACGCGCTACATGTAAGACTCTCTCGCTCTGTCGCTCTCTCGCTCCCTCTCTCTCTCTCTCTCTCTCTGCGTGAAAGGAAAAAAACAAAGCGACGGCGAGTCGTGCGCTTCACACTAGAGCTTACGGTACGTCAAATACAGGTGCGCTGCGCATTCATTCAGATGATCTGAAAAATAGATCGCTTGACGGAGAGAGAAACTCTGAAGTGCTCAGAGTGTTCAGCGAGTGACATAGCCTCCCAGTAAAATCTGATCATTTATTAGCCAGTGGCTAATATTAGACATCATTTAGTCGCCCAGGGTGAAGATTTAGTCGCATATGCAGTGATTTAACTTACTGGCAATGTGCCAGCACGTTTGTATTTCTTCTTCGCTGCTTTAAATAGTGGTTGCTTGTGTGGCAACACAGCACAATTTCCTGTGTTTGCATTCTGAGCAGCAAAGAATAATTGATTTCCGATTTGCAGCGTTAAGCAAAGCTCGCGCGCATAACTATAGGTCTTGTTTAAAAATGGTATCGGATCGGTACATGGGTTCAAGTACTCGCCGATACCGATGCCAGAAATTTTTGTGGTATCGGTGGAATTTCCGATACTAGTATCGGAATCGGAACAACCCTAGTTATAGACCCAGTTATAAAAGGCGCTGATGGTTTTATTCAGGTGGTTAACTGACTCTTTTCATAGCTTCATTCTCTGATTTCCTGATGGTTTCATCCATCAACTTTCATTTGCCCCTTCCCCATGTATGAGTGATTGTATGTTTGTTTGTTTGTTTGTTAGACTAGTTTGCGTTAGTGTTTAGTTAATAAAACTCTTGTGCACAAATTACATGAGTTTCTGGTTCTGCCGTGCAAATTAATGTCTCTTTACGATTTTGATCCTTACTACATGCTCTAATGTATTGATACTTAGGAAATTATTTTCTGTGGCCAAGAAAATATCCTTTCTTAGAGTTGATATGAACTTATACTGAATGTTCACTGGACGGACAGATCAGTTGATGGCAATTTAATTCTGCTACAGTTATTACTGTCAGCCGATATAAATAATTGTAATTATTTATATACAATTCCCTTTTAAGCTAATTTGCTACTTTTTACTAAAAAAATAGCAAAACAACACAAAATGCAATGATCAAAAAGTGAGGAGGATTTTGTTTTCCTTAAAAAAAGAAAGAGGGAATTTTCCTATTTTATCCAAACCTGAGATAGCGTTGGGATGAAGGAGAGTTCCACCTCCTTATCAAGGAGCTGTGGGATTATCCAGGGTTATTCAAAGTTTACTTCAGGATGTCAGTGCCCCGGTTTGATGCTGTGCTACATGGTAAAAAAAAAAGCCATAAAATTTACGGTAAAAAAAACAGCAACTGTGGTTGACAGAATTCTACTGTGAAATATACGGTAGCAACGTTTCAGGTTTTACGGTTTTAACAAATTTACAGTTAAATACCGTAATTTCATTAACTGATATAAATGTTAACATACCAACCTATCGAAGTACTGAAATCTGTTTTGTACCTTTGAAATACAGTGATAACCACCAAATGCAGAAGGTGATAAAGTCACATGATGAACCAAAGCCCATCACAAGCAGCTTTTAAATAATTACATATGTAGAAGGTGCACAGTTACGGTATTTCCCTGTAAATTTTACATTCTTTTTCACTTCCAAATGTGGTATTTCACCGTAAAATTGAAATGTCTATTATAGTTTTTCACCGTATATATTAGGGGAACTTTCCGTTAACCATTCAACAGGTTTTCACCGTAGCTTTTTCACATTTTTTTACCGTTAAAATCACGGTCATTTTTTACAGTGTAGCAATACTAGAGCCACATATTAGAAATAATTTCTGTGAACTGAGGACCTATACAGTGCTTGGTGCTGGGAGATAAAGTGGATTAACTTGTCAGACGCCATTCTGGATTTTGGCGTTTGCTTGTACGGTGGCTCTGAATTGTCAAAACACCTCTCAAAATGCTTGATATGCAGGTGAAAAATGGAGAAAATCAAACCAGATTCTAATTGTATTATGACGGATGAAAGTTTCGGAGGCAGTGTGTAAACGTGATTTTATATATAAAACTGTATACATTTCTATGATGAGAATGGACAGAGACTAAAGGTCCTTGCAAACAGATGCCATAATTTTCATCCAAAACTTTTGCGCAATAAAAAAATAAATACAACCTCGCATTGTCAATCATGTTTACACACTGCCTCCGAAACTTTCATCCGTCATAATACAATTAGAATCGGTATTAAAAAGTCAATTTTAGCTTAGTTTTGACTACTTACCATAAACTGGCAAACCAACCATTTGTGTGAGCATGTTTTTATGTGATTTTCTTGTTTGTAGGGGTGTCCCTGAATTGTCGATGATTCAAAGCTTCGATTCGAGGAGCCTGATTCAACTCCCAATCTCACAGTCGAGTATTCGCGGGGTATTATGATCATACCATTTTGGCTATATGGGGGTGCTCAGTGTCTGATTTCACATCGAACTACCGGGTTTCTCCCAATAAGTTAATATACAGCCTATTATGATAATGCTGTAAATAAGAATCTTAAAAGAAAGAAGCTTTAAATAAATATTTTAACGTGTGTGAATAAATCCAACTTCCCCTATTGATTAAAGTTTCGCTTTCTAATCCGTAACTGACAGAGGAGCATTCTTGGCGGCAGGGATTTAAATCTTTAACAAGACTCAAACTGACACAGGCAGAGTGGAAGACTTCGTTTTTTTTCTCTCGATCAGGTAGGGTATATAAGTATATTATTTATCTGGTATAAGATGCCTTTGGTTGAGTTACGCTACAGTAAAGCGCTGTGTAGTACGGTGATTATCTCTTCAGCGCGCGGTGCGTGCAGGACAACAATGCAGAATATTAATAACTATGACTGGCACTGTCATATACTGTACATAGCATTATAATGAGAGCACTGTTATAATGAAATGCTGTGATTTTTTTTTTTTTAGTGTTTAGTTGTGTTTCTGCATGTTATTGCTTGAAGAACACGTCCACAAGAGTTGATAGCCGCGCAGACGCATTCAAGTGCATTCGGGCCTTTTTTTTTGCAGATAGCCTATAAGTGGTAATGTTAATGTTATGTTATATAAATAACAAAGCTTATTATGTGTGAGATAAATCCCATTGATTAAAAACCTGCAATCATCTGCTTCATTCTATTGGTCATCTTCAGAGCGCGCAGCTCAAAACAGAAATGCAGAACGTTATAACTACGATCATATATATATAACGTTATAATGAGAGCACTATTATAAACATTTTTTTGGTGAATTCTTAAGAGTTTCGCTGACGTTTGATGTTAACTATCTTTTAATCAAAACATAAAACATTATTTATCCCGTTTGTATCTGCGAGGCGTCCGTTACACATTTTCACTGTGTATTTATGACAGTCGAATGCCTGAATTGACTCTTGGTAATGTATTTTGCCCCGCCCCCAAATATATGATTCGACTATCAGTCGACTATCGGCATGATTCGAAAATTCCGATTCGACTATGAAAATCCTTAGTCGGGGACACCCCTACTTGTTTGTAATTTTATTTAAGGAGGCTAACTGAAAGGGCACACAATTCACAACATTGCATATCATGCCTATAACCAAGTAGTAGAGGTGGCTCAATCAGACTGAGTTAAGTTTGAGACATTTCACACAACACAGTGACTCAAAATGTGAGCAGAACTATAAAGGGATAAAATCACACCACTGGTTGAGTCAATGTTGCTGTGTTGGTCTGGTCAGGGTGCTCAAACAAGAGCAAATCAAACGTCACCCATGGTTGCTGCATTTTTACCTGCTTGAGTAGGATGCAGCCATTATTATTCACACTTCAGAGATAGTTCTCTTTCCCCAGGCGTGAGAGAAGAGCATCTGTTTGTGCGTTTGCATGCTTTACTTTAACCTGTTATCCACAGGGAGGCCGTGACACCGGCCACACACACACACACACACTCGCACTCAGATCAAGAATAATAAATTGTAAAATAAATCAAAGGTGCAGTGGAAGGCCTAGTTGATAAAATCCTTAGACAATTGAATGATAAATTTGTGGTCCCATGCCTCGTTGTGCTGCAGGTTGCCTGGAGGTTATTACTGTGTACTTTATCCAGTTCTGCCCATTCATCACCTGGGAACGCTGGCGGTCATGCTTACAGACAGAAAACAGAGGGAGAGACTGCAGTCCTCAATGACATGTTGAGCACTGGAGTGTATTTATATACAGTGGGATTTCCCTAGCTCATTTATTTTTTTTAACATAATCATGGCAAAATCTTAAGACTATAAAAAAAAAAAAAGTCAATGGTCAGAATGTATCTTTTATAATGCCATAATGCTGTTACTCTGTCACTTTCAAATCATTGATTGCTCAGCCTGTTTAAGCAGCCAGGCCGACTCAGCAACACTGATTCAACCAATAGTGTGAGTTAGGGCGGGGCCATGCTTTCAGAATCAGAATTAGCTTTATTGCCAGATATGTTTACACACACACACACACACACACACACACACACACACACACACACACACACACACACACACACACACACACACACACACACACACACACACACACACACACACACACACACACACAGGAATTTGTTTTGGTGACAGAAGCTCCACAGTACGACAGAATGACAGTGACAAGACAAGATACAGATAATAAAGATAATAATATACAAATATACATATTAGACAATGTGCAAAATAGCACAAACACAATATACAAAATAGATCATTTAGTATGTACAGATATGTTAGGTGCAAATTTGAAATGTAATAAGTATGTGTGTTAAATAAATAAGTGTATGATAGTGTTATGTGTTTCATGTTTACTGTTAAGTGTTCAAATGTTCATGAGATGGATTGCCTGAGGGAAGAAACTGTTCCTGTGCTCAGAGCTCTGTAGCGTCGACCAGACGCCAACAGTTCAAAGAGAAAGTGTGCTGGATGTGAGAGGTCCAGAGTGATTTTGCCAGCACTTTTTCTCACTCTGGATAAGTACAGTACTTGGAGACTGGGGAGGGTTGTACCAATGATCCGCTCAGCAGTCCGGACTACCCTCTGTAGTCTTCTGAGGTCAGATTTGGTATCTGAGTTGAACCAGACAGTTATTGAAGTGCAGAGGACAGATTCAATTATGGCGGAGTAGAACTAACTTCCTCAGCTGGCGAAGGAAGTATAACCTTTATTGGGCCTTTTTGACAATAGAGTCTATGTGAATGTCATACTTCAGGTCCTGAGAGACGGTGCTGCCCAGGAGCCTGAATGACTTCACTGCAGTCACAGTGCTGTTCATGATGGTGAGTGGGGGGAGAGCAGGGGGGTTTCTCCTGAAGTCCACGGTCATCTCCACTGTTTTGAGTGTGTTCAGCTCCAGGTTGTTAAGACTGCACCAGACAGCCAGCTCTTTAACCTTCTGTCTGTAAGCAGACTTGTCACTGTCCTGAATGAGGCCGATGCCTGTGGTGTCATCTGCAAACGTCAGGAGTTTTACAGAGGAGTCTTTAGAGGTGCAGTCATTGGTGTAGAGGGAGAAGAGCAGTGGGGAGAGGATGCAACCCTGAGGGGTGCAAGGGCTGATTGTACGGTTTCTGGATGAGAATTTTCCCAGTCTCACTAGCTGCTGCCTGTCTGTCAGGAAGCTGTTGATCCACTGACAGATGGAGGTGGGCACGGAGAGCTGAGTTAATTTGGGCAGGAGGAGGTTTGGAATGATTGTGTTAAAAGCTGAGCTGAATTCCACAAAGAGGATCCTCACATAAGTCCCTGGTCTGTCTAGAAGTTGCAGGATGTAGTGCAGTCCTATGTTGACTGCGTCATTCACAGACCTGTTTGCTCTGTAGGCAAACTGCAGTGTGTCCAGTGATGACCTTCAGAGAAGCCAAAACCAGTTTTTCGAATGACTTCCTGACCACATGACCACAGATGTTAGAGCCACAGGTCATTAAGTCCCGTTATCTTGGGTTTCTTTGGGACGGGGATGATGGTGGAGTGTTTGAAGCATGAAGAGCTCTAGTGATCTGTTCAAGATCTGTGTGAAGATGGGGGCCAGCTGGTCAGCACAGGATTTCAGACAGGCTGGTGTCACACCATCTGGGCCTGGTGCCTTTCTTATCTTGTTCTTTCTGAAGACCTGGCACACATCATCTTCACTGATCTGGAGTGCAGGTTTGGGGGAGATGGGGGTTGCAGGAGGTGTTAATGGTGTTTTTTCAAACCTGCAATAGAACTCATTCAGATTGTCTGCCAGTTGTTGATTCGCCTCAGTGCTGGGGGATGGTGTCTTGTAGTTGGTGATGTCTTTCAGACCTTTCCACACTGAAGCCATGTCACTGAAAGATAATTGGATCCTTAGCTTATTGTAGTAATTCCTCTTTGCCACTCTGATCTGCTTTTCCAGTGTGTATTTGACCTGTTTATACAAGACTCTGTTCCCATTCCTGTAAGCATCTTCTTTGGCCTGACAGAGCTGTCTGACTTTTGCAGTGAACCATGGTTTGTCATTGTTGTAGGTTAAATGAGTCCTGGTAGGAATGCACATATCTTCGCAGAAACTGATATATGATGTTACAGTCTCTGTGAGCTCGTCCAGATTGTTTGCAGCAGCTTCACAAACACTCCAATCAGTGAGAAAGAAACAGGCTTGTAAATCCTGCTCTGCTTCATTAGTCCATCTCTTTACAGTCCTTAATACAGGTTTAGCTGATTTCAGTTTCTGCCTGTAGGTCAGTATAAGATGAACCAAACAGTGATCAGAGAGCCCCAAAGATGCCCGTCAGACAGAGTGATATGCATCCTTTATTACTGTGTAACAGTGATCCAATATATTACCGTCTCTGGTGGGACATGTAACATGCTGTCTGTATTTTGGCAGTTCATGGGAGAGATTAGATTTTTTAAATTCCCTGAGATTCTCACCTCAATGTCAGCCCAAACTTGAAAAAGGCTTCATTCAACAATGAAGGGTGCATGGAATGACTCAAAACATCTGATTCTTGATTACTGATGCAATATAATTTTAAGGCCGATTTGCACCCAGAATGATCAGGGGTGTGTGGCCCGATTCGCGGCTTGTCGCAAACAATTTTTTGTCCAAAAATCCTCTATTGTGTCATTACGATTATTTATCTGCTCCCGATCGAGACAGAGCGTCGTCGAACTCTATTTCAACAAGTCTTGATCAGGCTGCCTCTGACGTGATACCCACGATAGCCAATGAGAGCGAGCAAGCATCACTCACCAGATGTTGCGTGCTTCTATAGCTGAAACCTGGCAGCCACAAACATGCCATGAAAGCAGTGAACATCATCCATATTCTTTTGCATACTTTATTTTTCATTGTGAAACAGAATGCGCGCCAGGAGAGACAGCTGACAACGTTGATTGTCCTCTATTTGTTTTTCTTCTCTAGTCACATTTGACTATACACCGGTGGACACTTTTACCTTGGGACTTCAACACACTAGGATTCTTAAGGACTGTTTTAGGGAACGATTCACATGGACAATCTACTTTTAACAGCCTAAGTTATTTATAATTTTATTGTGTTGTTTTAAGTTCTTTGTGCAATATGTACATACACTATTTATTCCTTCTACTTTTGTTGTTGTCTCATCTTTTTAAAACACTTATTTTACCTAACACAGTTTAATATGACCCCTTTTAATAATTGTGACATCTTCCGGTATGGCCGGCAGATCGTTACATGATAACCTATACAGGAAACACAAACCATATATAAATATAATTATTTATGAGCAAAGGCAATACACAGAAATGAAATAATCAAGTACATTTAAGGATATTGACTATAAGTTTGCTAGTATACTCACAAATCACTTATCGAAGAACCTATGTGACCCTGGACCACAAAATCGGTCTAAACTATCAATATTTAAAGTTGTCCAAATGAAATTCTTAGCAATGCATATTACTGCAATCAAAAGTTTTTATACATTTACGGTAAGAAATTTACAAAATATCTTCATGGAACATGATTTTTACTTAATATCCTAATGATTTTTGGCATAAAAAAATGGATAATTTTGACCCATACAATGTATTTTTGGCTATTGCTACAAATATACTCCAGCTACTTAAGACTGGTTTTGTGGTCCAGGGTCACATATAAACATAGCGATTCAACAACAATGCTAAATCAAATGCTGTTACTGCACATGGCTAATTAGCACATTAGATGCTAAACCGCTTACAATACAAACAACTTGCAAGTCAACATAGCGTTCTCTTAAACAGTCTGTAGTTACTAAAGAAATCTAGTCTTTGTTCTACCAGTAGTGTCTCAAAGTTGAACAACACATTGTGGCTTTTTCCAAGATTCTTTGAATGAATGAAATCCAAACTTGATGATTGCATCCATGCAGTTTTAACAATCTTTCTCCATTGGTTTTACAATCAGCAGCACCAACTTGGGTAGGAGCAGTGTATGCACTTCACAAATAAGAACCTCTGCACACTAACAATGAGACACATGTAGCATCAGAATGAGTCAGACAAAACTAAGATTAAATCAGAACATCGAAACATGAGGAGCCGAAATTCCAGGAGAGGCCCCAAGAAAACAGGACATCGTAAATCAGATTCCTAACGCCATGAGTCTGGAGCAAGCCTTACCAACAAGCCTCTTTCACAGAACAGCTCGCAACATTAAGACAAAAGAACACTTATTGATAAGTCCAACGCATGAAGGAGATCGTCAAATTTGGGGTAAATAATCAAGATTAATGGTCAAAGAGACGGCCATCACATGTGTTCCATGAGAGAAATCACAAGCTTCTTTAGATTGACTTTTCCCCCACACATAGAAGACAAAGAACCAGACTGAAATTCCTCTGTCCAAAGACCATGTCTTTTGGTCCCCACAGAACTACACAGAGACTTTCTTTTTCATATGCATATAAAATCATCCTAAAAGGACCTTTTCTAGGCACAACACTATATTATGTATGTGACCACACATTAGACTACCATGTTTTAAGCACATATTATGTATGTCTTTATAATAACTATTGAATGACTTTAAGGTTAGTGGTGTTTGGTATGTATGAGTTTGACATTTTGAAATGACAGCTTGAAATGTTTCTTTCAATTAATTCTGTGTCAAATGTATCATATTCTGGTTATAGAAATCACATCCAAAAGTATACTTTGCAAGAGTGTGTAAAATTCGGAACATGTGACTGATAACATGCTGATTTATGATGGAAGGAACAACCCTAGCTAAGATAATAGCCTATCTAATTGGTCAAGACACCAAATGGGATGTGTCCAAAAGCCGAGTTTAAAAACTCAGGACACCATCAAATCTTTCTCTTTCGCCCCTCTCTCGTCCCTTCTTCTCGCCACCGCGTTTTGACGCTGTTTTAGCGCTCTTTGAGCATGCTCTGGCCTACAGGCCAGTTGCTACTTAACACCACGATGAGAAGAAAAACCACCTAGTCTCGTTACTCATTTTATTCTTTTACTTTACTTTCTTTTCTTTCCGTTGAGTCTCGTGTTCAAAAGTTAAGTTTGCCGCAAAGTCCAGCTCCGACTGCACCCGCTTCAAACTTCAACCAGCAACGGACTCCAACGGACTCCCAACCATTGGCTTCCCAAGACATCACTTCAAAGACTACTGAACTTCCAGACAATCACCAACTCGGGAAAACCCCTTTCCTGAAACGACGACGACAGAAAGGAATCCCTGTAACACAAAGGCAACGCAACGCAAGTAATCTCCAGATTCTGGCTGAACTGGTGCATTTAATATAAATTTTAGCCTCATTGAGAAACTCAATGCGAGGGTAAATTAAGTGATTGATGGTTGTTCAGGTCTCTGCAATTGAACATATTGCTGTAAACTTGGGATATCACATTTTCATTCTCTAAACTCATCCTTTCTCTCTTTCTGCAACAAGTGAAAGTGTGTGTTCATGTTAGATTAGTTTATGTCTTAGGTTTATATAAATAAAGTCTTATTTATATTGAAAAGAGAAGTATCTTGTGTTTTGTACTTACAAGTTAATGTCTTAATCTGCCGATCTTGTTACTGTGCTTATTAATAGTGTTTTCACTATATTTTGGATTGTAATATCCAGTGCAGAATTAATGTTATACGGCTCGTTCAGTGAATCGCTGCCGACTCAGTGATCAGCCGCAAAACAGTGATTCTGTTCAAATTCCCTATAAAATCATAAATGATTCCCTTTGAGCTAAATTAAATTATATTTATGTATCAAACCCTACACACACCTGCCTCTATCAGACTTGAGCATGACATAGCATTGGCCAATCAGCTTCCTTGTTGCTTGCATGTTGCCCTACGTGTTCACAACCAATAGTTTTTCTGTTTATAATTTCAAGGTTAAATTCATTTTATCAGATAGACATTTCCTTACTTATGTATTATGTACTCATAATAATTGTTTATTTTCACTCAATTCCAAAATGAACTTAACAACAGGTTATACACCTGTGGGAAATCAATACTGAATATTCCTGCATAATAACGTAATATACTGGCCCATATATTTTTTTACCAACTTTTCTTAGAATTTATAGAATGTAATGTTTCATAATGTCACTGAGTGACATTTTTCAGTAAGTTCAGTAAATTATTTTGCGCGATGTGCAGCATATGGGCTGAATGAATTTCTTCGTGGGTAGATCTGTTTCTGTGTCTCCTTTTTACTGCACATGATAGAAGAGCATAGCTGATCACATGTATGGAGCCCAAACCACAAAACCCTCATTTATTTATGACCCACATTCAAAGTGAATGATTGTTCTTGACTTCATATGTAACTACAGTACGTTTCCAGAGAAACAGACGTTAATGCAGTTAAAGAGCATTTTCTTCCTGGCTTAATTTCAAAAGTTACTGAAACTCAGTTTGCATTTGTAAAATATATTTAAGGCCAGACTGTCAAATCATCTAATGACAGTGTTAGAGCCAAACTAGTCCTATTCAAAATTTGCACAGCACACATAGTTACATATATCAGATAAATGTAATTTAAATAGATCAATTTAAATATATATTTCATTTAAGTCTTAAGACAGAACCAAACAGCTTATCATTTCAATTAAAATATATATTTTTAAAACACAAATCTCTCAATTCATTTGCTATACAAATCAAAACAAATTAAAAATAAATAAATAAATAAATAAATAATAATGATAAATGCACTAACACTAACAAAAGGAACAGCTAGTAACACATTGAATTAAACATAAAATCTTGGAATAGAAAACCTGAAAGTATTCTCTTGTAAAACATCAAAAGCTCAGTAATAATTTGTTTTATTTACAAATTTGAAAATCAGTTTTTACAGTGTCAAAACCACTACTCATTCTTTATTATTTCTATTTTACACATACAATAATATAAAGTCATCAAGACTATGACATAAAACAAATGTAAGTATGGAAATTATAAACTGACCAAAAATGCCCCTTTCTAGATTCCAGCTCTGATCCTACGAATATTTTTAAACAGACTGAAGAAATGAAGCATTTAAAACAGTTTTAAGTTTTAAAATATTTTCAGTTTCAATTAATTTATATTTCTCCAGAAATTAGGTTTCTCCTAGGTTTTCTCCTATTTCCTAGAAAATAGGTTTTTATGAGTCCAAATTTATAGTGCATGTTTAAATAAATAACTTTATAGATGTATGTGATATGGTTTGGATATCATTTTATTTATTCATTTAATACATGCAGTTTCAATAATAACAAGAAAACAACATGCAATACTAACACATACTCATCAACCACAGCAATATGTTAATACCTAATAACTGATTCCACCAATGATATCATAAGCTACTAATAATGTTGGTAACATTACGCAAAAACTGACTTTGGCGTGCATGATACGCACGTGTTGGGTGTGCATATAATACGCAGTTTTCACGTGCATATGATACGCATAAACCCCACAACCCTAATCCTACCCATTGCGTAGCATATACACGCCAAAGTCAATTTTTGCATATGAATACCATGATTTTTGTTTTTATTTGGCGTTCTATTTATACACACATTCATGAGATCGGGTTGTTCAATTTACAATGCCATGTTCAGCAGGCGAAATCAGATTGCTAGCAGGACCATTTTACAGTTACATTTAGTCATTTAGCAGACGCTTTTATCCAAAGCGACTTACAAATGAGGACAATGGAAGCAATCAGAATCAACAATAGAGCACTGATATGCAAGTGCTATAACACTAAGAGTGACCAGATCCTTCTGTTTAAGTCCCAACACATGTCAGACTCTTAATGTTACTGGGAATTCCGGCTGGTGCAATTTTAACCACCACACCATCTAAAACAGGAATTTACAAACAGTAAATACAGTAAATCTTGTCATATTTTCTCACATCACATTTATTAATTTCACTCAATTTTAAAATGGCATTTCAGTTGACTAAAATAACATTAATTAATTTACATTTACACTAATTCGTTTAACAGGTACTTAAAGTGTTTTACTAATTTAAACATATTTTAAACGTTAAAGATTAAAAATAACATAGCAGATAATGAGTATACAATAGCTACAGTAGTTGGCATTTTAAATTCTTCATGTTTTAAATCTTTAATTTCTATGGGAACTACACATGAACAATTTAAATGACAGATTCTAACTAGGACAAAACCTAGATCCAGTTAACCTTTGCTGCATTCTCAGTTCTGCTGTTCTTGTAGATATGATGCATTTGAGGGAGAAAAGTGGTTAATATAACCAATTTATCTGAATTATTTTAATCAATTATGTCTATATTTTTCCACTTCCAAACTAAGTTTTGAACAAACCCCTAAGACTAAATAAAACTTCCAAACTAAGTAAAAGTACATTTTAATTAGAAAAGTCGTTGTAATGTGTTAATTGTCTTAATTAGTATTTATGGAATAGTAATACTTATTATTAAAAAAATTAAGTAATAAAAATGTAGCTTCAGAATTAATAAATTAGAATTATAGTTTTTGGTAACACTTTAGAATAGGGAACACTAATTCACTATTAACTACGTCTTTTCCCTCAATAAAGTCCTAATTTGCTGCTTATTAATAGTTAGTAAGGTAGTTGTTAAGTTTATGTATTGGGTAGGATTAGGGATGTAGAATAAGGTCATGTAGAATAAGGCATTAATATGTGCTTAATTAGTACTAATAAATAATATTCTAGTAATATGCATGCTAATAAACAACTAGTTAAGAGACCCTAAAATAAAGTGTTACCTAGTTTTTTCTTAAATCCGTAGTGTATACATCACATGCTAATAAAGCCCATATTAGTGCCATTACAATAAATCTGGAAACTGACCACACTTCTTTCATTATAAAACAGGTCCTGGTAAAAGAGACTTATAGCAATTCACAAATGCATCTCTAGACTGAAATAAGCGAGGAAAACAGCATTACTAATTCACACCGGGGGACGTGGTCTGCAAGGAGAGAAGCTGAAGAACAGAATGCGAGTCTGTGAATAAATGAGTGAAGGAATATCTCTGATGCAGTATCATCTCAGCTGGAGGATTGACTTGCCTAAGTCGCTTTTACTTATATCTTACAATAGACTTCTTTAACAGGGTCGAGAATTCTTATGGGGATATTTTTAGACTAATCATTACAGGATCCAGCTGGTGGAGGCTTCCAGAGGCACACAAAACAACTACAAACAGAAACCGTAATAAATAATTTAGGTGTGAATGTTGGTACATTCTCAGAAAAGGCATTGGCATTATGAATGATACTGCATATACAACATGCACTGAAAGACAATTACAAAGACAATCAGGTTAAATTATGGTATGTTCAATTCACGCAGACTTACCTTACTGATAAAGGCTTCTTCGTTGGTACACTATTGGCTCCTCTGCTTTGCTCATGATGGTGGCTCACACAGGATCAAAGTGTGAAAATCAAACTCTGCACTGGCACAAAATCAATACATATGCTACAGAATATTGGCTGTAGCCTGTAGACCTTGAAACTAGAAGTACTTTGAAATAAAACTGTGCAGTAGTAATACCACCGGTGGTAATCAAGGTTGAGTAAGACTATGTTCTACCATGACTACAGCAAGATCACAAGCTTTTTTCAAACTAATCATGTGAGACGAATGACACAAGGTCACCATTGTAAACATGACAATATGTCTCATACTATAAACACTTCCTGATTAAAGCTCAAATACATGATTAAAAACCTCTGACTCTCATATTTCCATATCACAACAGGGTGACCATGATTTTGCCAGTAGATTATATTGAGGCTCGCTCATTTCTTTTTAGTGACGTTGCTTCTGGAAGTAACGTTTCCATTCATTTTTTCTTCATAAGGACTAAAAAAAGTCTTCATTAAAGCATTATAAACCTTGAACCAAGCTAACCAGCTATAAGATAAATAACAACATTACGGACTTTTAAAAATGTACTCAATGGCTTTAGTGAAGTAAAGATCTAAATCCCATAAAGCACTGTGAATAACATAATCCTAATTGAATTAAGAAATAAGGTGAAATATTGTATAAAGCTGTTGTCACTTTTTGTCCAAGATGATGGGATAGAACGAATCAGCTTTCCAAATAATGATACTATTTATTATAACAAACTCAAAAGGCTTAACAAACTCAAGACACAAACGATACCAGACAATGAGGGAGAGGAAGTGAGCAACTTAAATATACAATGGTGATGAACTAAATCCAAACAGGTGTGCTTGTTAAGGAATGTGCATGGAAACCTATGACTTGACGGGAGTACTAGGCTGCGTTCCAGTCCATTTGTTTTATGCCATTCACTTGCAAACTTCCCTCCATCTCGTTTACTTGGATGTACATTATTGATGACGTTGCATGAGTGCCCATTGCTGCCAGAACCCTTGGAATGGGTTGAATTGGAACGTCCTAAGCCCTTGATCACTTAGAATCCGCTATGGAGTTAGTTTCTTTTTTACATTTTTTCCCTATCAAATTTGTTTGATGCATCATTCTATATATATGCTGGTACACTCTTAGAAGAAAATGTTCTATATAGAACCTTAAAAGGTTCTATCAGGCGCTACGTATTTGGAACCCCATAAAAGGTTCTATATAGAACCCTTTAGGGTTCTTTGTAGCCAGGAAAAAAGGTTCTATATAGAACCCTTTAGGGGTTCCCATCATGGTTTCATTTTTGGGATTAAATTTTTGTTTTATTTTAATTGCATTTTAAGACTTAAACAGCTCATATAACTACTTTATCACTAGAAAAACTGAAATAACTATAACTAAATAACTATAAGACATCAAGGAGTTGTGTGATCATTTAAGACACTTTTATTAGCATTTACAATGACAAGCAATACAACAATTAATAGTGCAACAGTTACAGGGATTAACATAAATCCATGTTTCTTTATTTATTTATACTTTAAAATTATTTATACTTTATAATATATATATATTTCTACCTGTCAACCTAAAGTAGCACTCTCCATTTTAGAAATATTGTTTTTTCAACCCCCTCCACCTTACTCACATGTCAGTCACAAATATATGTTGATTGCTAGAAACCACCACCAAAAAATAAATAAAAAATAATTGAATGTTAACTTGCACAAATAAATAAAGTTAACTTACAAAAATAATTAAAAAAAAAAAAAATAAATACATAAGTAAAATTAGAATGTGAAAAGTTTGTCATCAAACAGTATATTATTGACAATCTTATTTTGCATCTCACCACCAGGTCATTACCCTTTACCTTAAATAAAAAAAAAGTATTTACTCCACATTCTCCTATAAACCTATAAAAGAAGTAGTCTGACTTTTTTTGTATGCAGCAACTTCCCCCAGTTCTGTAACCCATGAAAAATGGTGAACCACATGTTTCTGAAAAGGGAGCAAAAAGACTAACCATAGTATTGTTTTTTTTTTTTTTTCAATTTATTTATTAGCATTAAATATTAATTTTACATTCAGATAAGCATTTAAACAATAAAAACAAAGGACCCGAGACAATTTCAGCACTGGGAAGGGCTAAATAGTAATGATTGAAATGAACAGAGTGATGGCTTTTGTATGCTCCATACTGAACAAAAAGTAGACTGCAAACAGATACTTCTGGCATCTCTGTGTTATTGGTCAGTGACACATCCATTTTGATGCTAACTCTCTTTGCGTTGAGTAGGCTTGACAACCTAAAATGGGGATACAAGTCAGATAAACATTTATTAGACCTATGGAGAGTACAGTACAACAGGAAAAAGAAAAGAATCTCTCACAATTTAAAACTTACTTGAATTAGAGAGAAGTGTGGTGTTTTCATCTGAATGTAGATGACCAAAGAAGTAACGCCAGAGTCCAGACCTGTAGCGACAGTGCAAAATATTTATTTATTTATCAATCAGTCATAAGAACTTGCATGATAAAAGGTGTAAAATGGAATATATATATATATATATATATATATATATATATATATATATATATATCAGTAACCTAAGATTAGCTGATTGATGAGTTTCAGTTGGTACTGTTAGGAAAAATAAATGTACCTTTTGTGTTATTGTTTTGCAGCAGGTTGGTCATGTGTCCTCTGACTCCCACTTTTCAGCTCTCTGATAAGGTGGAGCTAAAACTTTAACAGTGCTCTCTAGGATAGATGAACATCTACAACAACCAAATACAGTGTGTTTTGAATAATATACAATTACTTTAGCAAAACAAATATTATTATATATATTTCACTATATTAAATATATTTCACTATACTATAACTGCAAACACCAAATACTCACAGTTATCCACAGAAAAAAATGTAAACATCTCCATCAGCTGCTTCTCTCTTTGTTCTTCTTGGTTTGAATTTGTTTATAACGGCAGTCTGACGGCGATTTGACTGAAACTTTGTTTCATCTTCTCCTGTATATAGCCTATAGGTCCAATCTAAAGGGCAAAACATATTACGTTAGGCTATAACATGAACTCTCGCCAGCATCATTGATCAATTCACAACAGTTTTATCAAGATACTTTAGGGATTAATGTTTAAAATGACAACCTACCGGCGGAGAATTGCGCGGGCCTCGACAACGCCATAAACCACATTTCTTCTTTTAGCTTATTGAAAGAAACGGGTTACTAACTAAAAATGACAAAGGTTTATGTAAAATTAATTGATATTCTCACTTACCAATGTAATCGTCGTCGTTCTCCCGAGCGCTGAGCGCATTCAGCGCACCGTGAACCGTTGAAGTTTAAACAACAGCGGCGCTCGAGCGCTTTTATGTGATCACTCTCGCGAGAGGCGCGCGACTGAAATGCGGCGCTGTGCAGACGGGACACACCAGATCAGCTACACATTCAAGTTGTTTGCCGTTTATGTCAAAGATCATTTTATGTATCTGTTTGGATGGATGAATAGCCTTTTTAAATGAAACACTGAAACTCCTTGAGTATGCTGCTCGTCAATAAAAGAGCTGCATGGCATCTTACATGACATGATAACTAAAGAACTTGCAACCATGTTAGTGTGCTGATTAAACAGAAGACTACCGTGTACCTTTTAATGAATAGGTAAAACTGTCCAGATTGCTATAGACTGCTAGTACACATGTATTTATACCCGATCAGTTTGTTGGTATAAATTAATAGGTTGATTCATTACAGATGTGAATTTTAAGTTTATTTTCTTCAGAATAAAGGTGTGTCAAAGTAAAATGGAAATAAAAACACAAATATAATGTAGTATAATCATTTTAAATGGCGTAATGTGTAAACATACATAAAGCATGGTTCAGCCCAAAGAACCCTTTTGTGCCAAAAAGGGCTCTTTCTCCTTATTTAGAACCTTTTTGACATAAAGGGTTCTTTGGAGTTGAGTAAAGAATATAATATATAAATCATTTATATGTTGTTTGGGGTGGGAATAAATTAAACCAATCTGTGATGACGTCATCATGTTGCTTCATGGTCTATGGAGTGGCCTGAAGTGTTCGTACACAGCAAATTTAAAAGAGTGGATTTAACTCCCTCAGAGTTAAAATTAACACTTACCCAGAGTACATATGGGAATCACTGCTAAAGTGTTAAATTAACACTTTTGAAAGAGTTAACATTTTTAACACTCTGACAGTGTTAACTAACAAAATCTTAACATGTAAAATATCAAAACCAGAATGGATGATAAGAACACCAAAGTTGGTGTTGAAAGTTAACACTTATGGATTAACTGGTCAACACTGCACCAGTGTTCAGGTGAAAATATTAAAAAATAAACCCACAAAACAATACACGTTTACATTTATTTATTTTATTGAAACATTGTAAATATTTTTCCCTGCACCAAAATGTCTTCACACTCAATGTTTTCAATACATGTAAAGAACATGTTCTTACAACAATTAAACATCATAATGTAGAAGCAAATCAGTGCAAAGACACAAAAAACATATTCTTATTTGGTCCATTAATGTCATAAGGTTTATAATGCTGACATTTAGGAGGTTAAATAACAGCATTCCATTCATTACCATAAAAGCTGAATGCATGTTAATGCTCACTAATCAAAGTCTGTGCTGGTGTTTGGACCTCCTTGGAGAGAATACTCTCATTCTTTTTTTCAGCACGATGAGATGCGTTTCTCTGCAGTTTTCAGCCAAGCAAGATATCCACTCCTATTTGCAGCATCACAAAACTGCCCCTGTAAAATTGAAAAATAAATAAATAAATATAAATACAAAACCAAAACAGGATCATTTCACATCCATTTATCAAAACTATTATCAGGTGAAATGTCAGAGACAAGTATGAACTGCAATACAAGAACTTCACCCAAAACTGAAAATTCTGTCATTATTTATTTATCCTCATGTGGTTCCAAACTTGTATGACGTTCAGTCTTCTGAGGAACACAAAAGGTTATATTTTGAATAATCTACAGAAGAAATACATGGGACCACTCTGATCCTTTTGCATCTTTTTTAAAAGCTTGATATTGATTGGCATGTACTGACATTATAAGGACAAGCAGGTCCGAAAAAGAAAAAAGCGCATACCAGAACAACACAAGGATGAGTAAATAATAACTTAAAGGCTTAGTTCACCCGAAAATTAAAGTTACCCCATGATTTACTCACTTGCAAGGCATCCTAGGTGTACATGCATTTCTTCTTTCAGACGAATCCAATCAGAGTGATATTAAAAATTTCTTGGCTAATCCAAACTTTATAATGGCAGTGGGTGGGTGTTTCTGTTCAACAGTCCAAAACAAGTGCAATAAAGTGCATTCATCCATAATAAAACATTCCTCACACAGCTCTGGGGGTGAATAAAGGCAATGTGTTCTTGTAAGAAAAATATCCATATTTAAAATGTTATAAACACTTTTTTCTAGCTTGAGCTAAATGTTGTACGTGGAAGCCTTTCCGGGCGGATGACGCAGGACGTCGGTGTAGTGCATGCGAAGTGACGAAAGCGGAAGAGCAGAGGAGAGAGCTAAACAAACGAATCACGAATTAGAAATACAAAACAAGAATTTCGATGTAAGCCAAGAAGAGAGTGGTTTGTCTTTGCTAAAGTAAGGAAAATTGAAACTGTAAACAAACGGTTCTCGTGAGACTAGCATAATTCACTGGAGCCAAAAATTCACTAAAGTCCTACATCATCCACCCTGAACGGTTTGCGCACACGACAGTTAGCGCAAGCTAGAGGAAAGTGTTTGTTTTAAATATGGATATTTTTCTTACAAAAACGCATTGATTCGCTACAGGTGGCCTTTATTCCCCCCCCCCCAGAGCCGTGTGAGGCACTGTTTATTATGGATGGATGCACTTTATTGCACTTCTTTTGGACTGTTGAAACAACAACACCCACCCACTGCTATTATAAAGCTCGGAAGTGCCAGGATAATAAAATTTGAAAGAAGAAAGTCATCTAGGATGCCTTGAGGGTGAGTAAAACATGGGCTAATTTTAATTTTTGTATGAACTAACCCTTTAATTTTCATTTTTGGGTGAACTATCCCTTTAAGGAAAAGCATTTAATTCACTGTAAATGTATATTGTAAAAAGAAAGTCTTACTAGAAAATGGGTCTTCTAACGACAGAGACAAAGTCACAATTCCAAGTGCATATTGATCTCGCTGCACTGAGGTTGGACGACTCCTATCAAAATGAATGCACATGAATGGGACAGTACATAAATAAATGACAGTTCAAGCATATCAAAAACTTACAGTTGATATTTTTTAGAAAGAAATCAGACTCTTTATTGATTGTCATGTTTATTTAAAAAAAACAATAATAATAATAATCTTAAAATGTGCAGTTGTGGCTTACCCATGTATTGGTGGCTTCATACTCTTCAAGCACATCATCTCCTTTTGATTTTTCTGTTAAGTCAGCATGAACCATCTGTAACAATGTTAAAGAACTAGTTTACTTAAAATTGTAATTCCAAACCCATACGACTCACTTTTGCTGAATACAAAACACAATTTAATACTTAAAGATAATAAGATAAAGTGTCTAAAGTAGTTCATTGCAACTCATGTGCCATTCGCCAAGACTTGTGAGGGCACAAAATCACTTTGAATGATGAACAATGTAATTCACTCAGTATAGAGAGTTTGAGTTTACTTAAAGTGTTATTTTCAAATTAATTCAATGAAAATAGCACTCAAATCCAATATAAGGACACATCAACATCATGAAAACTCAATTAATGCTTAATGAAATCACAAAAATTGGTCATGAGACACACAAGAACAAATGACTTCTATTGTCATTTAGATTTGGGCAGTTTACAGTGGTTTGATTTGACAATATGACGTTGCAAAATACATACTGTATTATAAATGAGGTAAAACACTTCCCTTCAAATTCAAATGTCATTTGTGAGAAACGTTTCGGATCGTTTAGGCGCGCACATCTATAGATATTGTCATAAAGTAAAATTATTTTATAAAATATATATCGTAAATCAAGTAAAACACTTACTTTTGGCGTTTTCCTTGTTAAAACCAACTTCCTCATCTGCTCCGGAGCATCACGAGCGAACAAAAATATCACTCTGAGAAAAAGTTTAAGAGTGCACAGCAGATGAATATCACTATAAATCAATATAATGCTATAAAATACATATAGTAAATGAGGTAAAACACTTACTTTCAGTGTTTTCCTTGTTAAAACCAACTTCCCCGTCTGCTCGCGCCGCGAGAGAAAGAAAATATCTCTAAAAAAACGTTTAGGAGAGCACAACACATAAGTATGGCTATAAATTAATATGATGTTATAAAATACATATTTTAAATGAGATTAAAACACTTACTTTCGGATTTTCCCTTTTAGAAAAGTCCTCGTCTGTTCCGCATCGCGAGTGAAAGGAAATGCCATTGAAAAACGTTTAGGCGCATACAACACATTGAAATAATTATAAAACGATATGATATTACAAAAACACACTTTGTGAGTAGGATTAAACACTTTATTTCGCTTTTTTCCGTCCTAAAATGCTCCGCATCGCGAGCAAAGAAAATGGCGTCTGTAAAAAATTTTTCAGACGGATTAGGCTCGCACACGAGAAAATGTCCCGGATGTCACTAATAACACTCAACGGTGTTAATAAGGGTAATTCTCCGTATTGACACCGGCCAGAGGGTGCTGTTTACTCTAGCTAGTGTTAATCCTTTACAATTCAACACCACAACTTTAACTCTTTACTCTAAAAGTCCGTAACAATGGGATTTCAACACTGGAGATTTTACTGTGTATGAAGCAGGCTCACTCCCTCGGTCAAAATCGAGGGGTCAAGGGTCTGTCCATATAAACTTCCCTCGTTCACTTCACAAAGTGGAACGCACTTCAAAATGGCAGTGGGGATTCCGCCGAGGGGAAGTGCTTAGGGAAGTTCAGTTAAGTGCGTGTAAGTTTAGTGCATGTCTAAAAGTGGAGTGGAACACAGCCCTAGAACAAAGGTAACAGGAAACTGACTGTGAACAAACTAAAAGCCCATGATGAAGAAACTAGCAGAAGTAAAACAGTTATTCATGTAAGTGAGGGAAAATATATATTTCAATACTTTCGCAGTTATATCGTAGGGTAATTATACTGTATATAAAATGCAGACATTCAAGGAACCGCTATTCAAATGCACATCTTTTTTTTACTTTCACTTTTGCTTTCGAGATTCGTGATTGCACGTACTGTGTTTATACTATGGAGCGACAGTACTTACCACATCAGATGCTTGTCAGTGGTGCTCAGGATCTGTAAATAATTTGCCATCATCCTCATCTCTCCTTACTCTGTTTATGTGGTAAGTGAAATCTTATGTAGTGCAATGTAACAGGCTACAGCCATGTCCCTTTAGTGGCTCGCGTTATTTTATTAGAACGCGTTATTTGTTCTCCGTGCCTTTCTGAATACAGACACCAACCCATCCCTGCACTTCACATCCCCTGCACAGCCTGGAACATAAAATCCATTTTCACTGTTGTCCTCGCTTGTTTCTTCACAATACCTGCAGAACTTCTGATGGTTCGGCTGGCGGCTGCCCTAGAACATATATATAATCTTATTCTTTACTGAAATGTTATATTTTAGTTGTTGTCAATAATCTAATGTTGCATTTGTTTCTTTACTTATGTATATTATATTTTCCTTTTACAGCTGCAGGCTGAGGAAGATCATGAAGCACCAACAAACCCTAAAACAGGCAACAGTGTTCAACTGTTTTTTAGCAGCAGCAGAAATATGACAAACTTTTGGGTGAAACTTGTTTAACTTTTTTTCATACTTTTATTACTTGTGTAAAAACTTGAAACAATTGTAAATAAGCATAAAGAATGGCATTGAATTTTATACTGTTTATTTTTGTTTAACTTTATTAATAAAAATGTTTTTTAATTAGCATGTTTTTGTGTTTTGCTTTGGTACCGAAATTGGTACCGAGAACCGTGGATTTTCACTGGTATTGGTACAGAATACTGAAATTTTGGTACCGTGACAACACTAATGCCAAGGTAAATACAGTTTTCCATTCTATGGCACCTTTAAGTACTATTATTACTTGTATTACAGAAGAAGCTACAGCTTTAGCAAATATTTCTGATGTGGGAACACTCAAACAATGATGCACTTAATAGCGTTAAATACTGGTTTGATGTTTACAAACACAATATATGTACTCACCTGCGTTGTATCTGAGGACAAAATGCTTGTAACTTGGAAGTATCTTTCAGTAAAAAATATTTTGAAAAACCTCCAGCTTGTTTAGAATAATTCATAAAACAGTCTGTTTATCCTTCAACAAACACTTTATCCTTCAGTTGCTCAGGCTCATCCTTAAAAACAAACTTAAGCCCTGCATTTATAATGCTTGGATCTTTAGTATAGTTCAGTATATAGTATAGTTCAGGTGCAAATTGGGTTATGGCATGCTTTTTTTGGCCGTTTAATAATGGTGCAAATATAACTGCATAACTTAGTAAATCTCCTTGAATGATCTAAGTAAATGCTCTCTTCTCATAAATTTTGCATCTAAAAGGGAAACTCCCACAAGTACATGCAATAAGATCAGTTACAAAAACAACTGTCCACACCTTTTCATTTACTAATGTTTTTAGTAAATTCAGATTTTTTTAAACACAGACTGAGGGTTTTCATTTGCACAAGCTGTTGGTAAATCTGGCCCTACATTTTGATTCTCAATTTCATGATCCCTTTCAAAATGTTTAAGTTATCATTAAAAATCAATTTCCCTATGAAGAAAATTAATGGAGTTTTCACTTTTGAGGTGTGTTTCCATAAGTTGTAGCCCCAGCCCAAACCCTAAAGCCTGACTGGTTGATATATGTTCTTCCAGCACCATCAGTGTTGATCCAGGCACATGTAGTACATGGCAAAATCACAGTCAGCAGTAAGGTACAACAAACTGAAAGCTAATGCATGGTTTTTCAATAAAGTTTTTTTTTTTTTTTTTTGTAAATGAAATTAAACTGATGTGTGTTTTGAATCAATAGACTGCTTAGGAATAAAAGCAGTGCATCAGGCAGAGACGGTAAACACATTAAACGGCACATCAGCAAGAACAGAAATGTGACATGCTTGCACCTTTTCATTGTGGACATCTTGTCAAAGGGTTTGCTTCACTTGCAGAGAGTTTGTACACCGTGTTCGACTCGCCAACCTTCATTTTTCACCCATCTGTCAAGATAGAGGCTTAGCATGACTGCATTGCTTGTGTTAGTGCTGTCTTGTAAATTCAGTATCTTAAAGGATGACTGCAGAGTTTCCCTTTACAAAAACAGACAGTTGACTGCCCCCCCCCCCACCCAATATATTCAAAAAAGCTTTGAAAGTTGCAGCATTTGCTGTACAGAAGATATGAAGTCATTTAAACATTTAGAAAACGGAATCAGTGCCAGTATTTTGACAGCCTGTTGACATGTGCATGTCATAAGTTGTAATGGTAATAACAGTTTCATGAGATTCATTTGAGTTTTTCACCCTAATATTCAATCCAAAATAGGGAGTCAACGCTTGGTTTGCAGTATATGACTTATCGATTTTGAGATTATGAAGGCTGAATCGTTTAATTGCATCTAAACGCACAGCTTGTTGCAGCATGTCTCTGAAAATTAGAGCTCCTTTGCGACTCCGGGGATGAAAGGCGGCTCTCCGCCCCACTGAATTCATCTGACTGGAAAATGAAAAGTTTGGCCAGATCGATGTCTAATGACTGGAGTAAAAGAATACAGTGCTGCTAGACTGCGCACCCTGCATCCGAATCAATAAAGAAATCTGGATCACAGCAGGGAAGGTGGATGATGAATCAATGATAAACAAATTTCCAGGAGTTTGAAAAGCCTGGACTATTGAATTAGACCATTCACTCAAAAAAACCCACATTATGTTGCATTGTTTTGTGTTATTCCCGATGACGCTAGCATTTGAAATGCATTCAGTATGCTCAACTTAAATTGACGGATGGGTTTTCACCATGTGTATATTTGTTATTCATTGTAATTGCTTGAGCGAGAACATAACGTGGCCGTTATCATAGAGGGTCACCATCTCAAAGCCTTTGAAAGCAGCTGAAAAGAGGCCTGTTGTTAGAGACTTTTGTGTTTGTTGTGCACTTACGTACAGTTGAGGACACACAGGATGGAGAAGCCATTGTCCTGCTTCACAAAGCCGGTCTCTGACTCATTGTTTCTGTTGCACTCGACACTATCAGCTTGTGTTATTTTTAGTTGTTATGGCAAACCAAAGGGTATTAGATTTTGGAAGTGGCAGATTTTTTAAAGGTAAAGCTGAGAAGAGGAGAACAAACTTTCTTTTAAGGTAGACTTTTAAAAATAAAGTTTCCAAAAGGGAGTTTTTGCATTTGAGTCAAAGAAAAAAAAAAAACATTTTTGATTTTTGGTTCCTCAATGAACCTTTCAGTGGACAGTTCTTAACACCCCCCTCCCCCCTCCCTTTTTACTCTTTCCCTGCCCGCCAATGTTTTTTTTTTTCTTTTTTTTAAATAAATAAATGAACGAATGAATGAATGAATGAATGAATAAATAAATAAATAAATAAATGTGAAAAAATAAAGCTTCATGCATTCTTATTCATGACTTGAATGTGGGTAAATGTAATAACATTTTGCCAAAAATAAATAAATAAAATAAAATAAATAAATAAAAAATTCAGGACTCTTTCAGAAGATGTGTATTTAGATGTGTACCTCCTACCGTACACCAGTAAAAACACAGAAAGCTGGAAAGTTCTGTCAGTGGTCTCATAAATGATGGAACAATTATATCAATGTCAGGGAAAGTGTTTTTGTTGTTAATGGAACCATATTAGACAACAATAAAGGAGGTTTATTTTTAATAGTGCACACTCAAGGTTGCCAGGTCCACAGTTTTCCCTTTACAAAAACATTATTTGTAATGCACCTCCAATTATCACAAGGAGCTTTGTGATTTGTTACGTCTGACAAGAAATAAAGTCTCAGCTTTCAAATTTAATTTGATCTCAAAATTCAATAAATGCTGTTTCTTAAATGTGGTGTGACAGATCACTGTAGCCACTTCAGTTCATAAAAAATAAAACGACCTTATGTGCAGTTGAGTTCTATATGAATGTTTTTATTTGAGTGTGATTATTGTATCTGAAAATAAATAGCATTGAATATCATAGCTTTGTTGTTCATTTT
The DNA here is from genome assembly GCA_036784905.1 of Acrossocheilus fasciatus. NCBI lineage: Eukaryota > Metazoa > Chordata > Actinopteri > Cypriniformes > Cyprinidae > Acrossocheilus > Acrossocheilus fasciatus. The sequence goes on from CM071953.1 coordinate 3,771,097, forward strand.
AACCTCTAATGTACAAAATGAGAGGATTCCCTGTATAGTTTACGGCATTAGTTTGGATTTTTTATCCTTAGGAAAACCAAACTATCAGTATCATCAGATATCATTCTGAATAATTGGTTATCTCTATCAGCTGATAAATTTTACTGTCAGTGCATCTCTAGAGTCAGTGGTTTCAGCTGAAATGAAAAAGAAATGATTGGCCTGGTCCAGGAGTGTCCAGTCCTTCCTTCCTAAGTTCACCTTCCTTCAGAGTTTAGCTCCAACTCTTAAACCCACACTACTCTTTAATTTTTAAAGACACTACTCTTTAATTTTTTATGCTATTCACAAATAACTATTGACTGTAGTAAAACTTGTCATTCAAAGTAAGATTTTATAAGAAATATATTAAAATCTAAGCTGTGATTTTGATAATGTTGTTTGGTGCTGATATATTTGTTTTTGCACATTGACGTTCTGAATTGCCACTCATAATCAGTTGTCAAAATGGCTGGTGAGTGGAAAACATTAATTTCAAACCCATGCTTACTAGGAATGTTGTTCCAGGACTGACAATGATTTTGATCTAGAGATATGCCTTACTTGACTAAAATCTATTTAAGTGAAGTTAAATTTTTGTTTTTGGATCTTGAGTCAAGTCAAGACAAGTCACCTTTATTTATATAGCGCTTTTAACAATACATATTGTGTCAAAGCAACTTTCCAATATCAAAATAGGAAAATAGTGTCAAAAATGTAAAATGACAAGATTAAACACTCAATTTTCAATTAAAGGCATTTCATTATTGAATTCAGCGATGTCATCGTCCAGCTCAGTTCAGTTTAAATAGTATCTGTGCAATGAAGTCAACGATATCGCTGGAAATGAAGTGTCCCCAACTAAGCAAGCCAGAGGCTACAGCGGCAAGGAACCTAAACTCCATCAGTGACAGAATGGAGAAAAAAAAACCTTGGGAGAAACCAGGCTCAGTCGGGGGGCCAGTTCTCCTCTGGCCAGACGAACCAGCAGGTTGTTCCAACTGCAGCAAAGTCAGATTGTGTAAAGGATTCATCTGGTTCCCGTGGTCTTGTCCCGATGGCCGTCTAGGTGACAAGGTCTTCACTGGGGATCTGTCTCTGGGACTTATCTAGGTGTCCTGGTCTCCGCTGATGTTCAGGGCTGTAGACGTCATCTCTAGGTGCTGATCCACCATCTGATCTGGATACGGACTGGATCCGGGTGACTGCAGTGACCATCTGAACTGGATTGGGCGGTTACGGTGAGCTCTAATGAGCATGTCTCTAATATACTATATGTTGTGTAATGGTTTAAATAATACTGTACATCGACTGACTCAATGTGATTTTGTAAAACAGCACTTCTCTTCTGTAGCCATCCGTGACTATCAGGGTTGTGCAAAGTTTAGAGCTGGCTTTCGTGAGTTGGAAGTTGAATTGAATCATTCTCCCTGTCTATAAGACATAAAAACCTTAAAATCCCCCCCCCCCCCCCCAAAAAAAAAAAAAAAAAAAACTATAACATTTTTTGGAAGGTTATATGCAGGTATATAAATATTTTAATTCATTGGGTAACACTTCAGTACAGGGACCAGTTCTCACTATTAACTAAAGTTGCTTATTAGCATGCTTATTATTAACACATTGGCTGTTTATTAGTGCTTATAAAGCACATATTCTGCATGACCATATTCTACATCCCTAATCCTACCCAATACCTAAACTTAACAACTATATTACTATTAATAACTATTAATAAGCTACTAACTATTAATAAGCAGCAAATTAGGAGTTTATTGAGACAAAAGTCATAGTTAATGGTTTGTTAAAAGTGAGAATTGGACCTTAAAATGGAGTGGAATTCATTGTAATTCTGCTTTCTTACATTAACATTTGAGTTACATTATGTTTGCAAACTCATTTCAAATTCAGGAACTGAATTGGTATAAAGGATTTTTTAAAATTGTGAATTGCATACAACTCTGAAAATAACACTAATAATGGTGAAACTTTGGAGTCCCCCCCCCCCACAAAAAACAAAAACAAAAAACATCTCTGTTGGACACTATTAATAGTTCTGACAAACAGAAAGTTATACTTAGGGTTCACGTGAGGCTGTTTCAGCAAATATGGATTTTACCTTTATGATCTGACCTTAATTTGTTATAGTCAGGCAGTGCTTGCACTTCTTTTGCTCAATGATGCAGAAAGATATTCGAGGCTATCCAGTGATGACTCCTCTCATGATTAATTTAGGTGCAGGTATCTCTGCTGACCTTGATATCTTCTTCTGTTTGTGCTGATGTCTGGTGAAGAGCAATCTAAAGGGAGTGTACAGCCTTCAAACTGTTTTTTTTTTCTCTCATCTTTTTTCTGAAACTCTATGTTTTTTGCTCTTATGGGATCTTTATCAATCTTAAAGTGTAAAATGCATGGACTGGGTGAAAAATAACACCGTTTTGATGTGCTACTGAGTGGAGCCACTATCAACATGAAGACAAATCTAGCCTGCATATTTTACAGCAGAACAATTAACTAAAATCCCAATCACCCCACATTTGCTCGCATATCGTATACTGTCATGATCAATGGTACGATGCCACTGTATTGTAATCAGTACTAAAATGAATGGTTGGTGCACTAAACTCAATTTTTGAGCGAGTGTTTGCTTTATGTAGACATGAGTGTTCAGACCTGAGAAGGAACTAAATTCGTGTGTATGACAAATCCTCTCTCAAGCACCTACGGGGCATCTTTCACCCTATCAGTGTGGGCCACATCTTGTGACAAACATTGATGCTAACATCAATCGACTCATTGGACAAGTAAACATATGCTGGTTGTTGCTAAGCAAATCAGTTGTTTTTTTGTTTTTTTCCAGCCACTGTTTTCATAATGATTCCAGGTTTCTGAGAGATAACAGCTAATCTTTTGCATTTGTATAATCTGTGATAACAGCTACTTGTAAGCACAAGAACGTCAGGTTAAATGATACCAATCTACTGCTAAACAATGACCATAACGATCTGAAATGATTATTCATGATTTTTCATTTATCTGTTTGTAACATCAGGGTCCACACATGCGCATTTGTAGGGTATCGGCGCAAGTGTTTCCTTCGTTACGCCTATAGCTGAAGTGTAACCTTGTTGTTTTTTGTGAAGTGGCGATTGGAGAGCTTTGTTTACGGCCCATGTTTGCTCAAGCGTTCTATTTTTAATGTCACACAATCAAATGCTGAAGAGGCTCCTCTTAATCCTCAAGGATTATGGTGTGTATGACTAGCACCCAAGGCCAAACCGCTCGTCTGATTCAGACAGGAGAAGCGCGCCGTACAGCACACACTGCTTGTGTAATCGTATAAAAGGCATGCAAGGAAGCCTGGAGGAAGTGGAGGAGGAAACAAACACACAGATTCTGGCGTTCTTTCAAAAATATGATGCTCTTGATGAGTTGGCGTTCCAGTCTAGGTCAAACGCATTAAGTGGAGTATCATTGGGGTAATTGGTTTGTTTGAACACACTTGATACTGACAGGGTAAACTTTATTAACCCAAACTACTCTTACGGTGTTATGTGCAAATGCTCGTGTGGTCACTTTTAGGGGCCATGACTACAGTAGTTATATCATTAGCAGGATGTTGAAATGAGTCACATTATCTGACAGACTTGACTTTGTTTAGTTTAAAATGTATAAAACATTGATTTTGGAATATCAGCCAAATTGCATTAAAATTATTTTTATCTAATCTTTGCACAGAGCTCTGCACAGAGAATGCAGTTTAAAAAGTAAATGCATTTATCCCTGTACTTTCTATTTAACCATCTTATGCTTTTACATTTCCCTGTTTCAACATAATTGTTTGAAGTTCCAGACATCATATTTAAGGGTTTCTCTTACAGTCTTTATCAATATTTTTTTGTTTACACTTATACCGGTCTCATCAAGCTATAACACACACCACACAAATCAAAATATGATTGTTTTTGCATAAACAAAATAAAAAAAAAAATAAAAAAAAACATAATCAGTAATAATTTTCCTTGCAAAAAGTATAAACATATTGCTTATTTGATTATTTGCAGTGATTCTCAAACAGGGGACTGGAGCCCACTAGAGTATGGAAGCATATGTGTAGCAAAATTCAATGTGCAATGTAATATGCAAAATGGCAATGCAATATTCAAAATGGCAATGCAATATTCAAAATGGCAATGCAATATTCAAAATGGCAATGTATTTCTGTATTTAAATTTACATTTTCCATTACCCCATATGTGCAAAGTTTGGTGCAGAAGGAAAATGAAAATGAAATTATAGTATTTACATTTGCCATTTCCAACAGTAGTCTTAATATGTAAAGTGCATACCATTTTAACGCTTTATAAGTAGCGAAATTAAAATGAAAATATATAACCCGAATTGATTTGATATGTGTAACATGTCCAAGCAGAAATGGTAGCAAAATGATCATTTAAATGTTATTTGTCCTAAATGCATTTAGACTAACAGTTAGGACACTTGCGATTGCATTTTCATCACAACTCGTGGGATATGTGTAGCAAAATTCAATGTGGCTTTGAAAATGCATTCCGAGCTAACCACGCCCACCCTCCGTCATTCATTGCGTCAAGGAGGGGATTGGCGGAAGCGTGTTACGTTTAGATCGCTCGAGACATGGCGGCTGGAGATCTGATAATATCGTTGAATTAATGGTACCATTAAATATACCATGTTTTTACTATAGTAAATATAGTTTAACTATATCGTTTGTAATTAAACCACAGTAGCCCCAAATTTAGGCTAGTTGTCTGAGACTCAATGAAATGTACTTTACCATCACAAACCATAAAATGTAATCTACTTTTACTATAATATTCATTTTCATAAGTAAACAGAGGTCACAAGTTAACACGGGCACATTTCCTTGATTCAGCCATGTTGTACAATGTCACGCCGAGAGTTAATTCAAAGCTGCTCGGTAGCTCAGTGCGCTCATTACTGGCATCCCCACAGCGTGACTATTTTTAGCGCGTGTTCGAAACCCGTGCCAAACAGACTTTTTTTTTTTTTCATTTTTTCTGTAATTCAGCCGCTACGGGCGATCATACCATTGATTTGTAATCATTACAAGAATACCAAAATCGTGTAATGAGCAAGTGTGCGTTTATTAGACAGTTTAATATCACGGCAGTTTGAGCTCGCAGAATCGGCGAATCTGCAGCGGTCGTTCCATCACATCTGGAGCGGAGACCTGAACCAGCAAGTTGATCACCAGATAACACGGAAACCAGTAAAACCGTAACACCGGTCGTCCCACTAGTTCTGTCACCTACATACGCGTAAAAATCTGCTGATCTCCGTTCACGCTCCACTTCATCTGCCAGTGAATTCAACGATATTATCAGATCTCCAGCCGCCATGTCTCGAGCGATCTAAACGTAACACGCTTCCGCCAATCCCCACCTTGACGCAATGAATGACGGAGGGTGGGCGTGGTTAGCTCGGAATGCATTTTCAAAGCCGCATTGAATTTTGCTACACATATCCCACGAGTTGTGATGAAAATGCAATCGCAAGTGTCCTAACTGTTAGTCTAAATGCATTTAGGACAAATAACATTTAAATGATCATTTTGCTACCATTTCTGCTTGGACATGTTACACATATCAAATCAATTCGGGTTATATATTTTCATTTTAATTTCGCTACTTATAAAGCGTTAAAATGGTATGCACTTTACATATTAAGACTACTGTTGGAAATGGCAAATGTAAATACTATAATTTCATTTTCATTTTCCTTCTGCACCAAACTTTGCACATATGGGGTAATGGAAAATGTAAATTTAAATACAGAAATACATTGCCATTTTGAATATTGCATTGCCATTTTGAATATTGCATTGCCATTTTGAATATTGCATTGCCATTTTGCATATTACATTGCACATTGAATTTTGCTACACATATGCTTCCATACTAGAGGGCCTCATAATGACTGACTTTAGAGAAGACAAAACAAGCATTAAAACAACGAACACGCAAGGTGTTTCTTGTTTTAATTCACCCAATCAGCAACTGTTTTTTTTTTTGTCTTCCCTTTTCCATTGAAGAACGTCTCAAGGTTATGTTTGTAACCCTAGTTCCCTGAGGGAACGAGACGCTGCGTCGAACGCCTTCAGCAAGACTGTGCTCTGAAACGTGTGTAATCAAGCCAATGGATGGGTGCGACGCCACGGACAGGGTGACGTGTGACCAGGAAGCTACAAAAGCACATGAGGTGGATACACCAGCAGCTTCTGGAGAATGAGGGAAGTGCTCGCAGGGATGCCGGAAGTATGGCAGGAGACGCAGCGTCTCATTCCCTCGGGGAGCTAGGGTTACATACGTAACCTTGAGATATTCCCCTTCAGGAACTCGAGCTGCGTCGAATGCTTTGGGAACGAGTTGCCCATGCTGCCACACTTTCAAGTCCTTGCATAGTGTGTATGAACGGCAAAAGGACGGAGAAACCGGTCGAGGTCATAGAACCTGACAGAGGTGAGCGGCGTAAGACCAGCCCGCAGCGTTACATATCCTGCATAGCCACACCTGAAAGGAAGGCCTTGGAGGCCGCCACACTTCGGGTGGAGTGAGCCTTGACCCCTAAAGGTGAGGGAAGGCCAGAGGACTCATATGACATAATAATGGCACCAACAATCCACCTACTGAGGGTCTGATTAGTGGCAGGCAGACCTCTTTTGGAAGGACCATAGCAAACGAATAACTGGTCGGGCTTCCTCCACATGGCAGCTCTGTGGACATATGCTTCCAGTACTTGCACTTGACACATGCAATTTAGCTTCTGCTGGTCAGGCTCCTGAAAGGGAGGAGGACAGAATGCGTGAAGTACGACGGGCCATGGAACTGAGGAGGGCATTTTAGGGACATACCCTTGCCTGGGATACAGAAAAGCTTTGGCCAAGCCGGGCGCAAAGTCTAGGAAGGAGGGGGCCACTGAAAAGGCCTGCAAATCTCCAACTCTCTTCAGTGATGTGATAGCTACCAAGAATACAGTCTTAAGTGTCAGAACTCTATCTGAAACCTCCTCTAAAGGTTCAAACGAAGGTCTACAGAGAGCCTCCAGGACATGAGATCATACAGGAGTCCTCAGCCTCAGTGCACCGTAGAGGAAACGTGTAACCAGGGGGTGTCTTCCCACAGACCGACCACCGAGAGGGGTGTGGTAAGCAGTTATAGCTGCCACGTACACCTTCAGGGTGGAGTGGGTCAACCCTGTAGAGAATCTAGCCTGCAAGAACTCCAGAACTGAACCGACCGGGCAGTTAACTGGGTCAAGCTGACGATCTCTACACCATGAAGTGAAAAGGTTCCACTTTAGGCCATACAGTTTATTTGTAGAGGGAGCTCTGGATTGGAGGATGGTCTCAACAACCTTGGTTGAGAGACCAGAAGCTACGAGTTGTGCCCCCTTAGGGACCACACCCACAGCTTCCACAACTCCGGGTGGGGGTGAAAGATGGTGCCCCCCGCCTGTGAGAAGAGATCCCTCCTGACGGGAATCTCCTATGGAGAGCCTTCGAGAAGGGAAATCAGGTCCGAGAACGATACTCGGCCCGGCCTGAACTCCTGGGAGCAGAGCAATTGGGGAAAACGCGTAGAGACGAAGCCTCGGCCAAGTCTGTACCATGGTCAGAGAGTACCAGAGGGGACATTGCAATGTATCTTGAGTCACAAAGAGGTCCACTTCAGCCTGGCCAAAAACTCTCCAAATCTGCTCCACCACCTCGGGGTGAATCATCCATTCCCCGGGCCTTGGCCCCTGCCTTGACAGGATGTCTGCTCCTATATTGAGATGACCAGGAATATGCACTGCTCTCAGCGAGAGGAGTTTGTCCTGGGACCACACAAGGATCTGGTGCGCAAGGGTCAGACCTCCCTGGTGGATGATATAAAAGACCACCGATGTGTTGTCATTGCACACCAACACATGGTGATCTCTCAGGTCTGGGAGAAAGAACTTCAGTGCTCGAAATACGGCCAGCATTTCCAGGCAGTGGATGTGCCACGTGAGATGGCGGCCGCTCCACAGACCGTGTCGTTAATCTGTTGTTAGCATTACGCGACAACAAGGAACTCCCAACACAGGCCCCTGTGACAAGATCCAAGGTTTCCTCCATATGTCTAAGGCACGAAAGCATCGCCGCGTGACCTTGATCATGCAAAGCGGATTTCCCCTCTGGGAAAACCTCTTGGTCTTGAGCCACCACTGTAGGAGCCTCATGTACAGCAGGCCAAAAGGTATCACATTGGACGCAGCTGCCATCAGACCCAGCAGTCTTTGAAACTGCTTTACAGTGAGTGACCTCCCTTCTTTGACTCTTGCGACTGCAGTGAGGATCAAGAGACAACTGTGCCTGCATCGTGGTCAAATCCCACATCATGCCCAGATAAGTGGTCCTCTGTAATGGAGAAAACACACTTTTCTTTGCGTTCAGTCTTAACCCCAACTCTTTCATATGGGCAAGAAAAACATCTCGATGTTGAACCACCATCTGCTCTGATTGAGCTAGAATCAACCAATCGTCGAAATAATTTAGTATGTGAATGCCCTGGAGCCACAGTGGAGCCAGAGAAGCATCCACACACTCCATGAAAGTTTGGGGTGAGAGTGCAAGGCCAAACGGAAGAACCCGATATTGGTAAGCTTCGCCCCCAAAAGCAAACCTCAGGAATTTCCTGTGCTGAGGAAGGATGGAGACATGGAAATATGCATATTTTAGATCTATCATGACAAACCAGTCCTCAGACCTGATCTGAGACACGACCTGTTTGATTGTGAGCATCCTGAACTTCAGTCGCATGACTGAGCGGTTCAGCTGACGCAGATCTAAAATTGACGCAGATCTCTATCTACAGTCTGCAGCACCCATTTTGAGATACAGTATTTGGCAGAAGCTTCCTCGCTGCCAGAAAATCTACTAATTACTCCGGTGTAATGGGGAGACCTCCTCAGAGGTAGCGAGACCCCCAGAGCCGCTACGCTTCTGGGCGAACACTGGGATGTGCACTCACTGGAGACCACTGTGCCCTGAAGCACCGGCGGTGGAAGGGTTAACAGCTTGGTCTCCTGAGGGCACCGGGGAGAGATGGGCACCGTATAATGAGGTGTACACCGATCTTCCCCAGCGGGGGCTACCCTCAGAAGCCCTGGGACAGCTTCTTTGTCGAAGACTTCTTAGCCAGAAGGACGGTCCTCAGATCGACCTTCAGCTTTAAAGTCTTCAATCGTGAGCGTTGCCCCTTTCGCGAACCCCATTCGCTTTTTCGTTGGGGCGTGCGAGTCGTAACGCTCACTTTCTGCACCTCTCTGTATGAGGAAAGGTTGGGGTTGCTCCCATCCAGCAGCCCCCTGAGCTAAAGAGCGGCGAGGCAAGAACTGCCGAAACACCACCACCTGTTTATGAGCCTCCTGAAGCCTGTCGACGATGGAGTTGACAGTGTTGCTGAACAGGCCAAAAGGCGCAAGCGGGGCATCAAGGAGGAAGACCCTGTCTTTCTTTTTTTATATCTGACAGGGTCAACCAGAGATACCTCTCCACAGCCACTAGGGCTGCCATAGACTGCTCGATTGCTTTGGCGGTCTCCTTTGTGGCGCGGAGAGACAAATCAGCAGTTCTTCTGAGTTCTACAATATCTTCAGATTTAACTTCCTCGCCCTCATCCAGCTCTTTCAGCAGGTCTGCTTGGTAAGTGCGGTCTTCCCCATGATCTCGAAACCTCAGAATGGAGATCGGGGAAAAACGGCAAGCCCCGGCGTGGAGGGAGCAGCTTAGACCTCAAAGAACGCTCATCTATCTTGCTCTTTGAGGGTTCAGCCTGCTTCTCGGCAGGCCATTCAAGATTTAATTTGGCCACAGCACGAGTTATAACCTCCACAAGCTCCTCATACTGCAGACTGGGTTGGTTCATCGGCGCTCTCGCCCATGCCCTCCTCAGAGAACAACAGTCTGAGCGCGGAGCGCTCTGCCTGGGGGGAAGAAACCGCTTCGTCAGAGTGTGCTTCCCACGAGCCCTGGGAAGGTGGTGCTGGATCCTGTGGCAGAGGAAGGAGAAAGGGACTCGCCCGTTTTCATTCCCTCCACGAGATCCATCTGCGAAACCCAAGACTGCAATCGCCGGGACCATAGCTGCGAGGAACGCTGGTGAGGGCTCCCTCCTCAAAGAGAGCCCTCCGGGAGCGATGTGTCCGCAGCGAGAGGCACTTGCAATGTGGGCAGCAGCTCCCTTGAGAGCTGACTAAGCGTGCTTTGGTCCCAAGCAAACAACACAAAGGCTGTGTGTATCCCCGCCCATGATATAACAAGGGCACGGAGGAACACACAGCCTAAACTGCTGTTAACTTTTATCACCACCCTTATTTGACTTGGTCTTAGCCTTTGGCATGGCTTTAGTGTTTGTGAACGTGACAGACAACGGTAAATATGACATACACACACACACAGAGCACTTCGCTGAATGACAGAAGCTGCCGGTGTATCCACCTCACGTGCTTTAATAGCTTCCTGGTCACACGTCACCCCATCCGTGATGTCACGCCCATCCATTGGCTTGATTACACACGTTGAAGGCTGAAGGCATTCCCAAAGCATTCACCGCAGCTCGAGTTTCTGAAGGGGAACCAAGATTCCCACAGTGTTGGATAACCTGGAGATAAGAGGAAGCCTAATTTTAAAAGTGTGATTTCTAGACCCAGAGAAGTAATGGAAATTAATAAAATATTTAAACTCGATAAGAACTTCTGTAATGCTGAAATTTCACGTACAGAAAATAAGGCACAGATTGGAGTCAAAACAATTGAGAACCTCTGGTGTAGGTGGATGACATTTGATAGGTACGACTGTAGCTATCCATTTTTTTCACAGACTTTCATGACATTCAACCGCAAAGCTGAAATCAGCTCATACTATTAGAATTTAATTCACATAAAACAAATTTAGGAATTCAGAACTTACAATGAGGCTTTTAGGAGTATGCAAAATTGGAAATCCTGTACTTTATGTGTTGACCACAATCCGTATATTTCAAAATCTACTGTTGGAGAATCTGAACACATATTTTTACATCCATCAGCAATGGATGCCCCCAATATCTATGTTAGACACAACACTTGTACATGCCTGAGGAGGGAATATATGTTTCTTGAAAGTTTAGCAATGACATTGTCAAATTAAATTAAATATTTCTTGCACAATTGGCCCGGATTTTTAAGAATGACCAAGCTAGATATGATGTTAAACAGGGTGTGCATGTTCAGCAACTAATCCAGCATAAACCAACCTACATCAGCATGAAAATTCACATCTGATTTTTTTCATTTAGGTACTTCAAATAGTCCTTTTACTGTTAATATCACTTCCCAGGACAGTTGCAACAAGACAATTAGGAGAGTTTAACATTTAATCTCTTGTTTTAATTAAGTGTTCTGTGATGATGTGAAGTGCTTAAGTGGCTTTAAAGATGCAAACACAGTGGGAATCATATTGATGAGAGTCCACCACACAGTCCACCACACCGATCACCCAGCCACTGTTAAGAAATAAATCTTCCTTTTGACTCTGTGAAGACAATGCGCTAAAATGGTGCAGGACAGAGGTGTCCAATCCTGGGTCTAGAAGGCCACATTTCTGCAGACTTTACTTCCAACTTACCAGGGGTGCATTTCCCAAAAGCAACGTTAGCCATGTTTTGTCGTTATCAGCATAGTTCAACTAGTTGGTGTTTCCCGAAACCAGAACTCCTAAAGATCCTCCTTCTATCCAGGGGCGGATCTAGAAAATAATTTTTAGGGTAGCAAAGGGGTGGCATGGAGTCTATGAGGTTTGGCAACACCAAAACATGCATAGTTTTTGGGGATATATTGTCTGACGTGCACAGTTGTGTTAAAAAATATTGCATTACCATTAAGTAATCATCTATACTGTTTAAAATGAAAAATAAATAACAACATATCAATATCCATCATGGCACCAAGTCAATACACAGTATAACAAACTTCAACAGGTTATAAATGTTTCTGAGCTTGTATCATTAAAGAAGACATTCTGTTATTACCAGAGGTGGGAATGTCCATAATCACTCAGAACACGATCAATAGTCTAGCAACACCCCAGCAACTGCATAGCAAAAGCCTAGCAACCATCCAGAATATCCTAGCAACAATTTAGTAGTCTAGAACATCTAACTGACCAAACTATTTATGTTTCTTAAACAAGACAAGCCAACATAAATTTGTCTTTCAAACTGTTCAATCTAGTTATTACAGGTGCTCTTAAATGCTTACACACAATTCAAATACAGTACATAGATGACTTTCCTGCCCAGTGAACACTCATGAGATCAATGACACTTAACAAAAAACTCTTATTAGCATCAGAAATTATTTTTGCTGCTCAATGTCTATTACAGTATACAACATAAATTAAATTACAGATAATAATAATAATTCAGCAATGAACTTTTGGGAACAGATTTTCATTTTACTACTGTAAAGTAATCTTGCAGTAGATGAAAAACACTAGAAAAGTTCAAATACCAAAGAATTGTATATGAACTTGGTATGCACCACAATACAGTACAGTACAAAAAAAAAAAAAAAAGTAAATTCAGCATCCTCTGCACATTTGGTCAAATTTCATTACAGTGTACAGTACTATAGTAGTTTCCTGGTCTCCTGACACAAGACTAGCTATGTTATATCTCTAGGCACTCATTTCACAGTTCTGCAAACATGCAGTACACATACAAAAAAATGGTTACAAATAAATTTTGACAGTCACATGTTTGAAGGTGTACAACATGTGCTACAGTTTACTGTACATATAGAAGAGTGAAATATCCATCATTTAATGTACTGGTACTGAACTGTAATTATACCGAATGTGTAAGTATAAAACCCATGTATATTATTCGTTCAGCTCTCTCCTCTCTCCGTTGTTAGGATGCAGAGATTCTGATTGGTGTCATCAGTTTTGCTACCTAATGTACTTACTCATTGTTAAACTTTTTGAGAAATGTGTTTTGAGAACTGAATTAATGGTTTGGGAAAATGGGCCAACTAAAATCTCTTATATTACATTAACAATCGAGAAAACTGCAATACAAGATTCTTAACTAACTCTGCTATTAGTTTTTGTGATCGGCATCTTCTTATTGATTTCATGTTATTGGTTCGTCCGATATGGCAGAAAGGCCTATATCCATGATGAAAGTGGTGCGAGCAGTCGGAGAATCGGATCACCAAACAATTACTGGTTGAATCTCACACATATCTGGACGGGATTAGATTTCTCAGAGGACTTCTGAATAAACCGAGTATCTGAATCACGAACAAATGTAAAAACAATTCGTTAGTGAATGGGCTGCGCTTTGTATTTTTGACTCAAAAAGAACCGGTTCATAAGAGTCATTTGTTAATGAAGCCGACTACACTGGGTGCGCTGCCTGCGTGTGCAACCATCATGCACCATCTTGCGCTGTCATCGCTGCGGCTGAAAAGTAGCACATGAAACACTGCTTACATTTATATTGGTCACACTTTATATTAGGTGGCCTAAACTACTATGTACTTACATCAAAAAATAAGTACAATGTACTTATTGTATTGCAAAACACTTTTACTGCTATTGAGGTGGGATACGGGTAAGGTTAGGGGCAGGTTTGGTGGTCTGGGTAGGTTTACGGGTGGGTTAAGGTGTAAGGGATGGGTCAACAGAGTAATTATAAATGTAATTACAGAAATTAATTACAGATGTAACTACATACAGGTATTTTTAAAAAATATAAGTACAATGTAAAAATATGTATGTACACAATAAGTGCATTGTATCAAATGATTAATTTAAATGTAAGTACATTGTAGTTAAGGCCACCTAATATAAAGTGGGACCTTTATATTTTATTCTGTGTCCCCGGTAGATCCGCCCCTGCTTCTATCTGCAACAATCATTAAAGCAATATCAAAAAATAAACATCAGTACTTGCATCAGAATACAAAGGAAACATGAAAATAATCAGGAGGAAAACAATTAAGCAGGCTGAAAAGAGCTATTCTATAGACCTTGTTATATCATGTCACATTAATATACCAAATGTAATGTTATTGTCCTGACTTCTGAAAATAGAAAATGAATGAAAATTTACAGCCCATTCATGGATAAAGATTATTTTATGGAAGCAGAATAATGACAATAGTTTTTGAAACATAAAGCATGCTGAATTCCACAAATCGAAAAAAAAAGATGCATTGCAATTAACAGTGCTTGCATTTGAATGCCTTGTATTTCCAGGGCTTGCATTTTTAGGTCCTGAAATTTAACATAGTTGTTTATTTAAGCTGTGAATATTTCAATTCAAAATATTTCACACACATTTTCATAATTAAAAATTCAATAATTCATATTCACCTTCCAGAATTCACTTCCAAAATATTCAATCTGTTTAAAAATACGATGTATAATATTCGACAGGCAAATTTCAGTCATTTTATTTCACTTTCCAAATTCGCTGCCACAAATGTAGTGGATAAAATTTGGCAGAAAATTCAGCGTTGCACATCCGGGAACCGCAGGAATAGCAGTAGAGCGCCGATGCATGATCTCCTGCTGCAGTCAGCCGCTCACCAGCAGGTGGCGCAAGCGGCTGTTGATGAAGGCCATATGTGGATCAAGTCATTCATTTACAAAAACGCTAGAAGTTTTGATTATAGGGGCCAGCATAAACATGTGGAAACGCTGATTGTGTGTATGTTTAATTCAACATTTTCGCTGTTTCCCGTAGCATACATACAAGCAGCTTTCTCTACCACAAAGGAGATTATAATGCTCTTTTACCAACGCTGAAGTACAGAACTAACATTACAACTGAGGAAGACATATATTGCTTTCGGTTGTTTAGTTTCTGTCACTCTGTATCACGGCTTGTGTGACGCTGTGCTGTAATACTGGGGTTCCCCTCTTACGTCACACTCCAGGATTCCCAACGACGCGTAAGGCGCCTCAGTGAACTAATACAGTGATATAAGACCTCAGATCTCAGAATACACTTTATTGATGACTATGCGAACTATATCGACAGTTAAGCAGATGTAGAATATGAACGAACGCGCAAGGTTTCATGCTGTTTCCCTCAGAAATCGGTTAAAGAAAACACATTACGTGGCTCAGTAACACAATGACAGCTATTAGACTTGTTTGAGATGCGCCTTGCCTTAAATGTAGGCAAGTTAATTTATAATTATATTATTTGTAGTGCAATCTTATGATTTGAAATGATTTGTTACAGTCTCTTTGAGTGGAACTTTCCCAAACCAGAAGAGCCTCCCATTATATAAAATGCAGTAGGCTCATTAGCAAAAAGGTGGATATCAGTTCTGTCACTGTCCTGCAGAGTTTAACTCCAATCCTAACAAAACACACCTGAAACAGCTAATCTAGCGCTTATAGATTACATCCAGGTGAGTGTGCCGGAGCCGAACTCCACAGGACAGTGGCCCTCCAGTAGCAGGAAAGGAGATTTGTGCAGTATACAGTAGTCAGACACATCCAGATGACATACAGCATCTGCTGAGTTTCTGAAGTGTGCAGCCAGTGGCCCCCAGAGGCCCCCAGAGCTGAGGAGCCATTGGATTTGAAAAGTTGAAGAAGGAAATGGCGACAGACTGTGCACTGAGCAGCTCTTTTCAAGTCTAAGTGCCATACGTAGGTATCAATAAAGTTGTTCCATGTGGCTGAATTGTTTGCATGTTCTCTGTAAGCCTATACTCTAGCATTCCCCATGACAAGAACTGGGTGCCACCACTAAATGATAGAGTCTGAGTGAATTTCATTTCAGTCAGGTACAGATAGGAAGCGGCAGTATAGATGGTAGTGGGGTGCAGTTAGGCACATATGAGGTGGACTGTGATCTCTCTAAACATGGGAGCCCATCACCGCCGCAGTCTTCCAACCCTTCAGCCCCTTTCTGATGCTCCCCGGCAAGGCCTACACTCTCCTCTGTGGTATGACGCCTGGTTGGATGGGAATTGCTACAGCAGATAGCATCAGCTGGTGAAAGCTTACCAGTTAATGAGGTCTCCAAGGGCCGATGCCTCCCCAGCCCTCTTTCCTAACACCCACACACACACACACACGCACATTCCCTACTATCTGTTGCTTTCTCTCGCTCTATCATTTTTCACTCAGCAATATATCCAATACGGTTTCTCCCACACACAGAAACACACATAAGATTGTGAGAAGGTATCCGCTGTAGGTTATAGGTGATGTTGATAGAAGAGCATGCTCATTTTTACTGACTCCAAGCCCATGCTCAGTGATTACTATTGACCACCCGGACTCTTTGAACAGAGATGGTCATTATCAGGCTTTCCTTGAAAGCTCGAGACAAGAGACGATGTGGTCAGAAAATCCGCTTAAACTGATGATTAGCCTGATGATGACTACAGTGATTTCACTTCCATTCAGTATATTTCCCTTATCAATTTTCAAGCAGTCTTGACATGTCAAAATCTACTGTTGGGGAATGTGAACAGCTGTTTTCACATCTTTCTGTCCATCAGTGAGGGATGGGCAGAATTTAAGAATCAAATTGGATTTCAAATTAAATTGGATGTTAACATGCAAAGACAGGAAGCGGAATGTACTTAATTGCAGTTAAAAAAAATTCAGCACAATCACTCAAGAGAGATATTTCATTGGTTTTGTGACGAAAGGAATCACTTTATTTTAAGGACCAGTTTTCACAATTAACTAGTTGTATATTAGCATGCATATTAGTAGCATATTGGCTTTTTATTAGTACTTATAAAGCACATATTAAAGCCTTATTCTTAGATCACTTAATCTCTACCCCATACCTACACTTAACAACTACCTAACTATTAATAAGCTGCGAATTAAGAGTTTATTGAGGCAAACGTCATAGTAATGATAATTGGTCCCAAAACTAAAGTGTGACCAAATTATCATTTATTTATACTAAGTATTTACATGACATGTTGGTTTGAGTTGAAATGATTATTTTTATATGTAAAAAGAAAGAGACCATCCACAGACATGTAGCTCACTCACTGATTTGTGTTAAGTCTTGTTTATTTTTCGTTAGACTACCTGCCAACACATTATCCTGCTTAGATGGCTACTTAACAAATAAATAAATACATGATTATTGCTGATATGAGTTGACACTATTTTATTTGTATTCTTGTAGAGCACAAGCACAGCTATATTAAGTTATGTAGCAGGTGCTTTTATCCAGAGAAATCTACAAATGAGGAACATCACAAGCAATTTATCATACAAGAGCCAGCGATACTCATAATGCTAAGTTTCAAGAATAAGCTAGAGCACAGAGTATCATAAAATAAAATGAGCACTAGAAGAGTAGTTTTTTTTATTATTTAATAACAGACTTAATACTAAAAACAAAAATAAACGTCATGAAGAAGTACTCTTGAAGCAGTTAGTCTGTAGATTCCATTCAGTTTTAATTCTGCATCCTTTTAATCCATTATCTTGTGCATGGCGTTTCCACTAATACGCTGATTCTCTCTTGCATATAGTTTGTTAGAAGGTTTCAGTTTAATAAACTAGATTATAAAAAAACAAAAAAAAAAAATAATAATTTGATTCCCTGTACACTGCCTTTGTCGGTACATCTGGAATGTCTAGTTAAAGCTGCTCATTCAACTCAGTTATACAAACTAGAGTGTTTGCTAGTTTTACTAGTCATTTTGAGTACCAGGATAATTGCTTTGATTGTAAAAATAAAATACATTATTTGAAAATATATTTTCCTTTTAATTAACATAAATATAGTTATTTTATATTACCAACTTTGTATTTCCATTTTTGCTAAAAACTGATTCATCACTGCTGTGTACTCATTTTTATCATCTTATTTGTTCCATTATAGAATGCTACATGCAGAAATATGAGAATTACAAATGCTCAGAAAAGAGATCAGCATTGCAATGTCATGAAATCTGCAGGAAACATAAGCTCTGTTCTCACCTACTATCATGCTTCTATAAATGATAAAAGCCTGGATGTTATAAATATGTGAGAGCTCCAGAGATATTATCCAGAAGAAACTGTGATCCATTTAGACATCCGGTCTGGAGACACAACAAGACCCAAGACATGTATTGGCCGGTGTTGCTCTCTCTTGCAGGGCTCACATAGGGGGCATAGCTGTGGTGCAACGGAGCTCAAGACATAAAGGTTACGCTCTGTCAGAGATGCTGGATCGATTTAAAATCGATTGATTTCCAAAACTTCATACGTCATGCCAAAAAAAGTTCTAATGTCATCATAAAAACAGGAAGACAATAGATCTTGTTTAAGAAATATGACCCGAATTCCACACTTACAAAACACTTTTATAAGTAACATTTTGTAAATAATAACTTTCACAAATCAAATGTTAATGCACATTTGTAAATCATTCTTACATCCACACAGAAATCCATTCTGCTTGGGTTTCACAGATGTTATAATGGACTGAATAGCAGTGTTGGGCACGTTACTTTAAAAAAGTAACTAGTTATAGTTACTTCTCACAAATAATAACTGAGTTACATCATTATAAAAGTAACTAATTACTCAAATATCAAAAAACTTGGATGTCCCGAGCGTTAAATATGTTAAATTAATGAAATGCACACTAAATAGAATAAGTTATTATTATAAAACATTGTACATTAATCTACACTATTTATCTACTGACACTTAGCATTAGTCAGTAAAGCATTATAATATGATATTATGATAATTTAGCATTATATGAGGATAGAACTTTAGTAATTAGAATAACCAAGTAATGCATATTTGTCATGTTGACTGAACTTAGGACTGGTGATGGTGCTTATTTAGTGTTTATAAGGCGCCACGTAGGATTTAAATCAAACTTCGCTTATCAATACATACATAAAATACTTGCATATACAAAACAATAAAATAAAGTGTCCAAAGGGAATAAAGTGTCCAAAATAAACAGGGGGTCTGGTGTCCTCGTCGTGCTGCGGGGCTTGTGAAGGAGGGTAGTGTTCTGGAAGGGAGGGTCCAGGTAAGGGGCGGAGTCTGGCGCTTTCATCATAACGGCGGCTCTTCCTCTTGGTCAGGGGCGTAAATTTCATCTGACAGTAGGGGGGGACAATAAACGTAAAATTTCTCAAGAGCAATTTTTGAAGGAGACACAAATAATACAGCCAAAATTGTACTTGCAAGGATAGATATGTGTACAAAGCATGTGTACATAGCATGGAGACCGTGTTTAAATATGAGTTCATGATTCACCACGCGGTCATATTATAATTATTATTTTGCGTCATCCATAGTATTTTAGGTTTTGTCTGAAACCTAGTATGTCTCTTTCGCATTAATTCAACCGCATTAAACCCACTGATCTGCCACTTAACATCATATTGAACAAAACCCAACACATAGGTCTACAATATTAGCCTAATATCAGTTCACACACAGGCTTATGGCCGTGTTAGTTGTAGTGGGTGACAAGCTATGGTATTAAGCTTGTTAACCTTAATCGCTCATAGAAAATACATCGGATGTCATAATTTTTTTGTCATGACTAATTTATTAATGATCCAGCATCATCTGTATTAAAGAGAAAGAATAATTTCACCCAATGTTTAAAGAGAATAAAATAGCCTTGACAGCCTACTTACACATAACTAACTTGCTCTCTCTCACCGGACTCGTGTGTGTGTATCGGTAAAGAAGGAAAACAGGCAGTGGACCAAACCACTGTGAGGAAAGGGAGGGGGGAATCATAACATTTCTGAACTTAAAACAAATTTACTGCTACAATATTGACTTGGTCGGCATTGCTGGGAACGCCCACAAAAATGTCATATCCGTTCATGCCGTGGGGGAAAACAAACCGTTCGAATGAATGTACGGAGACCTTGTTAGACGCTTGATCTTTACTTTTTGTTATAATTTCGATTGATTTTTTCTTGGTGCAATGCTGAAAAGTTGCTGTGTGGCGTTCTGTGCCTCTAATAAGTAAAAAATAAAAATAAAAACACGATCTGAAGATTTATATAGGCCTGCTACCGAATAAACTGACGGAGGTAGCACACAACATCAAAACTCCGACAGCAGTTATTATGGATATACAATGTATGAAACATATCAAGCTTAATATTCATATTTATATGCACTCCAGATAAACTAGACTACTTACCCTTCAATGAGCTGTCATTAGTCCCGTCCAGTTCTGATGGGGCTTACAGCAACCCTCCTTCACATCAAATAAATGTCACTCCCCGATATGTTGTGATATAAATGTCATATTAAAACATTTATTTCATATTATTATATACAATCCCTTAAGAAAATTAACAATGACATTACTATAGTAAATGTAGGTTAGGCTAACCGTGTTTTTTTGGGGCGTTTTTATTACCAGTTGTAGCTTATAGTTTTACTACAAATACCATGATTAAACTATGGTTAGTGTAGCAAAACATGTTTGATTTGTTTTTACCATGGTTTACCTATAATAACCATGTTTTTTTGGGTTGTAACCACGGTTTATTTTCGTAAGGGATATTTTCATGTTATTTTATATCTTTTTATTTTACGGCGTGTATTTGTGAAAATGATGAGATTATACGTTTAATAGCACACACCACATAATGCTGTGCATTTCAAGGCACTTCAGTAGACCTTTAATGTTACCTATGTTTTGTCAATGTTAAAATTATTTTTAATATATAAATACAAAAGTATGACAGGCTTTTACTCTAGTCTTTATCACTTTATTAAGATTAAGCAAAACAAAACGACCAATGTTTACTTTCACAAGCCGTCACGTATAGGCTTGTAGTAAGCCGTCTCTTGCCTGGAGACTCATTCAGGTAACAAAAAGTGTCGGGAAACGACACCTCTGGCCATTTCGTTGGGTTGTTTGTCCAGTCACAGATACCGTACGGACAGTCTGATACAATACGGCTCAGTTTTTCGACGTATCATGCTCTGTCGAATGGCAGAAATGATTTTATGTACACCATTCTGGGTCAACACCATACTTTTCCAATGAGGGGGAAACGTTCGTTTTCGCACGCTGACTCCGCCCACACAGCTATGACACGACACCGACCAAGTCAATACGTCTTTAAATATTTTTTCATGTCATTAAATATTTTTTCATGATATTATTATTTTTTTTCCAAAACCGCCAAACTCAATACACACATTATTAATAAATCATACTATACTGTACATAGTTTGATTTGGGGGAGGGGGGATTGATAAGATAAAAAAAAAAAAAAACAATTCTACTACTAATAACAACAATATAAAACGCACTAAGGTCTAATGAGCTGCTGGGTTCATGAATATTAATCACGTAGTCTGCGTTCGCTTGAACTGATTTGCTGAAATCAAAACAGGAATGATAATAGGTGAGTGCCAGCCAATGAGATTGTCGTTTGCGCATTAGTTCCGCCCAGTACCAGAGAACCCGGCAGTTCTTAAAAGCTGAAGAATTCCAAAGGAACTCCGTTATTTTGACAGGAAAATACAACAAAGAATATCATTTACATGTAGCGCGTCAATTCTGCATGTTATGAAAGACTCTCTTGCTCTGAAACAAAATAACGCCGTTATTCCCATCACTGCTGAATAGTAGATTTCAAAAACAATTTTACAATGTTTTTGAATAAAATGTTCTGCTCTTTGGACAATAAATGTTGCCTTCCTTTAGCTCAGACAGTAGAGGATGGTATGTTAGCAATACAAACATCCTGGATTCAATTCCCAGGAAATACACAATGAACCTTCAATGCAATGTCGCTTTTGACAAAAACAAAGAACATGACTGAAAAATCCTGTAGACCTAAATTATCAATGGATAATGAATAAGCATAACATAAGCATAACATAAGTGCGAGACCTGATGTGAAACAAAACATCCCTTGCTCCAGATAACTGCTTTTCAAATAAATTATTTTATTTCTAATTATTTATTTTAAAATGTGATGGTAATTAGAATAGCTTTTTTCCAAATATGTAAAAAAATGTTAATATGTTAATAAAATGTTTAAATTAACTGATTTCATTAGTCAAACAAATTAAAGGAACACTCCACTTTTTTTGGAAATAGGCTCATTCTCCAACTCCCCCAGAGTTAATAAGTTGAGTTTTACCGTTTTTGAATCCATTCAGCTGATCTCCGAGTCTGGCGATAGCACTTTTAGCATAGCTTAGCATAGATCATTGAATCCGATTAGACCAGTAGCATCGCGTTTAAAAATGACCAAAGAGTTTCGATATTTGTCCTATTTAAAACTTGAATCTTCTGTAGTTATATCGTGTACCAAGACCGGCAGAAAATGAAAAGTTGCGATTTTCTAGGCCGATTTGGCTAGGAACTATACTCTCATTCCGGCATAATAATCAAGGAACTTTGCTGCAGCAGCAGGCACAGTGATATTACGTAGCGCCTGAAAGTAGTCCCCGGCTATATTATAACTAGGTACCTAGCTGAGGACTACTTTCAGGCGCTGCGTAATATCACTGCACCTGCTGCGGCCATGGTATGGCAGCAAAGTTTTCATTTTCCGCCGGTCTTAGTACACGATATAACTACAGAAGGGTCAAGTTTTAAATAGGACAAATATCGAAACTCTTTGGTCATTTTTGAACGAGATGCTAGTGGGCTAATGTACTATGGGTGTATTTCAGAGTGTGCTTAAAACATTTGTTTTCATTAGCATTTGAAAATGCTTTGTAAGCTGTGTATTCTTTGTCTGCATTGATTTTATGTTTTTATTCTGTTATTTATTTATTTATTTTTTCTCTTTTTTTTCTCTTTTTTTCTCTTGTTGTCTCTCTCCGTACAGCACTTTGGTTCTACTTGTGGTGTTGAAAGTGCTCGATAAATAAAGGTTGAGTTGAGTGAGTAAAATGTTAAAATTAACTTTTATTTTATGTGTTTTTGAGAAAGATGAGAAAAGTGGAAGAATTGATAGTGTTTCAGTTTCAATTATGTTGGGATTTAGAACCATTTGCTTAGGCCAAGGACGGCTACATTTCTCAAATATTAAGCATTCAGCATGATAATATGTTATTTCACACAGTTTGTTAGCTAGCTAGTGCTAATGCAGTGATAGGACACAAACAAATAAATGATACTGAATAAATTAATCCTGTCAGGAAACCATATAAAGTCATTTAACTGGCTCACTTCAAAAAAATGTTCAATGATGTTGACATTACATGAACAAATTATGTTTGTGTAACATAACTGATTCATGTGGAACCAATGCACATCATTGTACAGTACATCCAAAATAAATGTTTTTTCAGTGTTGTTGACATCATGTTGAGTCTAAAGATAAGACTGTCTTTGACCTACAAATGTGATCATATAATCTTTTTAACATTGCGACAGAACCTCTGCTGCTCTTCTCATATGTTCACTTGTACAGGTGTAAATGTGTCGAAGGATCACTAATCTGAGTACATGATTACTGATGAATAGTGACAAGTAGAGCGTGATAATATGATTCAGCTGAGAGAACAGTAACTCTCTCGATACCTCAGGTACATTCTGTTGCTATTCCGTTCCACCAGTTTGTCATATGTGAAACAAGTGGGAGACTCAATTCTGTTGGCCCCTTGATAGTTGTCCCCTGTCGTACATAATTACACAGAGAAGCGCAAGATAATATATTTGGGTATAATCACAGTGTGTGTGCTTTATATGGTGTGGACGCCTATTCCCTGATT
The DNA here is from genome assembly GCA_036784905.1 of Acrossocheilus fasciatus. NCBI lineage: Eukaryota > Metazoa > Chordata > Actinopteri > Cypriniformes > Cyprinidae > Acrossocheilus > Acrossocheilus fasciatus. The sequence continues at coordinate 3,794,912 of CM071953.1, forward strand.
AGTTGCTCTGATGAAATTGAATTATCTCTAATTCACTGGATTTGTGGTGATTAAGAGAGACGAATCATGCGAGAACTTAGAACGACAGCTCTGGAGCGGCAAATAAATGAACAACCTCTGTGCATTTCCCTTTGTGGGGGATGCGAGCTGAAGCTGTCTCGCTTTAATTCACACAAGCCAGCGCTGCATTCGTCAAGCAAATGAGTGTTTTGAATTTACGTGGCTGTAATATGACATAATCAAGTTGTAATTTATCAATTAGAATAATTAGGAAGCTCATCTGATTTAATTAACATGCTGAAAAGGAAAGCAGTCATACAGATTTAATCTTCAGCAGCGCTAGTTACAGCAGTGGCATTCACAGTGGTTAGCCAAGTGCGGTGAATATTCATTACCTAGTAAAACCCAGCGGCTTGACTTGACTTTGCTGGTTTCTGGTTCTCTTTGCAATATTTTTGGAATTGTTATAAGTGTAACTTGAGTAAACAAGTGACTAAAATAGAGATAGAATTAGAAAAAGCCAGAGGTGTAAAAAGTTCTCAAAAATTTTACTCAAGTGAAAGTACATACACTCAGTGAAAATTTTACTCAATTAAAAGTACAAGTATCTGGCCAAAAACATACTTGAGTAAAAGTAAAAAAGTACGGTCACACTTTATATTAGGTGGCCTTAACTACTCTGTACTTACATTTAAATTAATCATTTGGTACAATGCACTTATTGTGTACACACATGTTTTTACATTGTACTTATATTTTTAAAAATACCTATATGTAATTACATCTGTAATTAATTTCTGTAATTACATTTATAATTACACTGTTGACCCATACCTTAGACCTTAACCCACACTTAAACCTACTCAAACCACCAGACCTGTCCCTAACCTTACCCAAATTACACCTCAATAGCAGCAATAGTGTTTTGCTATACAATATGAACACAATAAGTACATTGTACTTATTTTTTGATGTAAGTACATAGTAGTTAAGGCCACCTAATATAAAGTGTGACCAAAAGTACAACTTAAAAATTGTACTCAAGTATTAAAAAAATAGAAGTACTTTTTTTCCCCCTTGACAGACATACAGAAGTTTAGTTAAAGGGAGAAAACGAAACAAAATGCAATAGGGGTGGGAATCGCAGGGTACCTCACGATACGATATAATCACGATATATGGCTCACGATAACGATAATATCACAATACAGCGATTCTGTGATAATCGATATATTTCTAGAAAATCCTATAATGATACATCACGATATGTCTAACAAAATGCCTGTGAAAAGGTTAAGTGCAAGTTTTCTTTCTTTATTCAAGTCCAAACTGTTAGAAAACAGAAAAAATGTTATGTAAATCAGTTTTAACATGTTGAGTAGGCTAAATTAATCAGTTTATTCTTGTACTTATTAAAAGCTTACACTTTTCTTTTTCTCTGTGTGTAAACAAACATTTTATCAATGTGACTAATGTGTGACTCAATGTGCTTATCAAACAGATCGATATAATATAAACCTGGTACATTTCAAAATTTACCTGGAGTGCTTTCTCAACCTTTCTACTCCTGTCATCATAAAAGCGGAGCCCCACACGAAGAAATAGCCGTTCACATCGCGTCTTTTGCGCGCTCAGGTTCGTTATTTCAAATGTAGACGCGCGGCAAACACACACAAGCTGCACACTTCTGCGCCGCATTACGTCTCTTTTGTTTCGTCCTCTATGCCATAGGTGCAGATTTATGTTTCTGCCGGTCGGTGCCCACTGTTCACACTGCATAACGCGCAGTGCATAATATCTGAGAGAGAGGGAGAGCATCCAGTGTTGTTCACATAACGCACCGGCGGCGCGCTCTCATACTCATATAGTGACGGAAATCCACCCGCGCGATCCGAGCGGAGAGGTTAGGCTACTCTTGAACTGAATATGCGCTCTGCAATAATAACGCGATCGGTGCCTATGGTCCACGCTGATAGCTGTTCTGGGGCAGCTAGTTTTCATCTCCATAAACATAGATAGATAGATAGATAGATAGATAGATAGATAGATAGATAGATAGATAGATAGATAGATAGATAGATAGATAGATAGATAGATAATATAGCAGTAAAGCTAATACAGTGGCTGTAAATCTGTTTATCCTTCGGTTCCTCGTGCTTGCCCATCTTCTTAGAGAACGCGGATCATTTTGCTCAGAACGCTTTATAGAAGCTGGAAATGGCGCGGCCGCGATTTTCACGCATTTTTACAGCTGTGAACAGGAAAACCTATTTAGAGCACCTTATTATAATAATTAAAATATCGATATTTGGCGCAAGATATCGATTATCGTATCGCACTGAGAAGAATCGCGATATATCGCCATATCGATTTATTGTCCCACCCCTAAAATGCAATGGCACAGGTCAAACTCATATATCTAGTGCAACAATAACAATTAAAATGCAGCACAGCGGAACACACACACACACACACACACACACACACACACACACACACACACACACACACACAAATAAAATAAATAAAAAATTGCAGGGAAAGGGATTAAAAGGGAAACTCCATCCTTTCCACCCTCATTCATATATATATATATATATATATATATATATATATATATATATATATATATATATATATATATATACAGGTGCTGGTCCTATAATTAGAATATCATCAAAAAGTTGATTTATTTCACTAATTCCTTTCAAAAAGTGATACTTGTATATTATATTCATTCATTACACACAGACTGATATGTTTATTTCTTTTAATTTTGATGATTAGAGCTTACAGCTCATGAAAGTCAAAAATCAGTATCTCAAAATATTAGAATATTTAAATTTGAGTTTGAATAAATGACCATCCCTACAGTATAAATTCTGGGTATCTCTTGTTCTTTGAAACCACATTAATAGGGAAGACTGCTGACTTGGCAATGATCCAGAAGACGAACATTAACACCCTCCACAAAGAGGGTAAGTCACAGAGGGTCATTACTGAAAGGTGTGGCTGTTTACAGAGTGCTGTATCAAAGCATATTAAATGCAAAGTTGACTGGAAGGAAGAATTTGGGTAGGAAAAGGTGCACAAGCAACAGGGATGACCGCAAGCTTGAGAATACAGTCAAGCAAAGCCGATTCAAACACTTGTGAGAGCTTCACAAGGAGAGAACTGAAGCTGGAGTCAGTGCATCAAGAGTCACCACGCTCAGACGTCTTCAGGAAAAGGGCTACCAAGCCATTTCTGAACCAGAGACAATGTCAGAAGCATCTTAACTGGGCTGTGGAGAAAAATAACTGGACTGTTGCTCAGTGGTCCAAAGTCCTCTTTTCAGATGAAAGTAAATTTTACATTTCATTTGGAAATCAAGGTCCCAGAGTCTGGAGGAAGAGTGGAGAGGCACATAATCCATGTTGCTTGAAGTCCAGTGTGAAGTTTCCACAGTCTGTGATGGTTTGGGCTGCCATGTCATCTGCTGGTGTTGGTCCACAGTGTTTTCTGAAGTCTACAGTCAACGCAGCCATCTACCAGGAAATTTTAGATCACTTCTTGCTTCCTTCTGTTGACAAGCTTTATGGAGATGCTGATTTCATTTTCCAGCAGGACTTGGCACCTGCTCACACTGCCAAAGGTACCAAAAGCTGGTTCAATGACCATAGTGTTACTGTGCTTGATTGGCCAGCAAACTCGCCTGACCTGAACCCCATAGAGAATCTATGGGGTATTGTCAAGAGGAAGATGAGAGACACCAGACCCAACAATGCAGAAGAGCTGAAGGCCACTATCAGAGCAACCTGGGCTCTCATAACACCTGAGCAGTGCCACAGACTGATCGACTCCATGCCACGCCGCATTGCTGCAGTAATTCAGGCAAAAGGAGCCCCAACTAAGTACTGAGTGCTGTACATGCTCATACTTTTCATTTTCATACTTTTCAGTTCTCCAAGATTTCTAAAAATCCTTTCTTTGTATTGGTCTTAAGTAATATTCTAATATTTTGAGATACTGATTTTTGGATTTCATGAGCTGTAAGCTCTAATCATCAAAATTAAAAGAAATAAACATTTGAAATATATCAGTCTGTGTGTAATGAATGAATATAATATACAAGTTTCACTTTTTGAATGGAATTAGTGAAATAAATCAACTTTTTGATGATATTCTAATGATATGACCAGCACCTGTATATATGATTGATTTATCAGATATCTGATTCATTTATCAGACGAAAACAGACTAAGATCTAAATCATCTAAACTAAATCATATCTCGTCCAAAAATGACACTTCAAAAACTACACAATAAGTCATACAACCCCCGTTAATGAATCAGTGTCTTCTTATGTGAAACGAAAGGCATATGTAAGAAAATTACAAAACATGTGATGCTGAGGCTAGAAACATATTCCAGACAGAATACGAAAGTGGGTTAAATTTAATGAGGAGCGTCATAGAATTAAAAGATACAACGTTAACGTTTTGAAAGGCCAATTTTTGTGTGTTGTCTACGTCACTGTCTAAAATATGGAAGACCGTTCCCGCCACCTTGAGAAAAAATATAATTCTGTAAGTCATAATAATGAGATACTTTCTCGTAATAATGAGAAACGTTCTTGTAATAATGACTTATTTTCTCGTAATGACTTATTTTCTCGTAATAATGAAAAACTTTCTCGTAATAATGACTTAGTTTCTCGTAATAATGAGAAACTTTCTCGAAATTATGACTTAATCCATGCATGCGCAATGCATGACGGTACGCTAGCGACATCTGTTGGTCAAAGCCATGCAGGAACACCGCAAACATTGCTTTGTTCTGTAATCTAAAGTGTATAATCTGTCACTAAATAACGATTTCAGATACATTATCTGCATTTAATCTTTTGTTAATTTGCAGCACTTACCCTACCAACAAGTCACTCTGCCAGACAATAGTTCATGGCTTCAAAGAGATATAGAGGAATATTCCAACAAAAATCACACGCATTTTATGAAGAAATGAAAGCCATAGCCATTACACATATACACTTAATGAATAGATGTTCATTTCGATGATGGCATATAGGCCCACAATGTTTATACAGTAGCCCAATCTCATCTCGCTAACACAAAGTGTAGTTGTTCGTTAACACGCAAACGCTTGGTCTTCAGCGTCCCACACCACTTTTTGCAGATGTGAACGTGAAAAATGCTTAATGTGGCTTAAAGTACAATGACTAATTTAGGATACAATATTATTGATCATGCGTACAGGCAAGAATAAGAGCCCAGAATTTGAACACAATGTCCAAAGTCTCACATTAGTGTTTTCCTATGGAAAACCGTTATAGAAAATGCCTAAGCGTTGCTGTTTTGCGTATGCCTGTATATACAGTATTTATGATCATTAAGTTGTGCACTTCAAGCCACGTTAAGCATTTTTCACGTTAAGCATTTTTCCTGCAAGAAGCGGAACGCTGAAGACCAAGCGGTTGCCGTGGTGACAAACAACTACACTTTGCGCTTTTGAAATGAGATGGCTATGAACATTGTGTGTATGTGATGCATGAAAGGGACAGCTAATAAAACAGATAAATCATAGAAAAAAAAACTATAGATTAAGTTTATATGTGTAATGACTTTCATTTCTTCATAAAATGCTTGGATTTCTTAACTGAAATATTAGTCTGGAATGTTTGAAACCATAACTATCTGGCAGAGTAACTTGGTAAGTGCTACAAATTAACAAGACTACATGCAGATAATGCATCTGAAATCGTTATTTAATGACAGATTATACACTTTATATTACAGAACAAAGCAATGTTGACAGAACAAAGCAAAGCGGTGTTCCTGCATGGCTTTGACCAACAGGTTTCGCTAGCCTCACTCTTGCGTTGCACGCATGCGTGGATTAAGTCATTATTACGAGAAAATAAGTCATTATTTTGAGAAAATAAGTCATTATTATTTGGGCTTTTTCTCAGCAAATATTGATTAATAATTATTTGAAACTAATTATATTAATTAATGAGCAAATCATGTAATTATTCTGATAAAAAAAAAAATCACTGAGAGTCCTAATTCCTACTCAGTGTGTCATATAATGACATATTATTTTTACAACTTATCCACTACCCTGTAAGAATGTCACTAAACATGAATTACAATTAATTACACATACAATGTCCATTTAAACACTTTTTGGAGATTTGTAACATTTAATTAAAAAAATGATTCCCACAAAAATATTAATTATATTTAAATTCTCATCACTGATTTTATTTGTACTCAATCTTGTGCATTTAGCCAATATATTACACAACTAACGGCTCGATCAAAACAGAAAGAATAATGAATAAACTTTTTGGGGGGAAAACACACCTTTGCTACCTTAACATGCTTCCTCAGATTTGATGTTGAATTTTTGAAGCCAGACATTTACCTGATGAAAGTCATAACTGAAGTAGAAATGTATGTGATTGATGTGTGAAAACAATGATCATTGGTTCTCGCATCAAACATGCACGTTTGAGATTCCGTTTACCATATTTAACGTGCATAAGATAAAATAAAAATGTAATGTACTTTTTAAGTTGAAATAAAATTGTAAGGAGTAAAAAGTACTGTTTTTTCTTCAGAAATGTAATCAAGTAAAAGTAGTCCGTTTCAATTGTACTTGAATAAAGTACAAATCTCCCAAAATAATATAAAATTACTCAAGTATTTTACACCTCTGGAAAAAGCAAGCTACTGTAACTTCTATGGCTACATCTCTAAAAAAATGCCAGGTAATAAACCTTGGGTTATTTGGCAACCCAGCGCTGGGTAAATATTGGACAAAACACATGCTGGGTTATTTTGTTTAAGTCATCTATTAAAAATTATTATATTGCTGGCTAAAAAAAGGGCTGAAAAAAAACCAACAACACAGAATTACTGTAAACAACAGCAATAATCAAAGGATGACCATTTATTATTAAGCAAGAACCCCAATGGACAAAATACAAGACAAATTGAATGGGTGAATACAGCATAATTTACATTACATACTTTTAAACTCGTTTAACAAGCATTTTAGAAATAAAAAAGGCAAAAGCAACATTTTTAATTGAAGTATTTTCAACTGTTCTCTGTAATCGTATTTTTACCAAAATAGTGCTAATTCTCGTGCCGGTGTGTCACTTGTGAAGGTGAAGGACTGCTTTTCGCAGTGGAACTGCTAACTTTAGACCAAGGCCTCATGTTTCACTCGTAGCTGTTATTGTCCATCGTCCGTTATTATGAGGTGTGTGTTCCATCCGTCTTGAACTGCATATTTGAACTGAATACTCACCTTCACCAGCTTCCCGTTGACTCTGCTGTTTTAAATAAAACTTACCTGTTGAATTCTAATCCTCTGTTTGAGTCTGCTTCCACAACAATATTAAATATTTATTTATAATATAAATTATATGAATATAAATATAGACATCTACATATTTTCAAAATATATACTGTATGTGTGTTTATATATAATGTACACAGAACACTCACATATATTATGCAAACAAAAACTTTTATTTTGGATGTGATTAATCGCGATTAATTGTTTGATAGCACTAAAAACAACCCAATAAAATGACCCAACAGACTGAACCCAGCATTTAGGTAAATAAATAAATAACCCACCATTTTTTTAAGAGTAGTATTTTCCTATTCAAAAGTATTAACTAATTTACTTAATTTTAGTATAGGCTAGTATAGGCTATACAGGATCATCAGGACAATTCTGAAGCCTTACATATACTTCATTTGTGTGTTCATGTGGATGTCTATGTGTCATAATTTTCATAATCTGCTGTTGTCTACACGCATTATGTGGATAAAGCCATTTTTTGTGACTGTGGTCAACAGTATGTGTAAGTGTTTTGAGCGCTTGAAAAACAGTTCACTAGATAATGCATACACACCAAATGCGTTTATGCACACTCATGGTCAACAGAAGAATCCTTAGAAGGTCTTGCACACTCAACTATGCTCAAGACAGAACGGATAATATTATATAACCACATTGGACAAGGCTATATAGTCATATTGAATGGGTTTTATAAAAACAACGGTGTTATTGTTGCCTTTATTTACAATATGAGTTTAACTGTATTAAATCTACACATAATAGGCCTCAGCATAAAAACAAACCCGGAACTGTTTAAAAACACTGTTTGATAAATTGCAATCAAAATGTTTTATCATAAATATTGCAATTACTTTTGTATTCCCAATTCTTTCATTCCTAAGTATTAGTATAGAAGACAAAATAAATTCAAAAAAGGTAATTGTGACTTTTTATCTCACAATTCAGACTTTATATATATCCCAATTATGAGTGTATATCTTACAATTCAGAGACCTGCAAGATATAAACAGAATTGTGAGGCATAAAATAATTAATAACAGTGACTTTTTTTTCTTGCAATTATGAGTTTACATCTCAATTTTTTTTTTTTTTTCGGGCAATTCTGAGAGATGTAATTTCTTTTACTCAGAATTATAAGGTATAAACTCAAGTTAAATTATGAAGGTAACTCACAAATCTGAGAAGAAAAGCACAAATATTAAGACATAAACTCACAATTAAAAGAAAAAAAGTCTGAATTGAGAGATAAAAAAGCCACTGTTTATCTATGTACTGTATGTATGTGGCAGAAGCAAGCCTTCATAAGTAACTGCCTGTTATTACCTGCCTACCTAAATTATATGTTCATGTGTGTTACATTCTTGGTGTCGCTGCAGAAGGTGCTATACCAGCCATTAGTACAACTGTTATATGGTCAGTTTGCCCTCTCAGGTCAATTGCTGTTGAATTGACAGAGAAACAGTTTGAAACTAATCTTGAAACTAATCTGGTTGAGTTTCTTTTTTTTCTTTTTTTTCAGTCTGTTAAAATGTCAACACTATGTTTAGCTAACAGTTTGATTCAAAATATTTGACATTTTCTAAGATATAACCCCTCCCACAGACTGTTTTCTGATAGGATATAGCTAAAGGCCCCCAGGGTAACAGCGTCCTGAGATGTCATTTTCTCCTGAAACACTAACACAAAAAACCACTACAACACTTTTCCAAAACACCTGTAGTACCACAATTTGTTGCGACGGATGTGTGAAGTGGGCTCATATTGACTGCTGCAGTCAGAATGGAGATTTTTCTGTGAAATAATGCATGAAGTGAAATTGTAGCCCTAAGATTTACACTGTTCATTTACTAATAGCAGATGCAGTGCCTCAGACAGATAACACACACAATTACTTGTCAAATTTCATAACCCACCAAGACAAGCAAACTAGCTGCCAGGGTTTCTGTGGAATTACCCTCAACCTGTCCAGATGCAGAACTTGCTATAACAGCTAGGGCAAATCATCAAGACAAGACTGTTTAACTACCCAAATACATTTTTGACATTTTTGTTACTCTAACTTCATTCATGTTTAAACAGACTAATAAATCCCTTTTAATCCTTTACATTATGTACATTGCCAGGTCATGATATGTTCAGCACAATGTTCAGGAAGTTGAGTAACATGCACATTCAAATGACAATGTCATTAAGTCAACAAACAAGACACTGATGGTTATTTCCCAAGGATATGAGCAAGAGAGAAAATGTGTGGTGAGTTCAGTCAGTTCAGAAAACGAATGGCTCGCAATCAGCCATCTCCTCAAGAGACCCTTTATGTGACGCACATGGAGTGGATGTAAGTATCTTTCACTCTGCTGCACCAAATGACTAAAAAACACAATATATTGACCCGCTTTGTGTTTTCTAGCATGCACGCTGTGTGCTTTTGTGATGACGCAAGATTAACATTGTGCAACGGGGGTTTATGTGAATCAAGCGAGTTTGATAGCACACTCAGATTTGGACCACAGCAAACAGTGTGAAAGCCCTATTATTTTCCCTCCAAAAGTCAAACTTCTGATCAGCTCGCTCATCTCCTGTAAGCATAATATCCTCACAATTTAAAGATCACTATAAGAACACAGTGGGAGAACAGAAACTTCTGACATAAAGCTGATGATACAGTATATACAAATATAAAATGTTTAGCAAAAGTATTCATACCCCTTAACTGTTTTTTTTCCTCTTCACATTTTGTTGTTAAAGTACTTTCAATTACTTTTACAATTATATCAGTTTACACTTCATATAGCATAAAGCAAAATAGATACCACAAATATATAACACTCTAGTTCCCTGGATGATCTAAATCAGAGGTCTCCAACCAGCGGGTTGCGACCCAGTACCGGGTTGTCGAAGAGTTGCTACCGGTTGCAAGAACGTTCTGGGGAAAAATGTGTATAGATATGACAGTCTGTTATTTATTGTGCATTAATGATTGTTCTAATTATTCTGTCTTTTCGTTTGCTGTATGTGTTTCCTATGGAGAAGAAATTTAATGATTTCATGTAAATTAAATGTTCAGTAAGTAAATGAATAATGCAATTTGAGGCAAAAGAGAGTTTGTTAATTGATTTGTTAATCATGTGCTGTTGTCTGTGTGCACAGCAGCTGCAGACACCCAAAGTGTGCACACGCACAGGAACTTGTTTCAGACAACACCTTCTCTGCAGCGCTCCACCGATCTGGGCTTTATGGAGGTGTGGCCAGACTCAATCCTCCCCTCTAGTGAAGACACATGAAGACCCACTTTGCAAAATTCCAAGTGGGTTTTAGGGGCAAAAAACACCTAAAGGATTCTCAGACTGTGAGAAGCTACATTTTCTGGTCTGATGAACCTCAATTCCAAGCTTCATGTCTGGAAGAAACCAGGCACTGCTCATCACCTGCACAGTACCATCTCAACAACAGTAAAGAGTGATGGTAGCAGCCTCATGCTGTGGGTGTGTTTTTCAGCAGCAGAGATTGAGGGATTCGTCAGAGTACAAGGAAAGCTCAACACAGTTAAATATAGAGACAGCCTTAATGAAAACCTGGTTCAGACTGCTCATTCTCATACTGGGCAGAGGGTTCACAGTCCAACAGGACAGTGACCCTAAGCACACAGCAAGAGTGGCTTATACTCTGTGAATGTCCTTGAGTGGCCCAGCCAGAGCCTAGGCTTGAATCCAATCGAACATTTCTGGAGAAAACTGAAAATGTCTGTCAGCACTCATCCAACCTGACAGAGCTTGAGAGGTGAAGAGGTGAGGAGAAGAATGGCAGATAAACGCCAAATGCAGATATGTGATACTTGTCACATCATACCCAAAATGAAGTACTGGTTTAAGGGTATGAATACTTATGCAATGTGCTTATTTAAGTTTTTCCTTTGTAATGAATTTGTAAAGATGTGACAAATCTGTAACAGCAGCCACATAACAAAATGTGAAAAAGAAGGGGTATGAATACTTTTGCAAGACCCTATATTTTATACAATATTTCAAATTTAACAAGTGAATGCAGTTTCTTAGTACAACAAGTGTATGTATGGAGTATGTAAAATACACAGCTGCATGTGTTGGCCAAGCATATAGGCCTACACCACCAGCATTTATATTGTTTTTGATTTCATCTTCTGTTATCCTTGTAAATGCCCCCCCCCCCCCCCCCCCCAGATATAATGTCTCATCCTTCAAGACCTTACATCCTTTCTCATTCTCATGATCCTGTGAGTGCACATTTATACACAAACCCTTGGCTTTACAACGGTAATCTTTTCTTAAAAAGTTCCTTTAAAGCTTTGATTCAGCTATGCTTGAATTATGGTTTGGTTCAGCAGGTGAGAGCTGCAGCATCATTCTGGAAGATTCTGTTGAACTTATGCATTCTTCCACATTAGTCTTTCAGCGGCCGCCGAATATTGGTTCAAAAAAGCAGAAGCTGTTCTAGCCATACAACAACACTACAAAGTTATTTTTTAAATGTTCACTTGGCAGTATTGAAATACAGATTCCGACTCTTGCTCTTTTTTGAGCAGCATAAGGGAACTTTTGAACGCTTATCTCTCACTGTGAGATATTACCACTAAAGGACTTTGTGCGTTCAGGGAAATAAGCACATTGAGTTTCCTGCGGATGGGATTCACTGGCCTATACCTGTTTATCTGTCTGCCTTTTTATCCTCTTTTTCTCTGTCTCTCTGTCTGCCTGTCTCCATCTTTCCAGCGTGAGGGCAGGCAGGCTTGTCCCTTGAATGACAAACGCTTGTTTGAGACAGTTAAGTCCATCAAGGAGACAGAGAGAGACTGTGGAGGAGTGATAAATTAAAGACATGCCTGGGGGAAAGGGAAGCGCAATGGAAACAGCGAGGAGCTGAAGCGGGGCGATGTCAGAGAGGAGGAGGAGGATGATGAAGAAAATAGCCTCAAATGGAGGAGATTTATTTTGTGTACTGAATGAAGTGCTTAAATCTAATCAAGATGTTTTCGCACAGCCAAACATTTGGTCTGTCAGAATTTTCAACAATCGTCCAATGTATAGTAACATGAAGCACAAACGTCCCTATATTTTTAAGCCTCTAGATCAAATGATAGCCCTGCTGAAAAGACCAGCTCAAAACATAATGTTTTGGTTTAGTAAGCGGTCCTTTAGTACACAAATTCTCATGGAAGCAGGCAGATTACACTTTCACATGTGACCAACAATTCCACAACAATATAAAATATCATAAGGAAATATCATATTCATCTGACGGAGGTGACAGACCTGACAGAGCGGACACATCTGTAGTCAATTGTAGTCGTTTTAGCTGTCAAATACATTGAATCAATCAATTACTGTATTAAAACAAACACAATAAACAGTGAGTATGTTATTGTTTATAAAGCTTTTATTCAAGATTCACATTTAAGTATTTTGATATACTGTATCATTGGAACACAAATGGTCTATTTTCTCTCATCTCGGAACAGAATGTCTGCTGTGCATCTGCTATGGTAACAATGTAACTTTTAAAAACAGTTAAAACGAACAAATAAAACAATTAGTTGTTACCTCTATCCATTTACATTCACCAGAATCTTAATATTAAGATTAAAACATCTCAACAAATGATCCAAAAATGATCAGAAAACATATGATGAGAATACAAACAAACTGTATTATGTATAACCTGTTGAAAAATCCAGCATATGCTGGTTAGGTACATTTGAATAGTGCTGTCAAACGATTATCACATTCAAAATAAAAGTTTTTGTTTACATAATATATGTGTGTGTACTGTGTATATTTATTATGTATATATAAATACACACACATGCATGTATATATTTAAGAAAAATGTTATGTTTATACAATTAAAATATTTATATATAATATCAATTATATTGTTATAAATAAATACATGGAAATATTTTCAAAATATATACTGCATGTGTATGTATTTATATACAGTGTGTGTGTGTGTGTGTGTGTGTGTGTGTGTGTGTGTGTGTGTGTGTGTAATAATATACACATTATACACACACATTATGTAAACAAAAACCTTTATTTTGGATGTGATTAATCGCGATTAATCATTTGACAGCACAGTTATGAAGCATGGCTGCTGTTTGAGCTGGTTTAACCTGGTCCTTAGCTGATCATGAGCTGGTTCTAAACTGGCCCTGAGCAGAAGCTAGTTGTTTATGACCAGCTAAAAACCAGCTCATGACCAGCTAAGCGCCAGCTTAAACCAGCAGCCATGCTTCAAAATATACCTAACCAGCATATGCTGGATTTTTCAACAGGGTAGATATGATTAATCCAGTGTTTTGTGTTCCCCCAGCCTTATGTTCCCTCAACCCTAACTCTGCTAGAAGTGATGACTATCAATCTACAAAGCAATATATGCCGTCAGGTCACATTTAGTATTTATACATAATTATAAAAATTAAACTCTATTTTAAAGATCTGCTAATAGTTTCTCTTACTAGCCTACTAGTTCAATTGCTGTTGCAATTTCTTATTCTTTTGTTTTTAAGCTAATAGCCGTTAATGCAATTGCACTAAAACCACATTAACAGTAAATAATAATCAGAAAAAGTAAATAAACACATAGTTTAGAGTGGTCTCAAAGACAACCAGAGCTGTTTATCAGCCTGGACTGAAGCTCCTCTCACAAAGTGCTGATATTTTTCGGTCATAATTGCTATAAAGCACATATGATAGCACAGAAAAGAAAATTACCCACTTTGCGCACCTTCTAACCATTATTATTTGCGCAAATTGATTTTTAAAATCTGTTGCAACTCTGCTTTTATGTACGATTTTTGCCATGTGTGATGAAAGTCTGAAAGCGAAATGGAGAGTGACAAAACGTCCCATCCGTATTTCAGTCGATACGCTAACCGTACGGCTCTCAATGAAACGCATACAAGTAAAGGTCATTTCCTCAAAGAGCTCAGATATCTATTTGCTAAGGACTAAAGAAGACTAAATCACGGTATTTAAAGATCCAGACAAAAATAAAAATGATACTTGAATACACAATGTTCTGCCTTTTCAAGCCTTTTTGTGAAGAAGATTGACTTCTTTAATAGAAAAAGAAATAGAAAAGGCTATTGGAGAAAAGTGAAGGCTGCCTACATGAGCCTGCCCTTAAATTAAATATAATAAGGTAAAAGCCTATTTACAGAGGACCAAAGAAAGCATCTGAGTCACTGTATTTAAACATCTGCTTTGAGAAACTTTGAAGTTGTTAACTTTTTCCCTTTTTCTACGGATGGGAGGGCAAATGGGGAAAAGAGGTAACAGCGAGCATCTCGGGCGGTTTCTGTAACGCACCCCGGTTGCTCAGTGCATGTTGGGCTCTACTGTATAAATTCCATTTTCATTACCTTCTGTAATAAATGCAGTGTGAATCCTGGGAGGCAGGGGCGGCAAAAATAAATCTGATACATGAATAAACGATGTCCCTAGGGAGGAAGGGCTCCTCCTTTGTGAAGAAGATTGACTTCTCCAAGACGGGACACATCAGGCAGGAGGAGCACAAACAGAAATAGAACCCGAGTGGAGGGAAGCGAAACTCTCTAACGCTTATTCTTCACCTCAAAATTCCCTCTATTCTGAGTCCTATAAACATTAACAAATGTTTGCTTTGACAGCTTCAGTGCTTCAATTAAACATAAGGAGAGATATTTAAACAAAAGACACAGAAAGAGGCTGCTGCCTGTTTATGCGCACTTGAGTCATGCAAGCCACATGTAATCCTGACATAAATAATTAATTTGCGGTCCAAGAAAAAAATTGTAATTTTACTATATTTACCTATAGTGAATATAAAGAAAGGCACAGAGGAAATAAATTGAGAAAATATAATCTTTTATTAATCATATTATTTATATGCAAATTACTGCGGTAAAATTAATCCAATTATAGTTGGAATCAGCACTGCAGGTGTAAATTGTCCAATTGAGTGAGCTCAGTTAGTGACACTGACAAGATCGATAGAGACAGAGAAGAAAGGAACAGAGAAAATGCGTGTGAATTAAAAAAACAAAAAAAAAAACAAAAAAAAAAAACAAGCTATTTTAGCAAAAATTACTAAAAAAGTTTTTTTGTAAAAGGATTAAAGCAAGATGAGAGCTAAAACACTGATCAATTGTGAAGTCTGTAAAGAAGCTTATACTTGCCTTGTTCATCCAGAGCCTCATGCTGAAGTTAATGGAGTCATCGCTGTAGTACGTGGTGTAAAAGACTTTCAAAACACTATTCAGATGAATCTTTGAGTTACAGATTTATCTTTGTACATGTGATGAATTAAGACTGTTGTATTACTATGCCTGTTAAAATGAAGAATTGTGTTCACTGTATGTGAGGTAAATAATGAACGTTAATCTTGCTGTAAAAAAAAGTGCATACTGTTAAGGTTTCTAAGAATGTTATCCTGTGTGTACATGCCAGTTTTGTTGTATGCCTTGAAACTTTTCTGCTGTGAGTTACGTGCCTGGTGTGGATTCATCAAGCCGCGTGTTGTGGAAAGAAAAGATGGCGAGCCACCCATAGACTGAGTTTGAACCTTACACTTTTCATCTTCTCATCAATTCATAGTCTGTTCTGCTGACAGATTCTATTGTTTTTAAACTCTGAGGGACAGAGGTATTTATTTATTTATTTACTTTTTCCAAATTCAGATTGATTTGTTGAATGGACTGAGGTAATTTTACGAACTCAAATTGATTCTTTGAAATGGACTGAGGTAAATAACCTTTGTTGTTTTGCTGTTCTGTGACCTAGTTCACATCTTGTTTGTTTACAAATATTTTCTGACCAGAAGAGTTATCTGGTTTATATAATTTTGAACTGTTCAAGGTCACTTGTGAATATTTAATACATTTTGTTTATTGATTTTTGGTTGAAATCTTAATTTGCATTTGTGCTTTTTTGAAAATCAAATGGTTTGAACTACAGTAAAGCAGAAAATAGAGCCTTAAAATCAAAATCAACTTTATTAGTCTACAATAAGTAGGCGTAATTAAATTAGAGAAACTAAGAGTTACAATCAAAAACCTAAAATTTCAAAGGATTGAAGGCAATTATCAACTAAAGTGTTTTTTTTTTTTTTTTTTTTTTTTTGAAGGGTAAATTTCATTTGTTGTTTAAAAAAAAATCCATTTTCCAACAGAACTTAAGGTTGATTGAATTTTTTTTTTTTTTTTTTTACTTTCCTTTCCTGTAAGAGTTCTGTGGACATTTCATGTCATGCATTCTTCAAACTCCTAATTATTGTTTACTGTTCATTACATTAACATAAAAAAAACAAAAAAAAAACAAACAAAAAAAACACACAAAACAAACAAAAAAAAACATACAACAGTGTGTCAGTCCTCTGTAGTGTGTGTCATGTGTTCCTGCCTCTTGTTTCATTATTTGGACACATTCCTGTCCTTGTTAAGTGTGAATATTAGTTAAGTCTTGTCCAGCTGTGTTTGTCTAATTATCTATGATTAACCTGTGTATTTAGTTCCTGCCTGTTCAGTTAGTTTTCATCTGGTCTACTCGTTACTCGTGGTGTGCCTATTCTATTCTATTCTATTCTATTCTATTCTATTCTATTCTATTCCATTCCATTCCATTCCATTCCATTCCATTCCATTCCTTCCTTCCTTCCTTCCTTCGAAAAAGTCTAAATAAAAAAAAAAAAAAATATCTGTGTGTTTTTGTATTCTTTGCCTCCAACAGACTTTGCATCTTCTGATTGGCCCATTGACCTGGCTCAGTATGTTGAACCAAATTTTAGGTACTTTGTGTAGCATTGAGTCAAGCAGGTGTTACACATATCAAATAACAGTACTTTGTATGATAGCTAGTTAGCTAAATAGAGAGACATACCTCATCCTAACGAGATTTCAAGTTACGAATTTAAGATAAAGTTTCCAGCTTCAAATTATATATTTTTGTTTCTCACTGACAGTCGGGGATGTGTGACATTCTGAACTGACTTGCTTTCTAAGTTAATGTTCCTGAATTGACCCTTCACAGGGAGTTTGATTGACCAATCACAATGCAAAATTTTACATTTTGTCAGATTTTTGAGAAGATTAACATCAGTGGATTTGAACTTGAAAAATGGTGTGTATTGACGTATTTCTGTGCTTGAAACAAGATACTTTCTGATGTTCATGTTTATTTTGTGCTATAACAGTATGTACTCCTTTATATTATTTATATTTAACACATACATTCAACTCAAATTTGCTGCATCCAAAATCACATACTTCCCTACTATATATTACTGTATATTACATAAACATATGAGAACAGAGTAGTATGCCCAAATTCACAGTGTACAACTAAAAACAAACAAACAAACAAACAAAAAAAACACAGCTCCTAGATGACCTACCATTTTTGGTGAGATTATGAAGTGTACATCTGATGGACACTTTACTATCCCATGAGGCCACAGGAGAGGATTTGTGAATGGCAGTGAAGCGATGCATCTGATGCTGGTAGGTCACATGACAATGACAACATGATGAGTGTAGTGCGACCAGATTACATTCATACTGCGCACATTCATATTATATAAAACATTCTTTTTTAAATGGTTGCTATGGATTTACTTATTGAAATGGAGAGTATGCAATTTCAGACGCAACATTTCACACTCATTAATTGAAAGAATAGGCTACTAGTTGTCCTCAGTTTTGCCCAACGGTAAAATGCTAATTACAACAGTAAAATGCTGCATGAAGCAACGAAATCAATCAGATACAACAAAATTAGAGACCAGAACGTTGTGCAGACATGTTGCGATAATGACCATAATATTGAATGGTCTAGAAACTTATTAATAAAATAAAAAATAGAGCTTCATGTTCTTCATCTCATATATGTTGTCAGTGTAGCCTACAAAGCTAGAATTTTTGCTAGCGACATGTTGTTGTACTGTAAATCAGTTGTTGGGGGAGAATCGTTCACTGAGATGCTCTTGCATTTCTTTCCAGCATCTTCAACACATCAAATCTTGGAAATTCAACTTTTGCCTTTAAGAATGTGTTCTCTTGCTTCTACTTTCTCAGGAGATTTGGATCAGCAATGTAATATTGAAATAAATGGAGAAGGTCCACACCAACCCTTTCAATCTGATCAAAATTTCATTTGGATCGATTAACGTTTTTACATGGAGGCTTTTCAGTTTGGTTCAAGCCACCAATATGATAACTAACAGATTATTTGGGTGCATATAAACGTATCTCAGCCAACCTTGCTCGGGTGAATTTCCAGGCTTGTTTATGCTGCTTAGAGTTGGTTGATTTAGCATTACTGTCCTTTTTATTAATAAAACTTGTAGTGATGCTGGAATGGTCCTTCTGATTATTCTGGTTGTGTAAAGAAGTGTTTCTGGTTAAACTCTTGGGACATCAACACACCGGCATCTAAAGCACAACACATGCTGGTGACCAGCTTTTCTGGTCTCTTCAGCAGGAGCTAAACAACATACATAGGACCTGAAGACTGATTTCATACCTTATTTATGCTGATGACATTTGTTCTTCTGGAGAGTTTTCACTGAACTCTTTATCTGCACCCGTTTATATTTTCTTCTCTTTTCTAGACTTAAAACATCATTTCTCTATTCAACCAGTCCTTCTTTTTGGTTTGTAGGCCATGGCTATGAATTTAGGTTATATTCTCAAAAAGAGACATAATTTAAAGGGATCATCGGATGCAAAATTCACTTTACAAGTTGTTTGAACATAAATGTGTGTTGGAATTGTGTATACACATCTACCATATAATGATATTTTTTTTTTTTTTAAATCCCTATTTTAAAATCCCCTTTCGCAAATCAGGCTGTTTTGAGATACCTGTCAGAATGACGTAGTTCTGTACAGGCGCCTCCCACAATAGTTGATTGACAAGGTCGTCTTACCTTAGACCTGACTTGTGTGAGCTGAGAGCGACTCCGGTGTAGGGGAAGACGAAGTGTCTCTGATTAAGCGATTGAGGTGTTTTGTTGTTGGATGTAATAGCAGTCATCCTTTACTCCCGACATCTGAGCCACTGAAGATGCAGATGATTAACGTTACTTTCGTTTTTGAAGGGAATGCACTGATCCGCGATCTGCCTAAATGCATTTATGTTTGCGCAAATCATTCGTGATCCAGCTTCATCTACAGAAGAAGTGAGTATAAGGGTTTTTAATGAATCTTTACAGATCGCCTTTCCTAATATGTGCTAGTTAGCAAGTTTCTCGGCTGAAGTTTACAGTCTGCTCATCACCCCACTGAAGAGAGCGGCGGGGTCAGCAGAGCTCATTAGCATTTAAAGCAACATGGACTAAAACAGCTTGCTGAAAACAGAGCTGATTTTGACAGGATAAAAGGGTGTTTTTTTTACACTACCATTGAGACATTTTAACCAAAGTATGTTATAGACTTTTCATTAAGACCCTAAAGAATCATATCAACTTGTGGAAAATGGGCATCAGATGACCCCTTTAACAACATTTATCTGTGCACTACTAAAACATAGACCTGGGGACATTTGAACCTTATTTATTTATTTATTTATTTATTTTTATTCACAGTCCCCTTGTTTGTCTTTGGATGTTTTCAATGGCTGTGGATATTCACATCATTTATTTGCATTTTTATCAGAAATTTTAAAGCTACACTATCCCTGCATCCCAATGTTCATAATATCCATCCTAAATAGTATGTGATATTAAAATAAGTGTGTCCTAAAGCAGAGTATGTTGAAAAGAGTATGCCAAAAGTCCCTGGATGGTCTACTATTTCAGGTCGATTTTTGAAGTGTCGATCCGTGCACACTCTTTGGCGAAGGATTCGGTCCAGAACTACAAACACTAATACAAAGCGTTAAAATAAAGACAAATGTGGCGAATGCACCGAATCGACGGATAGGTAAAGAGGTTTACGAAAAGAGGTTTGAGTTACTAATTATCAACATTTAACTTGGTAAAAAATATTTATTTATTGCTGAACTTTTATAAACATTCATTTGGTTGTTAACTTTTAAATGCATCATTATGCAGAAAATATGAGCAGAGTTCTCCACATGAAAGACCCGCAACTGGCAGATCAACGAGCTACTTCTTTTCTCTCCAATACGGTAGGAAGTTAAATGAAATGTGGAGGAAGTTAACTGTGACAAGCGAATTGACAGTCCAGTTTACAGGGACAGGGTGCGTGTAACAGGTGCGACAGAGGCGCAGAGACGCACAACTGTGTCTGTTAAAGACGCAGTTGTGTGACGTGATAGTATGTCCCAAAGCCTACTCTTCTACTACACACTCAAAAGTGTGTACTTTTTATTCATCAAAAGAGTACATACTTTAAGAGCGTAATATAAGTAGGCACATTTGGATGCAGCATTAGTAATTTTGGCCCTCTTGAAGCACAAAACTAAGTTACTTGGGGGAAAAACATTGTTTTACTCACGTGACATGCAAATTTGTGAAAAAGGTGATGCAGACACATTTTCTTTTAGTGCTGTCAAAATTAGCACGTTAACGCAGGTGATTCATTTGTTCACTTTAACGCGTTAAAAATATTTAATGCCATTAACGCAGGGGCGGAGCTAGTGTCGACCACCCACTCACAACTGCTGCCTCCAGAGGCATCATGACCATTCAAAGTGATTTTTGAGCTAAGTGGATTTTGAATGATTAATATTTTCTATATTTAATACAATCACACAGGCCTGATTAGAACGTTCAGTGCGTCGAATAGATTGAAAATGTTCTTTGCTCTCTTTCTGTACAATGAAAGTGTTATGATTAGTAGCCTAACTTGCAAAAGAAATAGCACCCACAAATAACCTAATAACCAGCTGCTGTGATGTTCATCAATAATAAAAGAAAAAAGAGGAAATCAATAACTTTTATAGCTTTAAAGATTCGTCTATGTATAATTTAGAATTTAGTGTTTGATAACTTTAATCAATTTCTGTATATTTCCTACTTGCTGAAGGGCATAGGCAAATATGACATTTATTATAATGGGTTTATGTGAAGATTGTTTAAAGTTCACTTAAATTAGAAGTTATTTTATTAAAGTCTAATAACTGTTAAAATTGATAGCTCTCAATTATACTGTAATTTTGAATGGCTATAAATATTAGGAAAAAATGAGAGAATGATAATGAACTTTATTGCCAGGTATGTTTACACATACGAGGAATTTGTTATAGTGACAGAAGCTCCACAGTGCAACATAAGACATCTGTCACGACACAGGCTAGGAGACACAGAGGTAAGTGGTCAAACAGGGGTATTTATTGATATAGACAGGGGAGTAACCAAGACGACAGGTGAGGGAAGCACAGAATGACAAGGTCCAGATAGCGAGGCTTGCAGTGGCTGTGACTATGATCTCTGACAGGAATCCGGTGAGCAGTGGAGAACAGGAGCGATGGAGAAATGGGAACGTTTGAGGTGAGGAAACACACAGGTGAGTAAGTTGGAGGAAGAGACTTTCTGCCGTCTCAAGAGCTGTGACGAAGTCTACCCCGATGTGCGACCAGGGCCTGTGGGGAACAGGAAGGGGAACCAGCTTGCCAGCCGGAAGATGGCGGGGGGGTTTTCGACATGGCACAGACTGAGCAGCTGCGAACGTACCTGATGACATCCTCGGCCATACTGGGCCACCAGTACCGAGCTTGAAGGAGCGAGAGGGTTCGCTGGCTGCCTGGGTGTCCAGAGGCTGGTACTTCGTGAACTGAGCCCAGAAGGGATAACCGCTGGGAGGATGGCAATGGCTGACAATGAGGGCTGGAGGGAGAATAGGTTCCAGGTCTGAGGGCTGATCGGGAGCGTGTAACTGAGAGAGAGCATCTGCCTTGGGGTTCTGGTTTCCAGGACAGTAGGTGATGGAAAACTGGAAATGGGTGAAGAATAGGGCCCAACGGGCTTGGCGGGGGTTAAGGCATTTTGCATCTCTAAGGTACTGCAGATTCTTGTGATCGGTTATGACGGTGAATGGAGATGAAGCTCCCTCCAGCCAGTGACGCCACTCCTCCAGAGCCAACTTGATGGCTAGCAGTTCTCGATTACCGATGTCGTAGTTCTGCTCCGCAGGGGTCAGTTTTCGGGAGAAATATGCGCAAGGATGGAGGTGGGGAGGCTCACCGTGGTACTGGGACAGCACGGCCCTGACACCGGTGGTCGAGTCGTCTACCTTGACTACAAAGGGGACTTGAGGATCCGGGTGGTGAAGGATGGGGGCTGTGCTGAACGCTTCCTTGAGATGTTGGAAGGCTTCGTGGGCATCGGGGCTCCAGGACAGAGACCTGGGCTTGCCACGCAACATGGAGGTGAGAGGCACTGTGAGCCGACTGAACAGGTGGATGAAACGTCTATAGAAGTTGGAAAATCCTAGGAATCGCTGCAGTTCCTTCACTGTCTGTGGAAGTGGCCACTCCTGAATGGCTTTAACCTTCCCCTGGTCCATCTGGATACCTTCGGGGCTGATGTTGTAGCCAAGGAACTGTACCATGGAGCGATGGAACTCACATTTCTCCAACTTCAGATAGAGATGGTGAACTCTGAGCCGCTGAAGGACCTGTGTCACGTGGTGGCGATGTTTGGCCAGGTTCCGGGAGTATATAAGGATGTCGTCGATGTATACAATCATGATCTGATGGAGGAACTCCTGGGAACACCTCGTTCATGAAGCACTGGAAGACGGACGGTGAGTAGGTAAGGCCATACGGCATGACCCGATATTCGTAGTGACCTGATGGTGTGATGAATGCCATCTTCCACTCATCGCCCGCCCGGATACGATTGAGGTTATACACGCTCTGCAGGTCCAGCTTGGAGAAAATGCGGGCTCCACGGAGTTCCTCGAGGGTGGCTGGGACCAGGGGAAGTGGAAACGGCAACTTCAATGTCTGTGAGTTCAGGGTTCGATAGTCAGTGCATGGCCTCAAGTCTCCGTCCTTTTTGCCCACAAAGAAGAAGCTTGGGGCGGCAGGTGATGTCGATGGCCGGATGAATTCCTGTTGGAGAGCCTCCTCGATGTAATCCTCCATTCCCTTGCGCTCCGGAATGGACAACGGGTAAACTCTACCCTTGGGGAGTTTTGCTCCAGGCAGCAGGTCAGTGGGATCGTAAACTTCACCTGGGGCTCAGGGTTTTCGACGAGGGTGGAACACAGTTGGATTTGTGAGGATTTCCTGAGGGGCTTAGGAATCGAGGACAGACAGTTCTGGAAACAGGTCTCGCTCCAGCGAGTGATTTCACAAGGATCCCATCTGACTTCTGGAGAGTGTTGGTTGAGCCAGGGGCGTCCCAGGATGATGTTCACCATGGGTCCCTCCAGTACCAGAAATGAGATGGTTTCCTCGTGCAAACATCTGACTCGTAGTTTCAGAGGTGGAGCTCGACAATTAACCCTTCCACGCCCAAGTGGTTTTCCTTGAATGGTCTCGACTAGGAGCTCCCGGGGCTGCCGCTTACAGGGTAGGTTGAGCCTGGTTGAGATATAAAGTTCCCCGAGGAGCCCGAGTCGACAAGGGCGGAGACTGAAACAGAGAATTCTGGGGTGAGTAGTTGCACTGGCAGTAAGGATAATGTGGAAACATCGGGTTCTAGTTGGAGTGTACTCAACGCTGGGCGTGGAGGTCTCACGGGGCAGTTTCTGATGAAGTGATCCGGGGATGCACAGTACATACATAATCCAGCCGCGTGCGCTCCGTGCGTGAAAGTCGAGTGGAGTCCTTTTTTGCATGGGTTCTGGTACCGGGAGCACGGCGGCGGGTGAGGCTAGCTGGTGGGCGGCTTCGTCCTCATAACAGGCAGTAAGGCGTTGTGAAATGCGGGAGGTGTGCTGTATGAAGCTTTCCAGTCCCATGGTGTCATCGTAGATCGCCATCTGGGCACAAATACAGGGATTCAGCCCCAGATGATAGGCACTCAGCAGCATGACCTCATTCCATCCGCTAGTGGCAGCAAGTGTGCAGAACTCTAGTGTGTAGTCGTCAATGGAGGACTCCCCCTGACGTAGTCATAGGAGTTTATCTTGCACGGAGAGCCGTCCAGTGGCGACACCAAAGACCTCCTTGAAATGGTTGGAGAAAGCTTCATAGGAATTAATAATGACACTCTCACTTAACAGGGAGATGAGAAAAGCTACCTTCGATCGCTTGGTGGTGAACTTCTGTGGCTGCATCTCAAGGAAGAGAGAGACTTGGAGCAGAAAGCCGCCACACCCAGCTGCGTCACCCGTGTAGGAAGCAGGGATGGTCATGGGACATACAGAGGCAGGTGCGGGAGCTGGAGCTGGCAGGAGAGAGGCTTGGAGGGTAGTGACCAGTTTGTCCAGCATGTCAACCCCCGTGGATGGCCGGGGCTCCATGACACGCATACGGTCCTGGTCCAGTCTTCTGTCATGACACAGGCTAGGAGACAGAGAGGTAAGTGGTAAAACAGGGGTATTTATTGATATAGACAGGGGAGTAACCAGGAGGGAGGGAAGCACAGAGTGACAAGGTCCAGATAGCGAGGCTTGAAGTGGCCGTGACTAAGATCTCTGACAGGAATCCGGGGAGCGGTGAAGAACAGGAGCCATGGAGAAACGGGAATGTCTGAGGTGAGGAAACACACAGGTGAGTAAAGTTAGAGTCAGGCTAGGTTCATGGATGTGAACGGTAGATCGGATGAGGAGGGAGAGTGGAGAGTGCGTTATAGTGTGGCTTGATTAGCTGCAGCAGGTGCGGGGAATTAGAAAGCAGGTGATTGTGATCTTGTGAACGTGGGTGCTGATGACTGTGGTGACTGAGACTCTCTGACACAGCAACAGGACAGGACACAGATAATAAAAAGAATAATATTCAAATATACAAAATACGCAAAGTACAAAAAAAGCAAAAACACAATATACTGTATAATCAGTGATGGGAATAACGGCGTTATAAATAAACGGGAATTAAAGGAATTAAAGGAATTACTGTTTCCCCCGTTACAACGCCGTTGCCGTTACTGACAATAAAAGATGGCGTTACTATATTATATTATTAGAATTTAATTTTTCAGATCTGAATGGATGCGCAGTGTAGCTGTATTTGACGTACCATAAACTCTAGTGTGAAGGCGCATGACTCGCCGTCGCTTTCTCTCACATACAGGCAAGCAAAGAAAGAGACAGAGCAAGAGTCTTTCATAACATGCAGAATTGATGCGCTACATGTAAATGATATTCTTTGTTGTATTTTCCTGTCAAAATAACTGAGTCCCTTTGGAATTCTTCAGCTTTTAAGAACTGCCGGGTTCTGTTAGTGGGCGGAACTAATGCACAAACGACAATCTCATTGGCTGGCGCTCACCTATTATCATCACTGTTTTGATTTCAGCAAATCAATTCGAGCGAACGCAGACAACGTGATTAATATTCATGAACCCAGCAGCTCATTAATCCTTAGTGCGTTTTATATTGATGACAAATATGTATTCATACTTGGTTATTCTTCTAATTATAAAGGTCTATCATCATATAATATAAAATTATCATAATATTATATTGCAATGCTTGACTGACTGATACTAAGTATCAGTAGATAAATAGTTTAGATTAATGTACAATGTTTTATAATAGTAATTTATTATTTTTAGTGTCCATTTCATTAATCTAACATATTTAATATTGGGGGCATCCAAAGTTATTTGACATTTGAACATTTTTTTAAAAAGTAACGCAATAGTTACTTTCCCTGGTAATCAGTTACTTTTATAATGATGCAACTCAATTACTAACTCAGTTACTATTTGTGAGAAGTAACTAGTAACTATAACTAATTACTTTTTTAAAGTAACGTGCCCAACACTGTGTATAATATAGACAATTATGTATGTACAGGTATGATATGTGAAAATTTGAAATGTAAATAAGTATGTGTGATGAATAAATGATGTATAATAGTGGTGTATGTTGTGTGTTTCACGTTATTGTCAAGTGGTCATGAGATGGATTGCCTGCGGGAAGAAACTGTTTCTGTGCCTGGCAGTTCAGGTGCCCAGCCCTTTTGCTCACTCTGGATAAGTACAGTTCTTGGAGACTGGAGAGGGATGTACCAATGATTCGCTCAGCAGTCTGGACTACCCTCCGTAGTCTTCTGAGGTCAGATTTAATGGCTGAGCTGAACCAGACTGTTATTGAAGTGCAAAGGACAGATTCAGTGATCTCAGAGTAGAACTGTTTCAGCAGCTCCTGTGGCAGGTTGAACTTCCTCAGCTGGCGAAGGAAATACAACCTCTGCTGGGCCTTTTTCACAATAGACTCAATGTGATTGTCCCACTTCAGGTCCTGAGAAATTGTGGTGCCCAGGAATCTGAATGACTCCACTGCAGTCACAGTGCTGTTTATGATGGTGAGTGGGGGGAGAGCAGGGGGGTTTCTCCTGAAGTCCACGATCAGCACAGTTTTGAGCATGTAAGCTCCAGTTTGTTAAGACTGCACTAGACAGCCAGCTCTTTGACCTCCTGTCTGTAAGCAGACTCATCACTGTCCTGAATGAGGCAGATGACTGTGGTGTCATCTGCAAACTTTAGGAGCTTGACAGAGGGGTCTTTAGATGTGCAGTCATTGGTATACAGGGAGAAGAGCAGTGGGGAGAGAACACAGCCCTGAGGAGCTCCAGTGCTGATAGTACAGGTGCTGGATGAGAATTGTCCCAGCCTGACTAGCTGCTGCCTGTCTGTCAGGAAGATGGTGATCCACTGACAGATGGAGGTGGGTACAGAGAGCTGAGTTAGTTTGGGCTGAAGTAGTGATGGGATGATGGTGTTAAAAGCGGAGCTGAAGTCTACAAACAGAATCACATAAGTCCCTGGTCTGTCCAGATGCTGCAGGATGAAGTGCAGTCCCATGTTGACTGCATCATCCACAGAGCTGTTTGCTCTGTAGGCAAATTGCAGTGGGTCCAGTGGTGTTCTTCAGATAAGCCAAAACCAGTCTTTCAAATGATTTCATGACCACAGATGTTAGAGCCACAGGTCTGTAGTCACACCTATTGTGTTTTATTAGGAGGCTTTATAGGTAATATTTTCACGTACACAATTCAGCAAAATCAGACAATATTGGGTCTAATATATACCACGATATTAACTTCTTATTATTGAATTGTTGTAAATAAATAGAACTGGTCATTGTTAAAAAAAAAAAATGCTGGGAAATCACTTCATGTAGCCCTACAAGAGTGATTACTGATAAACTGTCTGAAAAAAAGAAAGTCATGTTTTGGAGCAGAAAAAAATCACCCACTGACTTTCAAAGCTGCTACATAGTAATGACTTTCTACTTCAAGGACCTTGATAGAAATGTAGTGGAGTGAAAAGTACAATATTTGTCTTTCAAATGTAGTGAAGTTAAAGTAATAAGTTTCCATAAAAAATAATACTCAAGTAAAGTACAGATACTCAAAAAGTCTACTGAAGTACAATACTCAAGTAAATGTACTTAGTTACTGTCTGCCTCTGGGTGGGAATGCACATATCTTCACAGAAACTGTCTCTGTGAGCTCGTCCAGATCATTTTCAGCAGCCTCAAAAACACTCCAATCAGTAAGGTCAAAATGAAAAGAACAATTTTATAGAGACATCAGTAGTATTGGTATCAGTGATACTGGCCTTCAGTCATAAAAATGCCATTAATCAAATATTAAAAATATACTGTATTTATGTTGTTTCTACATTAATTTGAAGATTGAAATTTAAATTATTGCAATATAAAAGTATATTTAAAAAGTTTAATGTTAGGTGGGATTAATTGTGCTTAATCGCGATTCATTTCAGAAAAAAAAACACAATTATTTATTTATTTATTTTTATTTTTTAATTGATTGACAGCACTAGTTTCTTTACAAAGTGACATCGCCAACTACTGCCTTGGCATGCATAATAACATAACTTTTTTAGTCATTTCTGATGATCTACAAGAACAGGGAATCCTTGTCATCTGAGGCCTGTTTCATAAAATGCAATAAGAAAAGTGGGGATTTAGATCCAAATCATGACTTGAAATAACCTAAACAAATCAATCTGGGCTAAAGCAGATCCATAAAAATGTAAGTTTACTTAATCTCCCTAATTTATTTTACTGTATTCATTTTTATTTGTTTGTTTATTTAACAGGGACAATACACTAGGCATTGTTACACATAGGGCATATATCATAAAGCTAGTTTGCAGCTCTCGTCCCTGGTTAGGCTTTTACATAAAATCAAAACAAGCAAATAAAACAAAAACAAACAATCATCACAAGGAACAAAACAAGTACAAATAATGTATATATACAGATAACTTTATGTGTATATGTTGTACCTAAACATTCAACAATGGCATATTAACATACCTACGCACATATGTAACTTTATACAAAGTCACAAACATAAAATTTGACTCAGGGTTCAATGAGTCGAGATGTGCATGCTATTCTTAAATAGCCCTTAATGTCGATTATGGATCAAATCGATCCAATGTGGCAAACAGTGAATATATTTGTGCTGTTTAATGCATTTGAGATATTATGTTTTCTTCAGTGCTGTAGCGTTTGGAGCAATCAGACACCCAATTACTTGTTATATTTAACAAATAATCTCTAATGCCCCCTCACCCAACCAAAGGGCCAACTATGAGGGTCTATGGACCCTTCCCCCGAAATGCAACTAACACCTCAAAAGGGCAGAACAGGCCTCTGGTTCCATGGCAACCAAAGACAAATCATCTGATAACACTAGTTTTACTGCTCAAAGGAATGCGGTCAGAGCAACTCTCACTCGGTCAGAGCAACCTTCCCCTTAGGAAAGACACATAATGCCCATAAAACTGGACTCTTCTCTAATTAACTAATAGAAAAAAAACTTTCTTTGAATGAACACACATATCCTTCAGGTCATTGTGTATATTGTTACTGTTCTTGTATATTGTCTTTTGTATTGTATACTGTTTTATGCATGCTTATGATAGAACCACTTGTTCACATAACCTTAACTATACCATGTTTGGTCTCTATGAATTAGTCTTCGGATGATCTAATTGAGAGTGGGTCCCACTTTATATTAGGTGGCCTTAACTACTATGTACTTACATTTAAATTAATCATTTGGTACAATGCACTTATTGTGTACATACATGTTTTTACATTGTACTTATATTTTTAAAAATACATATATGTAATTACATCTGTAATTAATTTCTGTAATTACAGTTATAATTACACTGTTGACCCATCCCTTACACCTTCACCCACCCTTAAACCTACCCAGACCACCAAACCTGTCCCTAACCTTACCCGTATCACACCTCAATAGCAGCAATAGTGTTTTGCTATACAGTATGAACACAATAAGTACATTGTACTTATTTTTTTAAGTAAGTACATAATAGTTAAGGCCACCTAATATAAAGTGTGACCTGAGAGTGTATATTAAATGTTTATACCAATGCAACATATTAGTGTTCTAAGAATCTTTAGTAGTTTTTGCATCAACCCCAGTCGAATCATAATATGCAAAATACCATGGTCTAAGACAAAGAGTCATAAACTTTCCCTCCAAAAGTGAAAGTCACCATTGGCTCTTTGACCCCCTCAGGGGTGTGACCTCCATAGGGTTTAAAAGGCCTCACTTCAGTGACCCGCCTGGCTTTTTAGTCTCTTCACTTGTCTCTTATCCCCTCTCCAACTTCTGGTTGCTAAGTCCCAGGGCCGGCGCTTCCATGCCTGGCAGGCCTCGACACAAGCCAGTCTGCGGTTCTTGTTAGATCCTAAGAGGATGAGCTTGAACTCTTCTGGACCCTTAAATTTTTGTGCCAGGCTTTCGGCCTTGTCTTTCCATTCAACCAACGATTCTCGGATCTCAGCTGATGTCTCTCTTAGCTCTTTTTCACTTTCCACCTAGGAAGAAACTCCCAATCACCACTGAGGCAGGACGTCTTTGGAATTCATCACTCTTCAAACCAGGAAGAACGCAAGTCCAAAACCTTGAAACCATCACAACTTTCATCCGAGACTGCATCCGGACACTCATCAAGGACCAAGGCAATGCAAGTATCATACATTTAACTAAACGAAACAGTGGTTTAGTATAAGCTATAGACCCCGTTATGAATGGCGCTGATGGTTTTACTCAGGTGGTTAACTGACTGCATTCTCTGGTTTCTCTAATTCTCTAATTTCATTCATCCACTTTAGCTCCCCTTTGTATGTATGTGTGAGTGTGTTTATTTGTTTGTTTGTTTAGATTAGTTATACGTGTTAGCGTTTAGTTAATAAAAGTTTTGTGCACAAATTACATGAGTTGCTGGTTCTGCCTTGCAAATTAATGTCCCTTTATTATTTTGACCCTTGCTACATGCTCTAATGCATTAATAGGAAAGTATTTTCTGTGGCCACGGAAATATCCTTTCTTAGAGTTGATATTAACTTACACTGAATGTTCGCTGGACAGACAGAATAGTTGATGGCAATTTAATTCTGCTACAGTTATTACTGGCAGCCAATGTAACTAATTGTAATTAATCATAATTAATTGTAATTATTTTTATACATTTCCCTTTTGAGCTGATTTGCTACAGTGCATAACTGACATGTTACAGTTATATTCTTCATCTGTAAATGTTATAAAGTCATGCAAATATATCCATTTTTCTGTCAGGAGTGGGTGTGGATTATGCAAGTGAACAGCGCTAAACTCTCGCTAAACAGACGGAGTGCTATAGAAATGGAGCAGAATAATTATGAGTAAAATATACATTTTGCTGAAATATTTGTTGTTGGACATTAAATGTGCCACATGTAGAATTTTAAACCTACAAGTAAGTGTATTTTTATCATAGCAGTAACTATAAAGGGACCAGCCCTAATTACTAAGCTCAAACAAGTTAATGCGTGTTCCTCTGTAGTCTGTTTTTTTTTTTTAATTATTATTTATTTTCATATTTAATTTAGTGATTTTAACTTTGAATTAAGTGATTTTAATGCTTTAAAGAGCAATTTTAGATTGTAATGTTTTAATAACCATAAAAGTTACAACTGTCATAAAACCAGAAAGGCTGTATGGCTAGAAACTGCTGATCAACTAGCAACCATGTCAAACATTCAAATTCATACAGAGGCTTCTTCCATATTCTGTGACATTCAAACACGTCATAACATCTAAAGATAACCCAGGCTTTACTAAATCCTGCAAAATGAGGTTAGAACATCCCCAGAGTGATGTGTGGAGGTGCACAGATAAATGCCGCTTTAGAGACTCACAGGACATGTCGACTCAGCCTCTTTTGTCCACCTTTTCATAGTCCTGGTGTTCACACTACAGTACAGTGGATCATAGATTTTCTCTCTGAGGATGGGGTGCAGCATGTTGTCATCTGTCAGAAATTATATGCTTTCTGGATGCTGGAATATAACAGGACTAAAATGTTGTCGTCTCTATCTGTACGGCCTACCAATTGCTCTGTCTGCAGAGAGAGAGGCATTCACCGGCTGAACAAAATCATGTAAAACCAGCAGGTTGCATGGCTAGAGTCCCACAGCGAGTAGCCCTACAACCGAGGTACAAACCTGCTCTTTAACAGGGCTATGTCTTTGGATTTTATCATCTACAGTTCACAAAAACAGCAAGTCAACCTGCTTTTTTTTTCTTGCTGCTTCCACTTGCTTGCCCTTCCGTTTGCACACATAATGTGAAATCCATCCAGAGCAACTGCGGCACTGGAGCTCAGCCAGGTTTCTAGAAAGCACTTTAGGTTACAGTTCCCATGACTCCCGGTTGGTGCTGACAGCTCGTACATTTTATTAGCCTGGTACCTTACATTACCCATAATAATAGAAAGCCGGTGAAGTCCTTTACTTTCGATCCAGAATCAGGTGCCAGCTCTCCTTCCCCACCCTTCAGCTTCTGTGCCAAGAAACAGAGATGCAGGTCCAGCAATTGTTGCTCTGGATGGAATGACAGAGACCTCTCTTCATTATTATTGCATGCTTCATGCTATAGAAAGAATTCCAAATATCAGGGAAGCTAAATAAATGTTTCATAAATGATATATACCATATAGAAAATCTCAACTGAGATTTTTATTTATTTATTTATTTATTTATTTTTTATTGCAGCATGCAGCACACTCATATACAGTCATGGCTAAAAATATCGGCACCCTTGGTAAATATGATCAAAGAAGGCTGTGAAAATTAATTGTTAATCCTTTTGATGTTTTATTTTAAAAACTCACAAAAATCTAACCTTTCATTGGATAATAAGAATTTAAAATGGGGGAAAATATCATTATGAAATAAATGTTTTTTCTCAAATACACGTTGGACACAATTATTGGCACCCCTAGAAATTCTTACGAGTAAAATATCTCTGAAGTATATTCCCATTCATATTCACAATTTTGAGCACTCCAGGGTGATTATGAACATGAAATTATCCAGCCATAGCTTCCTGTTTCAACAGAAATATAAATATTAGGAAAAACAAAGCCCAAATTCCCTTAATCATCCATCACAATGAGAAAACCAAAGAATATATTTCTGATGTGCTTCACAAATTAGTGAAGTGGCTTCAAGAAAAGAGCTAGAGCAGTGAAAATTCCCATTTCAGCCATCAGGGCAATAATTAAGAATTTACAATCAACATAAAATGTTACGAAACTGCCTGGAAGAGGACGTGTATCTTTATCATCCTAATGCACGGTGAGAAGGAAAGTTTGAATGGCTAAAGACTCTCCAAGGACCATAGCTGAAGAATTAGAGAAAATAGTTGAGTCTCGGGGTCAGAAAACCTTAAAAAAAAAAAAAAACCTACATCACCACATGTTGTTTGAGAGGGTTTCAAGAAAAATTCTCCTCGCTCATCCAAAAACAAACTCCAGCATATTCAGTTTTCAGATACGACTGGAACTTCAAATGGGACTGGCTTCTACGGTCAGATGAAATTAAAAAAGGAACTTTTTAGCAGCAAACACTCAAGATGGATTTGGTGAACACAGGGATAAAAAGTGCCCCATGTGTACAATGAAATATACTGCTGTATTTTTGATGTTGTGGGCCTATATTTCTGCTGGAGGACCTGGACATCTTGTTTAGACACATGGCATCATGGATTCTTTCAAATACCAACAGATAAAAAAATCAATAAGTGTTAGAAACTCTGTTAGAAACCTTATAATGGGCCATGTTTGGATCTTCCAACTGGACAATAATCCAAACACAAACCTCAAAAACAACAAAAAAATGGGTCACTGAGCACAAAACCAAGATTCTGCCATGGCCATTCCAGTCCTCTGACCTGAACCCTAAAGAAAATGAGTGGGGTGAACTGATGAGAAGAAGCACCAACACGGAGCTGTGAATCTAAAGGGTCTGGAGTGATTCTGGATGAAGGAATGGTCTCTGATCTCTTGACAGGTGTTTCTCTAACCTCATCAGGTATTATAGGATAACATACAGTATAGAGCTGTTAAACTGGCAAATGGAGGTTTCAAAAAGTATTGAATAAAAGGGTGCCGTTAATTGTGGCCAATGTGTATTAGAGAAAAACATATTTTTTTTAAATGAAATATCAAAAGGATTAACAATGCAGGTTAATTTTCACGGCCTTCTTTGATCATATTTACCAAGGGTGCAAATATTTTTGGCCATGACTGTATATATATCATCAACATCATGATTTTTTAGCTGCTTTGAAACTATGTATTGTAAAAAGCACAGATTTGATCTACTGGTGTGTTGTATTATAAAAATTATGTGAGTATTTATCACTTGTAATTAATTTATTATTTAAATATAAACTCTACTCCATCTCTTCTGAGTTCATTCAGTTGCTTTTTGCGTAAAAAGTTATATTTGAAAGTTGTATTAAATAGCTGTTTAATCTCCCTCACAAAAAAAAAAAAAAAAAAAAAAAAACCTAGTGCGGATTGTGTGTTTGTTTGTTAATTAAAATAAGCACATCCATACATAAGTAGAAGCAAAATAATGCACACAAGCCTCATTGGTTTTGTGTCTATAAAATAATAAATGTTAACGTAAATCACAATAATCTCCACAAGGACAGGTCAGATCATTTTTTCACACATCAACGTTTCCATATTGTTCTTTCTGATGGGTGACAATCAGATCAGGGTGTTAACGCTGCTCCCCACCATGTGGATTATCTGTGACCGAGCAGCGAGTAAATGCTTTATTAACAAAGCGGCCAAAATGGCCTGTGTGTCCTCCTAAAAAAACTATTAGCTCTGTCACTGAGCATCCCCTGTCTGTCCCACAACAGATGGGTGGACGTCTGTGATCTGTGTAAGCAATTTTGCGCATGGCTGCCACGTAATTTCTTAGGGTGACATCTCACGCTGGTTTTCGGTCTGTACTTTGACCTTGAAATTCAACGAAATTATGCCTGTCTGTGTGGATCATTGTAGGCCCTTTACAGGAACAAGAATCAATCAATCATAAATATCAGA
Organism: Acrossocheilus fasciatus; assembly: GCA_036784905.1. Lineage (NCBI taxonomy): Eukaryota > Metazoa > Chordata > Actinopteri > Cypriniformes > Cyprinidae > Acrossocheilus > Acrossocheilus fasciatus. The sequence goes on from CM071953.1 coordinate 3,829,781, forward strand.
CGCAGAGAACACGGCAGCAAATTTTTACAACTGATAGATAATTTCACTTATCTGATTTCATGAGTTTGTTTGATTTACATATTCATGTACACTTTGCATGCTAGCAATACTCTGAGAACTTAAAATAACAAATCATTTAAATATTCAAATTATTCAATGATATTAGGAATTACATTTTCAGTAGTATTACATACTATAGTATATAACAGTAGTTGCAGTAAATTGATTATTCCAATGATAGTTGTTTGTATTTTATGATGCCTCTCACTGATCTTCTTTTGTTTAAGTATAGACAGATAAAATAGTGGTTAAGTCTCCAGTTAAATCAGAAAAGTAACAGGCAGAACAGGGATAGTCACAGATTACATGCTCAGGGACTACTTTACAAAATAAGGGGTAACCACTGGACATTGAATAAACTGACCTTGTAATTGTAATAATAGTTTTAATTTGGTTTTAAAATGTAGTAACCAGCAATCACAGCTACAGTATGTGTTCATTTTTTTGTCACGCCATTCTTCAGTGCTGGCAATGTAGTCAATTTAAACATGTAAATATCATTGACACTGTGCTGTCACATTTACCCTTGCTCAGCAAATTTTCAGGGGGGAAACAATCATTTTTATTTTATTTTATTTTTATTTTTTTGTGAGGGAATCTTTTGCATCAGGTACATGTGAATTTCCTGGGTTGACGAACAGTAGGCTGGTTGGTTTGAATGTGGCTTCTGATTGAGAAAGCTAATACGTAGCATACAAATATCAAATATGCTTCAAATGCACAAGACAAATTCATTATAATTCATCTGTAAAGTGAAGGATGATCACTTTCTTATAGTATTTGGGTGTAGTTTTAGGATTACAATGAAATGGTCTGATGAAGGTAAATTTGGTGTCTCTCTCTACATTTACATGCACCCAAATAATCTGTTACCAGACTGAGCTCGATCTGAATGAAATCTTGGTGTTGGTTGACCTGAAATAGTCCAATCAGCAGGAAAAAAAGCATGTAAAAGCTTCAGTAACCACTATCTTCTCAACTGACCCTTCTCAAAAAAACATCCCACTTAGTTACTGTTGCTATGTCCGACAAGCCATGGTGCTCTCTTGTCACACACCATGTAATCACACAGTGGCAAATACATTGTGGAGCAAAGAGGAAACTGACAACGCACCGACAGAAAAGACAGAGCAGGTCTCCACTTTTACATTTCGTCATTTTGTAAGAAATTCAAACAAATAAATAAATACCATTTTGTGGCTCTTTAATGTGTCATGAGAGATTGCTGTAGAGCCTCAGTTCAAGCGGCACTTGAACTTGTCAGTGGAGAATATTTAAGGCCAGATTTGTTTAACATGGCACATTTGCATGAGACTGCAGGCCCATGAACGCACTAATAGGATTGTTGGTTCTGCTAGTGATCTACTGACAATGTGCAAATTAGAAGACATAGATGTAGATGACCAACACAATCTACCAAGAGCAGCTTAAATTAGAGTAGAGCTGCATGATAATAAGGTGCAGCTAATCTTCTAACACCACGGGTGCAAAATGGGTTAAGACATGCTTTTTGGGTGCTAAATACTGGCATAAATACCAGTAAACTGACTACCACAAACCTTAGTAAATCATGTTGCATGATTCATTTAAATTCTCTCCTCCCATAAATTTTGCACTACACCTAAGTTTTGATCAGAATACAAAAATGCATGTATGTGAATGCCAATCAGACTGGAAAGTTTAGGGTTCATGGAAACACAACTTTCAGAATCTGAAATTCAGATTGGCAAAGCTTAGCAAATATTAACATACCTAGTGCCTGATTTTGCACTCAAGCTTTCAATATTTATAACCCAGGCTCATTGAAAATGTGTTTGTGGCAATATTTCTGCAACATTGATATTGCTTAAACCTTATTGCACATTTTGCAGCAGTTTCAAATTGAAATGTCCAGCGAGTGGCACTAAAACACACATTCAGTCCGTGATCGTGGCCACATTTTTTTTTTTTTACATTGCTTCGGGTAGGGAAGAGCGAGGTAAGTTTATTCCAAAATGGCAGCTACGAGGCAAAGTGAGCCAAATGCTGTGGGGTAAAATGAACCAGTGTTTTAACCTACCACCATAAGGCACTGCAGTTAAATTAAATCTGAAGTATAAACTGTATATGTATGTATTATACATATACAGTGGTGTGAAAAAGTGTTGGCCCCCTTCCTGATTTTTTATTTTTTTGCATGTTTGTCACACTTTGTTTCAGATCATCAAACGAATTTAAATATTAATCAAAGATAGCACAAGTAAACACAACAAGCAGTTTTTAAATGAAGTTTTTTATTATGAAGGGAAAACAAAATCCAAACCCACATGGCCTTGTGTGAAAAAGTGCTTGCCCCCTAAACCTAATAACTGGTTGGGGCACTAGGTTTGGCTAGTGAAATTTAACTCGGCTCTCTAAAATAATGTGGTTAATCACAGTTCTTTCATGATTCAATAGGCAATTCATTTTTCACATAGGGCCAGGTAGGTTTGGACAGCTTTTTTTCCCTTAATAAATTAAATCATCATTTAAAAACTGCATTTTGTATTTACTTGCATTATCTTTGTGTAGTATTAAAATCTGAATCTTTTAAGTGTGACATATATGCAAAAAATTTAAAAATCAGGAAGGGGGCCAACACTTTTTCACACCACTGTACATATTATTTGTAGTTTATTTGATAGGGACAGTGCACAATTGTGCCAAATCCTTCTCTGATAAGAACCAGAAGATGTTTTCATTACACTATTATATACATAATCATTACATAATCACATAGATCTTTCCATCTGTAATCCCTAATGGCCTGTTCAACATTGCAGAAAAGCTATCATGCCTATATTCTTTTGACTAAAATGTTTATTAGTTTCTGTGACATTTATTCATTCATTTTGATGGGAAGGTCAGCACTTTGGTGTTCAACATATTGTTTCAGAATTGCAAACAATTAAAGATTGAAATTTAAACTTCACTTGGTTGGTTTGATGTTGTTTAAGTTTTAAGACAAGAAATGTGACTGTTTGTAAAATACAATTTGATTGTTAAGTTACTTTTTAGAAGAGGTAAATTGTCTTTAAAAATTTGAATCAGATTCAGTTAGATGGACAGTTTACACACAGATGGTGCATCTTACCCAATGACTCAACTTACCCTTAACCTGGGGCAAATTGAGTCATTGGGATACTTTTTTATAAGAAGTCATATTTTTAGAACCCTTTGTCATAGATACTTTCTAATCGTGTAAAATGATAGGAAACATCCTGCAATTACTTTAAATACTTCAGTTGTACTTCTGCCTCATTTCCCCTTATCTTGGGGACAACATATGTAAAAAGTGTCTCATCTTACCCCACTCTTCCCTACGTATTGCACCGGTTCAGAATTCAAATGTCCGGGGAAGGTCACTAAAAGGTTAATGGCATGTTGGAAAATAACAAACCCCCCACATCAAACCCCTCCTTCTACACGGGTTTGAGCTGTCTTGTTAAACCGCTGTTTAATAGGATTCATATCGAAGCACTTCACCTCACAAGTGCAACATCGTATCACGTGAGCTAAACACACTGTGTTAAAAAAAACCCATACATATGAAGCTGTATATGTGATGCTAATGTTCAAAAGTATCAGTTTTCAAATCTTGCAGCATTGTTTTGAGGTCATAACATAATATTGTGCAAGGAATTGTGTGAAAATTAGGCTTTCCTAATCAAAACTTTGGCCTTGTAAATCATAATTTGTGTGGAAAAAGAATAAAAGCTGTCTGACCTCTAGTTTATTTCAGCTGGAAACTGCAGTGATTCATATGGATGGCTACGTTTTTTGAGTTTTACAGAAACATAGCTACAGGCATGTATTTCCATTGAGCCTGGGTAGGATATTAGCTTTTAAAAGGTATGCATGCAGTTGAAGTGTAAAGACTCAAAATTCTCAAAATAGTAGTTTTCATATTGTGTACTTATCCGTCAACCAAGCAGCTGCCATTGAATCACAAAACTAGAACATTCCTGTTGTAAACACTTGCAGTGTAAACAGTTTCCTTTATTACAACAGGAGTGATTGTAGTTTTGTTGTGTCATGCTGCTCATGTAGATGCAGAAACGGCAACTTAATTTTATAAAATGTGGTTGTGAGCTGCTGATAACCAGTAGGGGGGGCAGATTTTGGAGCATCTCAGCTGTGGAAACTTTATTTTATACATTTTGATTTATTTTATAAATCAATAATGTCAATTATGCACACGCAACATCTCAAAATATTCTGTTTCTCTTGCCTCTCCTCCATCCAGATCTGTGTTTTTCTCTCTTCCTGTCAATCTTATTACCGCAGTGGTTTAAGAGCAGGCCCTGCTGTCATAACACAGAAGAGCGCCGAAAGGTTACACACACGTAGACACACCTTCCATACAATCTCAATTGTAATGTGCTGTCAAAACCTGTCAGAATATGCAGGGCTGTTGGGTGGACATGTGCCCCTGCCCACGACTCTGCACACCAAGCCTCGCACTGTGGAAAAAAATATGATTATAGACAACACTTGCTCTCCAGCCGCTGAGAGCGACATGTCTCCGGTGACATAATGCAAACGTGTGTCTCCCGCTCTGATTATTTAGAGCCGTAGAGACTCGGGGGAGGACGGGGACTGTGACATGACACCAGGCACCTCTTCTTCAGCTAGAGATCAACCCTCATTACCTTGAGAACTGACACGGCGGCCCGTCTCTCTCAGGAAATGCTTAAAAATGAACATAAAGCGTTAGAAAGGAGCGATTGACTTCCTCGTCGAGGTTCTCCGGGGCCGCGGCGCCGGCTGTTTGCGCAGGGAATAGGATGAGCTTGCTCAAACATTAGCTTGATGAATTGCTGAAAGTTTCGAGGTGTGTTGACTAATGGAATGGGTCAACACAGAGCAAGCTTTATGGACACGCTTTTCTTGATACATATAAATGTTGGGATTATCTTTCCTGTTTTCTGTTTCTCCTCTTTTTTTAGAGATCCAATTATTCTATCCTGTGGCAGTTAGGAAAGAAGAAAAATTTCCCTGCATATTTATAGTTACTTATTAAATCATATAGCGGAGATTGCATGGGGCTAGTTGTCACACTAACCATAAAATCTTGACAAAAATAGCTGGTGAATATTGTCTGTTATCACCCCGGGGAAAAATACTTGACTTTTTGTGACAAAATGTGACAATAGTGGGGCATGCTGTCAGAATGGGAACCTGCCATTAAACAAGCGGTAAACCTGTTATAAAGCACACAACTGTTAATAAAATTAAAGGTATAAAATAAAAGGTAAATAAAAGATAACATGCAATCAAATTTACATTTATGAACAGTAAACTATAAGTCAAAAGTTTGGGGTCTGTACAATTTTGTAATGTTTTGATAGAAAACTCTTTTGCTCAACGCTACATTTATTTGATCAGAAAAAATATAAAAATGTTTATATTGTAAAATACTATTACAATATAAAGTAACTGATTTATATTTAAAAAAAAAATAAAAAAAAAATAATTCTCCAGTTTGTCAGTATCACATGATCCTTCAGAAATAATAATATTTTTCAAAGTTGTAAATAAAAGAAAGATTATTGTAGTATATTTCTTTGTAATTGTTTGTGAAATGTTTGTGTGTTTTCCAGTGTCTTTACTGTCACTTTTGATAAATTTAATGCATTCTTGCTGAGTAAAATATTAATTACAAACAAATAAATCTTATTGAACAGAAACCTTTGAATGGTAGTGTACATTTTCTAAAATTAGTGCCAAAAATGCATGAACACAGTTATTTTTGTCGCTGAATCAATTATGGAAACTCAATTATGAAATTATTTAGGATGTCCCTGACCAAAAAGTTTCCTAGTCAACTATTAGTCGTTAATTTAAGCCATTAGTCGACCTGTTGCATGTTTATGACAATCATTTAATGTGTTGTCATATTTGTGGGACACAATCAGAGCTCATTGCTTGACTAATATCTTTCCATCTTCTTTCAAGCAACTGACACATTGTAAAAGTTCAGAGGAGCAAATTTTATCTTCTGCATGTGCAAGATTATATTTGATATTGCTCTGTCAGAATAAGTGAAACTAAAATACTGGCATGTGTCAAATGCACAAAATTTACAAATTAACTTGACATACCTTACCAAAGTCTAACAAGCAGAAACTATGAATTTGATGTGTAAATAAAAAGGTATAAGCATTTTTCTGCTTTACTACTGTGATAATGCAAATATACTAATTAAAAGTGAATGACAGGAAGAAATGTTGCTACTTCCTGCGATCAACTGACTTATTACATTTTGGTCGACTAAGCCTTTTCTCACTTTTCAACAAATATTTAGTCGACTATTAGTAGTGTCAGTCCTGTGTCTTGTGTTTTCCTCCTTACGTGCTCCTAGTTTTTCCTCGTGTTATTATGCCCATATTTGGTTATGTTCCTGTTCCTGTCTTTATTGTTTCATTATTAGTTAATTAAGTCCCACCTGTATTTGATTACGTTGTCTGTGTTTTTAAGCCCTGTGTTTTCCTTAGTCTAGGGTCCAGTATTGATTGACGATGTTGTGTTTCCTGTGAGTCTCTCCCTGCCTTGTGTATCTGTGTTTTGGATTTTGGATTAAAGACTGTTTATTTTGAAATTTACCTCTCGTTTCCTCGTTCCTCGTCTCATCACAGTGCTCAACCGTGACAGAATACCAGACCTAAACAGTAGAGTAAGCGGTGTTTATTTTAATCAGTTTATTTGCTTCAGTTCATATCACCAATAGTATGAATTCAGTTCAGCTATAAGCATTTCCACAAAAGGCAGATATGTCGTTATTCAGCTTGAGTCAGTTCAATGTTGATTCAGTTCAGTTCAATAATAGTGTCGATGTTGCAAGATTTGATTCAGCTGTTTGTTCTCATCTGATGGTGTCAGTGTGGTCACTATTTTGTTATTAAACGACATGCAGCCAAATACTGTATAATAGAAATACATTTATTTAGTATGTGTCTGTTGAGACTTATTGGTTCTCCATTCCCCTCCCTCTTAAACATGTCACATAAAAAGCTAAAATAAACTGTTTTCCCAAGCTAAAGATGGCTGTGGTGCGGTGACAGACCGGTCTGTTGAGTTTGAGTCCGGGGCACTCACGCTGTGTGCTGTTTATGTCCTGCCCCCATGGCCCAGCTTGTTACAGAGATGACAACATGTTTTCTTCTCTTTTTTTGTCTTTGTGCTTCTCTTTCTGACAGTCAGAAAGCCCTGAGCTAAACAAACAAAGGTGGCAACAAAGCCAGCGAGATTCTGAGTTCTGCCTTTCTTCTTGAAGCCATGGAGACAGGCAAGCAGATCTACAAGGGTTTTGTCTCCATACTAGCTAATAATGTGTCTATTTTTTCTTCTTCTTTTTTTTTTCTTTCCTCCTTTGGAACACAAATTGACGAATGTTTACTAGGGCAGGGCAATACACAACATTAGTGTTATTATTGCTACAATTCTGCCGACTACATAAAATTAGGGTGAACCAATCATTATGCAGACTATGAAAGTGTGATTCCATTTTGGGGAAGAAAAAAAAAATACAGCTTCTCACAAATCTTTGTTTACATCTCACAATTCACAATTCACATTACAGAATTAAAAAAAATAAAAATAAATAAATAATAGTGACTTTTTTCTCCCTCACAATTGCAAATTTATATTTTACACTTAGACTTCTCAGAATTGGTAGTTTATATCTTACAATTCTTAGTTGATATGTTGCAATTCTAAGAATGATTTGCATTTCTGCTATTCAATAAAAAAAGGCAAATAAGTTAAAAAGGCAATTGTGACTTTTTTACGGCTTTTTTTTTTCTTTCTTGCAGTTGCAAAATTATATCTTACAATTTGGACTTTTCTTCACAGAAATGCTAGTTTATATATCAGAAAAATAGTTTGTATCTTCATATCTTACATTTTATTGGAATTGTGAGATATAAGCTCAGAATTACCTTAAATGCAATTCTTGACAATGACATCAATGGAAAAATAATCTCAAAATGAACAGATCTGTGCATGAAGTCTTGGAGTATATGCAAACAAATAGACCTGTCACTTGTTCTCTGCAATGTTTGATGTGTTTCTTTGCTCTTCGTCTTTCTTTGTTCTTCAAAGAACTCACTTTGTTGTTGCAACAACCACAACTCTTTGTAAGGAATATTTCACTTTTTGCATACTTTTCATATTTGTATATTGGCACATCAGTACCTTTAAGTAAATATAATTTAAAATGTTCCTTTTTTTGTCCATTAAGTAAAAAGCAGTGAATCATCACTATGTCTAAATTTGTAACCCTGGACCACAAAATCAGTCTTAAGTGTCAATATTTCAAAATTGAGATTTATACAGCATCTGAAATCTGAATAAATACGCTTTCCATTGATGTATGGTTTGTTAGGATCAGACAATATTTGGCCGAGATACAACTATTTGAACATCTGGAATCTGAGGCTGCAAAAAAAAAAATCTAAATATTGAGAAAATCACCTTTAAAGTTGTCCAAATGAAGTTCTTAGCAATGCATATTACTAACCAAAAATGAAGTTTTGATATATTTATGGTAAGGAACTTACAAAATATCTTCATGGAACATGATCTTTACTTAATATCCTAATGATTTTTGGCATAAAAGAAAAATCGATAATTTTGACCCATACAATGTATTTTTGGCTATTGCTACAAATATACCCCAGCAACTTAAGACTGGTTTTGTGGTCCATGGTCACATATATGTGTAAACTGTATTGATTTTGTAGTAAACAATTGGAACATACTTCGTAACAAAAACTGTCCTATCCATATCATGTCTTTTTTGAGGTTAAAATAAAAATCACCTTTTTAAATTGTTCTAGAATAAATACAAAAATCTTGAAATATTGAGATAAAATTATTTAGCTATATCACTCTGCATTAGCTCACGCTACTCTTTCCTATACAATGAAAACATCCAATGTCTTCAAATGTTTTGTGCATTTACCAGCCCACAGTCTTGAGCTGTAATGTGACAGGCATCAGACAGGGAAAACTTTAAATCCATTTCACACTTTTAAGCATGAGCTGTACAACATGTACTATAATATTTTTGAAATATTGTCTATTTATATGTGGCTTGCAATGCAGATATTTAGTGAAACTAGACTCTACAGCAGGGGCTACTTGAACTGGACCGTGCTAATAATCATAACCTTGATACATTGCTTGCAAAATTTATAATGATAGTATGAGGTTAAAACATCAACATGAGCTTAAAGAACAGTACATTTATAGAAACATGATTAGGTTGGCAGCGGTATTGCTGCTGCCGACAGACAAATCCTTTAGCTGCGATGATTTTTGCATGTACTGTCACAAGTCTGTAAAATGCATCATCTAAAAATGAGGGCTGTTGATGTAACATGTTACACATTAAAATTATTTTTAACCTCTGCCCCAGACCTACATCAGTTGTCTTGCATTTCAAACAGCTGATTTGTGATGAACATGATGAAGGGCAACAACTAGAATGCAGTTATATGGCCCTAAAATGCAAGATATTGGGGCAAAAATGAGTATGAGTATCATATATGATACAGTTAAGCAATACCACGAACAATGAGTGCAATATAACACCAGTGGTGTTTTTGTCCCAAATATCACATTGTGTAATTAGTTAATTCACTTGATAGCCCTACTAATCATGTGATATTTTGAGCTACAAAAAAGCACTTTAAAAAAAACGATCTGGTATCGCCGGCGATACCGTCGACCCCAGAGAGTTAAACCATGACAAGTTTCCACCTTAAAACCATTTTCAGACACTTTAAGCTTGCCTGAAACTAAAAACGCATTTCTTTACGATTTGAAACCCATGAGGTTTCAATAAGGTTCACACGGTCATTAAAATCAACTTCACCTTCATCTGCTGGACATACTTCAGCAGCAACTCAAAGTCTGTGCTGTAGTTCTGACAAATTATTCGTTTTTGAAATAGAAAAAACTGTCCAAAACAATGAGCGTCAGATTTCTTGATTTCTTTGCACTGGACACATGAATAAAACACTTTCTGACTCTGTGACCATGGTGTGTAACCTTGCCGATACAGTAAACATTTCTGGTTGCCAGGTCCTATTATTTCAGGCTCTATAATGAGGTTGACATAACGAAGCGTCTGTCCGGCAGATGGGGAGTTCGGGGTCGCACATGGCCACGGGAGGAGAACGCATTAGATTGGCACATCAGAACCGTCCCTCCTGTGATTTTATGAGGTCGACTCAATTATGTGGTGACCCCGGGTAATTATTCAATTCACAAAGTTAATAAACACTGGAGGGGATCTCCTGACAGCCTGGAGCGCAACTTTGTCACTTGCAATTCAAATTACAGCGGGACTCCAAGGTGCAAGACACTGAAAATAGACGACAGGTAATGATCTATTGCTTTGGAGAGAGTGCTGAGTTTGTCAAGGGGGTTGGGGAAAGAGGCTGGGTTTATTTAGTCACTTATTTTTCATGCCTGCACTCAAAACAACGGCAAGAACAAAAGAAACTCTTGAATTACTGTGGGAGCTGGCACACTTGTTTCTGTTCATTCTGTTGAAGAAGGAGAAGAAGAAAAAAAATCCGCCCTCTACCATGCAGCCTCCAATGAAATAAACAGACTTATTTTGGGTTGACGTTAGATGATAAACAACAGCCGTTTATTCACACGACTGCTGAGCAGAGATCCAATAATGCTTTTCAGTTCTGATCAGAAGTTCAGTAATGCTTTAGATTAGGGAACACTGTTCACTATTAATAGTTGCTTATTACCATGCATATTAATAGTATATTGGCTGTTTATTAGTACTTATAAAGGACATGTTAATGTATGCATATTCTAGATCCCTTAACCCTACCCCACACCGAAACATAACAAATACAGCAGCCTACTTGCTTACTATTAATAAGCAGCAAATTATGTGCTCACTGAGGGAAAACCCTTAATAGGTAATAGTGAATATGTGTTCCCAAATCGAACGTGTTACCGGAAGTTCCTCTTTGTAGCAGAACTTAGGTACTGTAAGTACGTATGTTATGACTGAATGATTTCACACAGTCCTGTTTGAGTGTGTAATATGGTTACAAATTTATATCTAAACTGACAGATTTTGAGAATGTTTTGTATGTTGCAGCAATGCTAGAAATGTTCTGTGTACTCAAGCAATTTGAGAGAATGAGTATGGGGAGTATGATATTAACATTAATATGAATTCCCTTGCCACTTGATGTGTAACATACAACTTATTTACATAATTACAGTTTTACATTTGCATATTTACAGTTACAGACTGATTCATGCCAGTGGATGTATAATCGCTGTGGTGTTTACTCTCTGTAGCTGTGGGATGTTGTGGTTGTTTCATATTCTCATTGGATAGTTGTCATATGGGCAGGTGTATGTGCTTGAAGAGCTGAACCTGAATTGCTTGTGCAAGTAAAAAAATTAAATTAAATAAAATAATGGGTAAGCTGATGTTGCCAGTTATTGATTACAAAAAAAAAAAAAAAAACAACACCTGAATGTAGTTGATGCAAAACTAAGTAAATCAAATTATCAAAAAGTAAACCATACTACTGTATACTATACCATTCAAAAGTTTAGGGTCAGTACGTTTTTTGTTATTGTTGTTCCTCAAATAAATAAATCGTTCTTTTATTAAGGGCTGGATTATAACGGCCCCCCTCAGTTGAAATCTGTATTTCAGCTGGGGCTTCCCAGAAGGCCATGCTGTCACGGTTATGTTCGGTTCAGTTCTGTTTTGTTTAGTTCCTGTTGTGCCTGCTTGAGTTCTTGTCAGTTTTTATGGTTACCTATTAGTAAATCATTCCTTTCACTTTCTGTTCATTAATTCATTAGCCTAGTTCCCTCATTTTGTCTTTTAGTTGTTTGTTCGATCTCAACAGTGTTTAGGGGTTGTGTTCCTCTGTGTTCTGAGTTGACTTAATAAATACCATTTGAATTTCCTACTTCCTCTTCGTGTGTATTACTACAGCAACCTATCTGTGCCACGTGCGATAATATGGCCCTACTTTTATTCAGAGCAAGGATGAATTACAATTAAAACAGTAATATTGTGAAATACCATGTAATTTTAAACTACAATATATGTAATTATATAATATATTTTATATAAAATATTAATAATGTATTTTAAAATGTAATGTCTTTCTTGTATGGCAGCATTGAATTTTCAGTATTATTATTTCAGTCTTCAGTGTCAAATGATCCTTCAGAAATCATTCTGATTATGTGCTGATTTGCTGCTCAAGAAAAAAAAAAATCTTCTGATTATTATCAATATTGAAAACAGTTGTGTGCTGTGTCATACCCCCCCCCCCCCCCCAGGATTATTTGATGAACAGAAAGTTCAAAAGAAGTTTTATTTGAAAAATACATCAGTAATGCTTTACAATAAGGTTTCAGTTGTTGACATTAGTTAACATAAACTAACAATGAAAAATACTTCTAAATAATTTATTAATCTTAGTTAATGCTGTAATAACACATTATAAAATAATAATAAAAAATAAATAAATGAATTTATCTATCTTCCCTACCCCAATCTCTTGAATGATAGGGGTTAAGGCTTATTTATTTTCAAATACATCTACAGGAAATATATAACTACTATATTATAATATAATGTAATACACATACTGTTGAAGCATTTCCATATTTTGCATCATCCAAACAAGTGGTAATATCCCAAGATTGCAAAAGCATTTGACATAATAATCTGAAATGAGGTGAGATTGTCAAAAAGACGTTGTGTTCAGAATAAAAGCCGCTACAGTGATGATTCTTTATGGGACTGCTGTAGTCCTACTGTTTCATTCATTTTAATTAATCATATAAATATTGCTTTAATATTTGTAATTCGTAAGCTTTCAGCTTAACCACAAGGGGTTACACTTTATAGTCCACTTTTGACAATCTACTAACTATAAGCAATGTTGCAACGTCAACTAACTCTCATTAAAGTATTAGTAGACTGGTAGTTAGGATTAGGATTAGTAGAATAAGTTGACATTTAGGGTGTATTCACACCAGAAAAGTCCGCTAGTTCACTTGCTTTGGTCCGGACCAAATACAGTGTTGATTTTTTTTTTTTTTTTTTGTTTGGTGTGGTTCACTTTCACACTACCCTTTTTGCAAGTGATCCAGAAACTGTAAACAAAACCACATGTGTGCTTAATGTCATTCATTCATTGGTTCATCCATTCAGCCGTACCAGAGTTAGTTTGGAAGCAGACCGAGACCACCTCTTCAGTTGTTTGGTCTGCACCTGAGTGCAATTGCTGTATTCACACCTGCCCAAAAGATCCGCACCGAGGGGGGAAACAATCTTAAGTTCGATTTAATCGAACCAAACAAGACAGGTGTGAATACACCCTTATTTACTCATAGTTAGTAGAAGGTCTAAAGAGGACTATCAACATAAAGTGTTATCCAATGAGTAAAGCACGGTCCAGAAATATTGGACATGGAACTATCAGGTATTTCTTGAAGAAGATCTCGTCTCCGGAGTCCTGAAGCATGAAACTTACCCTGAATTACTTCCATTAAAATGCCTCTCAGTTTTAATCATTTAAGCAAAGGTGTGTTATAGATTTATATGAATTATGCCTGCCTTAGAGCTTGTTCTCATTCCATAGCTCATGAAAACCTAATTGAACATCATGTGGCCAAATGATTTAAATAGCTTGTTATTCATTCTTAAGTCGTTCAGCGGCGGGCAGGCACTCAGCTATGAAGGTAGGTCACAGACATATGTTGCCACCATATCAGCCATTTGAGAAGGGTGAGGATTTTAATAAAAGAATAGCTGCTCGTAAAAAAAAAAAAAAAAAAATTCTTAATAAGTAACAGGGTGAGAAATTAAATCAGAATTAGGTCTTCAGATCTTGTCTGTTGGACTGTCAAATCTTGGCAAGGGTCTCAAGAAGTTCTTCTCCTTTGATGAGTCCTGCAATTTGAGTCTTTGAGCACAGACCACATATAAAAAAGAAATGACACTTGAATTGTTGGACATGAAATTGCTTGGTAGACTTCAACGTCTCCTGAGATTAAAAGAGCGAACACATCTAAGGCAGATTGGCACTGCTTTGAATGCTTTCAGGTTTTTCTGAAACAATAAAGTTTCAAATACAAACAAAGCTTGAACATAAGATCCCACAACAAATGCAGCACATACTATGAACTAAACCTTTTTTGTGATAAAATGTAAACAGGTTTTAGGACTAGGTATGGTATGTTGGTCTAAGCTAATTGCTGTGTGATAAATAGCATTTAGAAAGTGATGTTTGACGACTCGAGTTCAGTACAAAATAGAATGTTTCTCAGTACTTCTTTAATTAAAATTTCTCTGTTCCCTTATCTCTTAATTTGTTATATGCCTGTTCTGTAATTTGTTTCTGCTCTGCAGTGTTATTATCCTTTTATCTTTTATCTCTGTTTTCTCATATTTGTGACTCTAACTGGACGAATGGATAACTGAATGTATGTATGTGTGTGTGTGTGTGTGTGTGTGTGTGTGTGTGTATATATATATATATATATATATATATCAATCAGGAATGACAATTTTCTGAAGAGACATGACATAACATGGTTTGTTATTTATTATGCTATTAACATGACTTATTATTTAAAAATTAATTGATCAAAGTAATTATACTAATAATGCACTTTAGCTTTCATTTACTTTTATTTCTGTCTTAATAATAATTTTACAACTTACAACAATTAAACCTTTTTCAGTTAGTTACCAAGGCAACATTTCTAATTTCTAGTTTTTCATCTAATATTTTATTTTATTTTATTTTAATAACAGAAAATGTTTCTGCAATAGGTTTAGTTAACAATAACACAACTTCATTCTACATAAATCCTACTTACTATACAACCCCCCCCCCTTTTTTTATTGAAATAAAAATCAATCAATCAATTTTGTTTAAACCTCCACCACTATATATATGCACATTAAAACAAAGAATAACTTTTTTCTGAGAAGATTTTTCAGTGCAAACTAGGCACCATTTCTAAAATAGCAACAATAAGAAAATCTAGATTAAATTTTGCGACCAATTTTAAAACTAGTCAGTTGTAATCCTTCAAATCTTTTGAAAAATGATTGCAATAACATATTGGTAGTGCACGGATATTCCCTTATACCGCATACATTGAGAGGAACAACAAACAACAAGTTGCATTTTAAATGCTGTCTGATCCTTCAAAGTCTAGAATTAAAATGATTCAAATCTTTAGGAGCATCACTCATTTTTCCTGTTCTCCAGACCCTCTGCTCACTCGGAGCTCACGGTGACCCATAAGCATTATTATTCTTATCATTTAAGGCATGGTAGGATTAGCTAAATCATCCGATTTTCATGAGAAGGCTGCCAACTGGAGATGAGCGTTTCATGTCTGATGCCGTTTTTCTGCCTCCGTTCTGGTGTTGTGCCTTTGGTCTGAGTCTTCGGGTGGTCTGTGATGAGGTTCTATCCCCCAAAATAAAAGCCTTGATGTCTGCGCTTGGATGAATAATTACAGAAGTCTGATAACTGCTGTCACGACAGCCTCGGATTTCGTAAACTTGTTTTCCCTATGTCCTACCATAAAATTCTCTTTCCTTTTGGCCAAAATCAAGCTTTTCCCCACATATTCAGAGCTTTATACTGTCAATGTTGCTTTATTTCCTGGTTGCAGTACTTTCTGTATTGTGCTTTTTAGTATTTAACCTCATCAGTTGATATCTTGAAACAAAAGATTTCAAACAAACTTGATGTCCAAAACAACACTGACACAAGAAAAAAAAAAAAAAAAAATCAACATTTTCATTTTCCACAGGAGAAATAAAGCCATACTGGTTTGGAACGACATGAGTAAATGATAGCAGATGTTTATCTTACAAAGCTAAATCAAAGAATAAACCAGATAAGCAGAGGCCATTTTAATGAAGTAGTGTCTATCGTAACAGATCCGGCTTTGTAGGAACCAGATCATCTATCAAGAAATTAAGGAAGTATGTAAATGAACATGAATATGTGCATATGAATCAAATCTAATTATAGCTGCTGCCAAAGCACTCATGGGATATGACAAAAATAATAATCATAGAGCAAATTTGTGATTGTGAATTTGAAGTGTCAGTCATAATTATGAGTGGGAAGAGTTATTAAAGTGAATTACTCTCTGTAACATGAGGACTGCTACTCATGTGCCTGTTATAGTACTTTCTTTCTTTCTTTCTTTCTTTCCTTTCTTTCTTTCTTTCTTTCTTTCTTTCTTTCTTTCTTTCTTTCTTTCTTTCTTTCTTTCTTTCTTTCTTTCTTTCTTTCTTTCTTTCTTTCTTTCTTTCTTTCTTTCTTTCTTTCTTTCTTCTCAGCTGCTCTCTTGTAATCCCTGACTGACTTGATATCAGAACTGTGTGGGCTGTACCATCTGTTCAAGGACTCCATGTACATACAAAACATTATTAGCAAAAACAATGTTTGGAAACGTACAACAGATATGTCCTACTGGCGCATAAAGTTGCATAAACAGCCATTAGGTTAAGACTATGTCTAGCCTACTAAACTAGACCAAGTCCCAAGTCCTAAACTAGACCAAACTATGCGTATATATATATATATATATATATATATATATATATATAAATAAATGAAAGAGAAAATTAGCAATATGGTTTAGTACAATTATCAGATCACAAAGACTGTGTTGTAATTCTACAAATATGTAAACTGAAGCACTGTGATATTTTCGCATCCACCGCTCATAATAATGTTTTCAGCATCTCGGTTTGTGGTAAATGCTGCTCCACACAAACTCCATTTGTACAAGTGTGAGTTTGAGTCACTTATACTCTGTGTCGCTTATATTTTGAATTTGAAAATGCCACATGCACCAAACATCTTCCCAAGTTTGTGATGAGAATGATTTATAAATCTGTTGTCAATAAAAAAAAAAAAAAGCATTTCTAAAAAAAAAAAAAAAAAAAAAAAACATTTCTAAAGAGAAGTTTCCATGCGATTTTACAAAATAAAAACTGAATGGTTCAACATTTGAAAGCAAAGTAGTAGGTTTTAATATATTTTTGGATTGTTGCATTGCACATTTAATTATATGCTAAATTATGCAATATATGTTCTGCTAGTCTAATGCTAATTACTGGCCATGCCATTTGAAGTCCAAGGCAAATTTCCCAAAAGAGGAATTCTATTCTATTCTATTCTATTAAAAAAAAAAAAAAAAAAAAAAAAAAAAAAAAAAAAAAAAACAATGATTAAAACATGGTATTGTAAATGCACTGTTGTTATAGCAAATACACAATTTTATATTGTCTACTTATTAATTATTAAATATATTATTAAATTTTATTATTATTATTATTATTATTATTATTATTATTATTATTATTATTATTATTATTATTATTATTATTATTACTCAGTTTATTCATTTATTTATTTGTTGGTTGGTTGGTTTATTTTTTATAAGTTGACTAAATAAATAAATAAATGGAATAATAATAATCAAATTAATAATGCACATACAGTTTCATTGCCAGTAAAAAAAAAAAAATAATAATAATAATTAAAAAAATAAATAAAATAATAAAATAATAATCAATCAATCAATCAATCAATCAATCAATCAATCAATCAATAATAAATAAATAAAATAAAATAAAATAAAATAAAATAAAATAAAATAAAATAAAATAAAATAAATATATGGCTGGTAAATTTTTCCATGTCACTGGCCACTGGCATGTGTGGCAAAATATTAGTTTTAGGCCCTTTGTGCAGCCCTAGAATGAATAATATGAATAACAAAAAGTTAACACATGTTAAAAGCAATTAAATAAATGCTATTTTCCCCTAAACATGTGAACTAGATATAAAACACAGCTGTCACCCAACATGGTCACTGACTACAGACAGTTGACAGTCTGTAGCTCTGAGGGTTCAACGGCAGCGAACTGCAAGTGTTCATGTGTGTTAATCATCTAACGTTGCATTAAATTCAACACATGATAACCATTTGTCCATTTTCTCTCCCCCGTTTGCATCATACATCTTTCAATTAGACAGGCGCTGTGTGCTTGTCCAAGGAGCAAATATGCTTTTTTATAGCATTACGCCTGTCGGCCGAACGGTTTCAGCCATATTTCTGAGGAGATCCCTGCCAAGGAGAGCTCCATTTGTTTTATTCACAACCCTCTCCCACCTCGTCCTCCACAAATCACTGAAGAAAAAAGAGGTGTAAAGTAAACCTCCATCATGGGAGGGGAAAGTACCTTTTAAGATGTGACAAAGCCTCTGCTAATGGGGGTTATCCATCCTGGGCTTTCAAAATGTCACATTCCAGTCTTGTTCATTTGCATAACCTCTAAAGCGTCCCTGCAAGTGAGAGTGCATTGATTTAGTCACCGCCTTACAAGCTACTTGCCTTGTTGACACAGCCAACTCCATCAGAGTTAAGGCAGTCGCTAATCCACTGAGCGTGACTCGCGCACAGATACTTCAGCCGTCCCGCCGCCGGCGTTCCACACGTGTTCGTCTAGCGCTCGCAGTAAATATCAATAGCTTATCATTGTGTGCTTTTTGAGTGGTTGTGAGAAATAAATTACCGTGCAGGCTGATTATTGGCATGGAGATCTTTCATCACTGTTGCTCTCGGGCACTAGATGTTGTTGAGTCCCTTAGCCAAACTTATTTCCGCCCATGAATTTGGGTAGTCTTGGAAAATATTCAATATGCTTAGTGGGGCTGTGCTGCGTAGCTTCTTATCTTACAAATTCTTAATTAAGACAATTACCCTTGTTTGGTCTTTTAATGAGAAATCGTTGTTTTCAAATGACTTGTTTGAAAAAAAAAAAAAAAAAAGGCTGTCAAACCTTTCAGCATTCTCGCTGTAGGTCATTTACATCCCAACGAGAGAGGTTTCAGTCATTAGTGACCATGTAATTAAGGAACAGCTCACCCAAAATAAAATTTCTATTATTTCTTCAGCCTTGTTTCTGTGAAATACAACATAATAAATTTTAAAGAGTTTTCTATAGTTGTTATTTTTTTATTATCCTCCACACAACAACAGAGATGACAATGTTGTCAAAACAAACACCGGGCACACAGACCAGCCAAAAAACAAACAAACAAACAAAAAAACCTGTAAAAGACTTTAGATATAGAAAGACATTGCACTCCTATTAGTTATGAATGGGAGAAAGTATAACACGCAATATGGTGGAATATTCCCACCTTCTCAATAAAAGAGCCAATCGCCAATCGGTAAAGTCTTTGCATCTTTGCAGCTGCAGTTAGAAGACTCAGTTTCTAGAAACAGCGTTCTGGAAACTGCACATGCACACTGGCTGTTCTAGACTGAAAAACAAGACTTTTTAAACACTATTTGAGCATAAGAAACAACATTTATGAGATGGTTGTTATCAGATTCCATTGGTGATTTCAAAAATGAAATGTAATCCTAAACTTGGTGAACAGTTTTGGATAATTTTGTTTCCCCATTCAAAGTGATAGGAGCTGCACTTGCATGCACAAGAGATGTTTCAAAGATGGTCACCAAGTGAAATGACTTGCCTTAAAGAGACTTTCATTACGTATGCCAGCACAGTAGTTGGCAATGTCACATTGTAAGTACGCATGTGCATGAGATTGGCATTTTCACAAATATTACGTTTTTGTTGCATGGAGACGATAATGGTATACTTTATAATAACGCTTTGAAACCCGTTTTTAAAAGTTTGAGTTTTAGGCCCCCGAAACGCTTTTGTCATGTAAATGAAAAGCCAAAACACAAAAAGTTTTGGGGCCAGATTTACTAAACAAGGCAAATTAGTGCGAGAGCGCAATTCCAAAACGGTGCAGATGGACGTGGAAATTTCTGCGGGTGATTTACTGACAATGCGCAAATTAAAGAACACAGATGCAACATTTAATTTACATAATGACCAATGCAATAGACCAAGCGCAGTGCAAATTATCGTAAGGATAGGTTCAGATTCAGATAACGTGTTCTTCTGGTATTCCAAATAAATTAATACATGTGAAAAAAAATCCTCTCCCTTCTACCACGCACTCTGTTCTCTGCGGTGCCTCCTCCTAGCAACAACAATTACAGCCATTTGAAGCCCAAAGTAGTTTAAGCATGCTTTTTTGGGCGTTAAATAATGACGCAAATACCAGTAATTTGATGAGAGCAAACGTTAGTAAATTGCGTTGTGAAATTCATTTTAATACTCTCCTCCCATAATTTTGCATCTGAAAAGGAAACTCCTACAAATGCATATTCAATAAGGTCAGGCGCAAAAATAACTGTGTCCATGCCTTTTCAGTGATCATTCTTCACTGTGCGTCTTTAGTAAATCCTGACAGGACTATTTTAATGCCAAAAGGTGGTTTGCACTGGTGAAACTGTTGGTAAATCTGGCCCTTGGTTACACTTTATTTCAAGGTGTCCTTGTTACGGTGTAATTACTGAGTAATATTAATTAACTACATGTACCTACTATATGGTTAGGATTAGGATTAAAGTTTGGCTTAGGGTTACTTGCATGTAATTATGCATAATTTATTGTTAAAGTGTTACCAAAGTTTTCCATTTTTAGCTGAAACTGGTGTCATGTAAACGCCCCTTAGTATCATTGAGATGCTATTGTAGTTTTTATGGATAACACAGTAAGGTATTATTTGTTAAAATTAGTTACATATGTGAACTAACAATCAAGAAATACTAAATGTAGGCCTGTCTATTAACATTACTCAATGGAACTGAGCTAATATGAACTAACATGAAGAGATGGATTTTTTGTTAATTAATGTTAAACAAGTAATGCTAAACAAGATTAAAAAAAATAATAATAATGTAACAAATGTACTTCTCATTGTTAGTCAATGCATTAACTAATGTTAACTAATGTGAGTTCACTGTAAAGTCAAATAATTTTTATTCATATTGTGAATCAGGTTTAATTTTTACATTTTCTGCCTTCATTTTAGTTGTAGGTCTTTTAAATTGATGTTCTTTTTTTAATTAATGGTTTAGTTAACTATAATAACTGTGACATGGAAGAGCTTTCAAAAATTCTCCCTTTAAATTCCTGGGGAAAAAAACAAACAAAAAAACATTGCATACAGGCTTTAACTGATATATGGATTAATAAATAATGACATAATTGTTATTTTTGAGAGAACTATTCCTTAAAGACCTGCTTGTATAACATCACTAAGTCAATCAAACTATAAGTCATTCTCCTTGAATGATGAGTGCTCTGTAACATCTCCATATAGAGGACTAAACAATTACCCTATCATGAAGGTGAAAGACAAGACAAGGAGTCTAGATATGATTTATAATTCTCATAGTAAAGAATGAAAACTGAAAAGCGCAGAGCCTTCCAAGAGGTAAGAGCAGCTTCTTTCTTTTTACGCGTGTTGAATATGCAAACATCCACTATGGCTTTTTACCGCTTTTGAAGCAGAGATAAAAGTCTTAACTTTCCAAAGCACTTGTGGCCATTTCTTAGATGAAGTTGGTGGATGTAAACTTCACAGTTTCACGTCACATTAAATGTGCCATTTATGAAACCGACATCTGTAGATGTAACTCAGAGATTTTTATATTAAGAAAAATAGCTTTTATTTTACACGCCTCGTGTAGAATTAAGAGCTTGCGATGGAGTGTGTTACAGTACCGCCGAAAACAGTGAGAGCCAAGTCTCTGCAATGCTCAGGGCAGTAAATCGATTGAGCCGTGTAACATTTGCCAGCATGTGTGTGAGTGGAAGAGCTCTGGGTGATTCATGGGGGGTTGTGAAAGCCGTGATGAAAATCGATGAGGAATAATAAATTAGAAACAACAGAGTGGATTATGGAGGTTATTATGGCATGGAGAAGGAAAGGAAAGAAAGAGAGGGACAGAGAGAAGAAGTAGGTACCAATAGTCTTTACAAGGAGAAATGAACAAAAAATATGAGCGCATTCACTTCTGTTTGTTTAACTGTGGGCACATTTTGTTCTGTAACTCCCTTAAAACACTTTTACGCTCTCACTAGTTGAAAAATTTCAAATATTAATATTTTCAAATATAAATATTTTCACACAATAAATAAAATTAAAACAAATAACAAATATTAAAGAATTTCACACAATAAAATAATTGTTAATTTCATTTTTTTTCCATGTTAAAAGAAAAAATATAGTATTGGAAAAATATTTGGTCATGGTCAAAATTATTATTTAAAAATGTATAGAAATAATTTCACACAATAAATACTGAAATGTTGCTAAGTGAAAAAAGATTATGATAGTCTTCAAATGTAGGAATTCATTTTAATGTGTTTTTTTTTTTTTTTTTTTTTTTCTTGGAAGTTTGCACATGAGTCCAGAATAAATCCATTTTTAATTTTTGTATTTTCTTTTCTTTTCTTTTTTTTTATTTGCTATTTTATTTATTTATTTATTATTTACATTTTGAAGTTTTAGGTATTTTTGATGTGTATTTTTGTCTGCATAGTATAATATGTCTATAAGGTTTTTATTCATTTTATTATGAGAAATTTATGAGAAATAGCTTTCATTTTCAAGATGTTTAAAAACTGATGCATAATTTCACACAACAAATATTGAAATTATTTATTTTAATATTATGATCATTTTAATGTAATTGTTGCTTTCATTATGGATTTCAATTGCATTTAAAAAAAAAAGTCACTGTAAAATGTTTTCAAAATAGTTTTAGTGTGGCCTTCATGGCCAAAAGGAAAAGTTCAAATCTCTTATTTTTAATAAAAGCCACCACTTTTATTAAAATTGTCCATAACTTAAGAAATACCCACTTTTGTGCAGATGTAATGTTTGGCACAATGTGGTAAAGTCTTGTTCATCCCTAAGAAGTGCACAGATGGAACTCAGGTGGTGGAAATGCCAACCCTTTTTCATAACAAAACACAACTACTTCATGAGGTGGTGATTCTGTGTGAACTTGAACGATGTGATTTGTACGGAAACATATGATTTTTAGAGAAGAAAAAATCAAGCATGAAGACCACCCTTAAAACTGGCAGGTCAAATCTGTCAAATCTTATTTAAAATGTGTGGATACGATTGTATGAGTTCATAAGTTCATCACCAAATCGCTAAAACATCAAATAGTTGGAGAGTGTGTTGGAAGATATTTGAGACTGCATATGAAATGAAATATGTCTCAGCACTAGGGTTTCAAAATAATCAAAATAAATAGCTCTGGTTCAGACAGAAGAGCATCAGTGAGGTCAGACACTGATGAGGCCTGGCTTACAATCACTGTTCCAATTCATCCTGAAGTTGGCTTCATGTCTGAGTATTTTGCAGTTCAGTGAAGTCCAGCTTCCACATCAGCTTTTAAGTTGTAGCATAAGGATTTGTTGTCACTGGAATTAAAAGAAAAGTTATCTCAAATATGACATTTCTGTTATCATTTACTCACTCTGTGTCATTCAAAATCCAACTTTCACTCGTCTTCTGAACACAAATGAAACATTTTTTTTAATGAAACCTGAGAGATTTTTCTCCCTCAATTTGCTGCACAAAACTAAATTTTGCTTGAAAAAAAGACAGCACAAAAGTAATCCATTTAATCTGAGTGCTTTAATTCAAATATTTTAAAGAGAAGCGGTCACTTTGATAAACAGATTCAATTTAGCCTTTTATTTATGTATAAACATTCATCAGCGCACATACATAGAGCACATCAAAAATGGTAAACAAGCTCAAATGTGCTTGCTTCATGTTGTCTATGTAGTGTAAGTACACTTCACTGCAGCAAAGTTCAGCTGGCAGCTCACCTTTTAGTGCTCAGTACTATTCTGCACTCACACAGTTCAGTAATTTACAGGAGCAACAACCTATTCTTCAACCAAATTTTCTCTCGAATAAATTCAGGTAGTGACAACTGCATTTACACAAATTCTACGCAGTGTGTACAGAAAATGCCTCAGTACTGTTCCCAGATCTCTCTCACACACACACACACACACACACACACACACACACACACACACACACACACACACACACACACACACACACTATCATTTAAGGAATTCACTACCGTATTTAATTGCGGTTGTCACTCCTGAAACTTTATATTTTCCCTTTTTTTTTGCTGCCAAAAGTAACATGACTTAAATACCATTTTGCGAAATTCTTCGCCTCAACAAACACCAGTAATTTGCAATACATTTGGACAAGTGCTACAAAGATGCTAAAAAGTGACAACTGCTACATAGTTATCTTTAAAACAACACACAAGATTGAGAAAAAAAAACAAAAAAAACAACAACATATGTTTAAGGAATTAATTAAGATTTATATTCATGAAATGTGCCTGTTGCACAAACAAAAGAACAGCACAATGGTTTTCAGCCGATTTCTCAGCTTAGAATGAAATGATAGTTGAGCAGCAAGCAGGTGAAGACAGCGATAGAGGAAGTGACTCATCAATAGTCTGAGTACATTTTCATTTTAATTAGGACTTTTCAGTTGGTTTTGTCCGACATTATTACAATTTCAACCAGATGAAAAAGGCAGGAATTAACACACCTCAAGCACGACTCTGAATGAAAATGGTGGCTCATTTCTGTCACAAACAACATCATTCCTGCTAAACACTAAATGCAGCTGCTTT
Source organism: Acrossocheilus fasciatus (assembly GCA_036784905.1). Lineage (NCBI taxonomy): Eukaryota > Metazoa > Chordata > Actinopteri > Cypriniformes > Cyprinidae > Acrossocheilus > Acrossocheilus fasciatus. The sequence goes on from CM071953.1 coordinate 3,854,555, forward strand.
TGTGAATGGACATTGAAAAGGTCATTGGCTGGCCAGAATTACATGTGTTCATGCTGTGCATTTGTAATGTTTGCACACTGATTGTGATCAAACGGTGAGGGTGATGCATGTTGAAATCAGAGAGTGTGTTAATGCAGTGCTGATCTCAGATTGACTAGTGTAGTAACAGACTGGTGACAGTAAAGGTGGTGGGTTCAGACTGCGGATGAGGCTGCGGGTTATTAATCTTAGCAGGGGCAATCAATCTCACCTCGTTGTATGTTACCTAAATGTGATTGAGTACATTTGAAATACCTTGTGATTGCCTCTGTTCGCTCATTTAAGTATTATAATTTAATCGGATAAACGGGGAGCTCAATTCGGCTGTCATTTATAACCCCCACCTGCGTCTCGCCTGTTCTCACCCCAGCCTCATTCCTCATGCTCCCAAACCGTGAACAGAAATGGATTGAAATGTAAGTAGTTACTCATTAATAATATTCCCTTCCACCATAGCATTCAAATCAAAGATGATGTCAGCAGTGCAGGTTACATCAAACCAGTGACATCAAAATTACATTATTGCCATTATTGATTCTCACATATCTTGTTACCAAACACGAAACCTGACGAAACACATCCCAGGCAGCAAGCAGTGTCGGCTCAGATCCGGCCCACATCTGGCCCGCATGGATTTCACACGGGGCAGATGTGGGCTGGATCTGGGCCAAAACTATGTTGCTGTCTGGGATCCAACTGTTCTATATTTGATTTGTGGGAAAGAAGGGAAGATTGATTTATGGCATGTTATATATATATAACATGTATTCAAACGGTTATTTTAAATTTCACAATATTACTGATTTTACAGATTTTTTTTTTTATCAAACTAATTCAGGCTTGGTGATTTTTCAGAGAAAAAAAAAATAAAGAAAAAGTGAACTTTTATATTTTCCTCACACAAAACTTTAAGTGTGCTTTCAGAACAGTCATTATATAGCATGTACTTTACATGGTCTACGCTTCAGATACTGTCATTTATCCCATATGGAGCTAGAAAGCCCCATAACCATTTACTTCTGTTGTATGGATAAAGTCAGCCTGTGAAAAGTTCAATGACTAGTGTCATTACATTTTTATAACATGCTAGGTGGAATGAAAAGTGTTCCTTTTTGCCAGTTTAGCAGCCATGAAGATCATAATATTATTGGCAATTCACTTGTAAAAACACAAGCCAATTTTAAAAACCTCTAATCTTCCCAGAATGCACAATGTGCAAGTCAGGGGAAGCATTCTCTTTTTGCACGGTGTGCAAATAAATGCCAAACAATAAAGTGCTCAAATAAAAAGCTTTAATGGAATTGCAGGGTCTCTCACAGCCGGAGCAGCTGAATTCTGGGAAGGACTTGTGCTCCAAGCTGACGGGCTGCTGCCTCCATCTGTTTCCTCTCTCAGCGCTGACTGGATGAGCCCTCGTGCCAGTTCGACAGGGGACACCGTCTCTGCCACCAGTGGTCAGAGGAAAACACTCCAGGAACGAGATGAGGAGATGATGGAGAGATGAGACGGGTCTGGATGAGAGGAAACTACCCTCTGAGGACTTTCATTTCATTAAGTGAGCTGGTTTTGGTCTAGAGGTGCATTACGCCAGATTCTCTTGGACCAGGAGCCACAATCGGACACTATATGTCAGGTTATGCTAGGACATTTAGTGCTGATTACAAAATGTTGGAAAAAGGAACACATGGTACATCAGTGGATGTCACTTCATTATATTTATGTAAATGAGCAATTCATATTTAGTGCCTCATTTTCACACACTTAAATTTATTATGTGGAAAGATCCAATGTGCCATGCTGTGAGAATGTTTATTTTGCTTAAGCAGGGAGTATTATAAAGATATAACATTCCATATTCGGCTAAAAAGATAATGATGCACTGGTCTTTTGAGTTTATCTGCATCTCTTGGTGAGCTTAGCTCTTCAATAGATTATATCATCCAGTAAACGTCAAAACATGGTAAAACATACTATAATATATACACTATAAAACTTTTCAAAGTTGTAAATGAAATAAAGGTTACTGGAGATTACTTAATTACTTATTTCTACTTCAAAATTGTATGTTTAATTCAATGTGTTATTTGCCATTCCTTCGTAATTAATTGTTACATTTACTAGCAATTATTTCAATTTCAAATTATACATAAAATATAAAAATGGGCAGCACTTTCATTTTAAGGTGTTCTTGCTACACGTTACATTATAATAACAATAAATGATGCATAATTACATGCAAGTAAACCTAAGCCAAACCCTAATCCTAACAGTAACCGTTTAGTAAGTACATGTAGTTAATTAATATTACTCAGTACTTAAATGTATAATTACACTGTAACAAGGACACCTTAAAATAAAGTGTAACCTAAAAATGTTAACATACTAAATACATTTTTAAGATTTGCAAGCTCATAAAGTCTATTTGACGTCAAGCTTAACATGTTTCCAAATTAGCAAACAGAACATGATCAAACCTCATTACACTGTTAATTAACTGATCAAATATTTTCTGTACACACCGTTCACCTGAAAGTAAAATACAATCACGTTATCATATATTTCTTAATACATTAATTTCAACAAATGATCTTGCTTCAGATTTCAGTGGATTTGTTCTGGTGTCGTCTGAGGCTAATTTGACCTCTACAGGTTTACATTACCATCACATTTCTTGTGTAGTCATTAGTCTGCAGTTCTTTGCCTGTTGGTGTAACTGTTACCTGCCAGTCAAATTATGTTCTCTTTTATATATGTATGTGTGTATATATATATATATATATATATATATATATATAGTATTTGATTAGGTTCTGTTCATTGTGACTCTATTCTTGGAGTGGCCAGACTTGTTCTTATTATGGTAATTTAACAGGTATTCTCTGCAAGGTGAATCATTTTCTCTGCTTCTGCTATTAGACTGTATTAACCTCGGATTTACAGCCTAGAAAGAGACAATAGTGATTTTACAAAAAGGCCAAGTTCAATTATGCCTGTGAATAGGTTACTGGCCTTTTTGTCAGAATGATGATGCCATACCGTTCTCACACAGGAATAAGTGAAATAAAGGGGTCATGACAAATGTAATAATTTAATATGTTATTTCCTTGAGGTTCACTTCTAAAAGCTTTCAATAAAAATATATTTGCAAAAAAATGTTAATTTTTTTTACCTTCATTTTTACCCTTTAGCGTTGCATCTCCTTTAAGACTTATCAGTAAATGGCCACTGTTAAGACTGGCTAACAGCATTGCATGACAAAAGGACTTACTACAGATTCTGCTAAAATCACAAACTTCCAGTATCCTATGTTCCCATAACAAATTCCTGTATAGCAATCTCTTTGTCATATTTCTAATAACTTTTGATCATAACTAATTATAATACATTAGTAAATTATATATTATTAATCTGTCTGTCTATCTATCATTTACTTTTTACTTTACATTTTTCAGCAAAATGAAACAATAATTTTGAATCTGACTCTATTTAATTTCTGTTCTAGAAGTGTATTTCTGGAAATTAGTGCATATTCATTCATTCATTCATTCATTAAATCAATCAATAAACTGCCAGGTATAAAATGTTAATAACTGTGTAAGGAAACGCATCATCACAGCCTATGAAAAGGGTCCATATAATGGAGGGCGTTCATTTGAGGGTGTTTCTCATCAAACGTCACAAAATTATTTCATGAATAAGCATTATATGTAATTATTAGGCACATGTGTAGGAAACCAGGCTATACAGTCCTACGATAGATGGATTGGAAAAAGCAGAAAGTGCCCGTAAAACATTCCTCTATAATTGGCTAACGTGTAATAGGTCTACAGGGCAAGTATATGTGGGGCTCAGGGATGTTGAGATTTAATTTTCAGTGTTTTTCAGCCACTTTGTGAGATGTAGATTTAAAGCTCATTAGTGCTTTAAGTTATCCTCTTAAGCTACTGACGAGAGTGCCAGAATCGCATGACTAACTCATTCCTATCCTCATGCTTCACAGTGCTTTATCATTAGCTACAAACTGCAGATTAATATTTCATCAGATGTGACATCAGGAGAAGCCTCCAGCATAGCGGTGATATCTCATTCTAACCGCTTTAGCTGTACGGCGTCTGTCTGCACAGCCTCAAACTATGATGGATGGACCAAGAAGGGAAATGGCTCGACCATTGTGATTATTATCGGAGAACTGATTGTAGTTTCTACATTTTTCTCAGAGAGATAATTCATTTTTGACTTGTACAGGTGTAGTAATTGAATTTACAATGAGTCTGGACTTTGCGATGCAGTATAAATCAATGAACCGGATATGTATCCCTTACCTTTAAACTCCCTGGTTTCTAAAATCCTCAAAAACTGTCCTAAAGGGACCAGGTTTTATTGTGACCTCATTTGAAATGTCAAAGAGTGCTTCAGAACTGCATAATAAATGTCTCCAGAGTTTACTGAATACAAGTATGGCACAATTTGCAAGTTTGAATTTATGTACTGAAATAGTTTCTCAGAAGATAAACCTACATTCATATGTCCTTTAGACCTGAGAATGACGTTACAATTTTGAGGACTCTTGTCTAGACTTGGTGAAATCTTGTAGCTTGACTGTGGTGGCACTCTAATTTTTGTTTTTGACAGTAAACAACTATAACATCTATAATAAGCATGTATGGTCCCTGAAGGCCATGCTGGTCAGAGAGGGATGAGAAATGCATCTGTCATATATATTTAGGCTTGACTGAACCCAGCCAATCCTTTTCTGTCTTCCTCTTAGCGAAGTACAGACTCAGTTTACATTTCATACATGCTCTTAAATCATTTAAAAACATTGTTCTGCTATTGAAGTCTTTGGTTCTCGTCCAAATTCAGTTCAAGGATCGTTTGCAGATATGCATTTTGTTTCATTAACAAGTTAATTGGCTTGTTTTCATGCATTATCCAAACCGTCATCGAATTTTAAAATTGATGCACATTATATAGGCAGCTACTTTCTGCTGTGTATTAGTGCGGCATCCATATGGTAAATTAAGGTAATTTTGAGTTGCTGTATTGCAGTTATTTTAATTTTGGACACACACACACACACACACACACACACACACACACACACACACACACACACACACACACACAAAAAAAACAGTTATTGGGAGAAGTATTATCAACTTACTGTCACACATTCTAATTTTTCATTAAGCTTTAAGGACTGCAGGTTTACAATCAAAGCCTGGAATTGTCCGATACACACCAGTACAGACTGGTTTCATTCACTCTAAGAGATGGTTAAAAATGTATTTTTTTTGCCATTATTTTATCCATTAAGTTTACAGACATTTCCTTTAACTCTAAACATAAATATGGGTAAAACACCTGTGGAAAATCAATATGGAGAATTCCCACAGTAGATTGGGCCCAACTTGCTGTTTATGTGTATGTACTGTAACATTTACAGGTAAAACAAACCAAACCAAAAAAAAAAAAAAAACATATGGCAATACTTGAGGTTAAGGTTAAAAAAACTTTAATAAATAATATCTCTTTGGTTTTGAGACTTTAGTCTTTGCAACTTCAGGGATCTTATCTATGCACAAACAGCTTGTAACACTCCAAAGAGAAAGGAAAATTGAAATCGCATCATATGACCCCTTTAAACAAATGCAATTGAAAACATATTCTCCTTGATCAAAAATACAATACTGATAATTCAATATTCATAAAAAGGTTGTGCAAATATGTACATCTATAAAGTAGTTTAGCTGTGGATGTTACATATCATTCCTGAGGTAAATGTAACATTAGGTGACAAGTTGTTTACATCATTTACATCTTTCAGCGGTTGATCCAGTGATTGTGTGATTACATGAGAAATGATACATGTCAGCCCGTTGGACTGCATCTTTCAACATCACCTCTGATGCTCATATTTTTTCTTGTTATAACGTGTAAAAATGAGGAAAGCTGATCTGCAGCTGAGAGAAAGTGCTGTGCCATGGTCCCATTTCAACTGACTATCTTGCTTTGATAGATAAGACTAAATCAGCAGGTGATTTGTCACACTACATTAAAGAGCATCACAATATTTACCGCTTGAATTTTTTGATGAAAATGAGATAGTTTGATAGTTTATTACCATTATTATTATTTTTCCTCACACACATATGGATGATATATAGCTAATCATCCTATTATTACCGCTATGAAACTACTGCCCACAGACCCCTCCATCCCCAAATATCAAATTAAAAGAAGACCGAGAATGAAAAAAAAAATACAAAAGGCCGAGATGTGTGTAGAGGTATTTTTAGACCCAGGCAGTTAGTTAAATGAGGCATATTGGGGAGGTTTGTGAAAGGAGAGGTAGGAGGCAAAATGATGGTGATGATGGCCATCTTCTTCAGAGTCTAGTTTTTGTTTGACAGCAGAACAAGGGTAAGAAAAGGGCCATTTTGTCTGGGTAAGTGCACATCATTTGATGTTATATGACTGCAGTACAAAGCTTTGTTACTTTCATCTCTACAACTCTTGATTTTCAGTTTAACCATCACCTTACCAGCAGAACTCTTGATTCTGCTGCCTTCCATTAGTTATGTAAGTAATAAAAGTGTAATAATAAAAGTATATAATTTCTGTGCCACTAACATCACCAAGTGAAGTTATAAGCTATGCCATATTATAATTATTGCGATTTATAAAGATACACAAGGTTTGGGTTGGTAATGTTTTAAATCTATTTTGCTCATCAAGGCTGCATTTATTTGGTCAAAAAAATAAAAAAAATAAAAAAATAAATACAGCAAAGCTGAATTCCCAGCATCATTACTCCAGTCTTCAGTGTCACACGATCTTCAGAAATCATTCTAATATGCTGATTTGCTGCTCAAGAAACATTTCCGATTATTATCTATGTTGAAAACAGTTGTCCTGCTTCATATTTTTGTGGAAACCGTGATACATTTTAGTTTTCATGATTATTTGATGAATAGAAAATTAAAAAAGAACAGCATTTATTTGAAATAAAAAGCTTTTGTAACATTGTCAATGTGTTCATTGTGAGTGTTTTTTTCTGTGGGTATTTCTTTCTTTCAAAAGAAGAAAAAATGTATAACACACACACGCACGCACGCACGCACACACGCACACACGCAGACACACACACACACACACAGACACACACCCCATACGTTACATGGGAATCTCTCCAGGTTTTGTAAACCTCTTAGTTGTTAAACATGACAAAAGCTGTATGTCTGCAGGCTCAGCAAATGCTAAAGCCTATTCTGGTTACAGCAAATTAATTTACATAGTACAAGAGCCTGATACTACAGCAAGTGTTCATTATTAATTATGCCCAACCTGATTAAATATTTCAAAAGATGAAACAAAGACCTGCCCTGTCCTGTAGCAGCTACATTAGTGCTTATATTGTGAGGAATGACGCTTGAACCAGAGCAAGCACCTCCTATCACCTGATTCTAATGCTGTGCTGTGTAGTTCAATGCCCTTGGCTAAATGTAGAGTGTAAAGAGGAACCAATCCTGAGCGGCTGGGCTGATAAGAGCCATCTCACTCGCTCGCTTTTAGTCAGGGATTCAGTCTCTCCCTCGGCCAAGAGCTTTCCGTTCAGAGGACTCAAATGAACCACATCATTAATGAAGGTTAGTGCCAAGGGCATGCTTTGTGTTGATTATTTTAAAACCTGTCTTTGACCGCAGACTCGTCCCGACTGTAACCCGCCACGCTATTTTCCAAGTTTGTCGTGCAATGTTTAAAAATTGCCTGACGGATGTGTGGAAAAGCATGTTTGCTTTGCGGAGTTAACTGAGCGCAGCAGAAAGTAAGAAGTTTTCAGTGCGTCGTGAGACTGTAGGTTGGTGTGTTTTCTCTTCAGTTTGACATTCTGCTCTGTTTCCATCAGCTCTCTGACCTGGCTGACCCCACCGGAGGCTGTTTCTCAGTCGGCGCTGGTTGAGACTGAAAGCCCCTCTAGGACTCCATCATCTGAAAACACTACCATTCATGAATTTACACAGGTGCTGGCAGCGACTGTGTGCAGTGTCTGTACATGCTGTTTAGCAGCAGGGGTGGGCGATATACGAGTTGAAAGAGTAAACCAATAGAAATATGTCAACTGGTAGAATTTTTGAAGTATCTTGAAAAAAACCTTTTGTTGTTGCGCACCATGCCATAAAGAATAATGATTCTAATCATTTTACCTTCAGGCTTAATGCATGGCAATCAGGCTGAGTACGTTATATTCGTATATTCCGTAATTATAAAGTAAAATATGGATAAATCATGCAATATTTATAGATATTATCTATAGTTAATATAGTTCCGTCTCCAGTATACCATGAAAGACTTAATTAGAAACAAGAAGCCCATTTTGTGACTTTGTTTATTTCACAATTCAGATTTTTTTTTTTTTTTTTTTGTAATTGTGGGTTTTCACAGAATTGCTTGACATAAACCCGGAATTCTGACGTTTTCTTTTCTCCCTCAGAATTTCTCTCAAAACTGACCCATCGCAAAGACCTGACTTCCTTAGTTACTGTTCCTATGTCCAACAAGCCATGCAATTCTCACATCACACATCATGTTCCCATGCAGTGAAAAATGCATCGCAGTGCAGAGAGGAAACTGACAACACGATGACAGACAAAATACCGGACTACCGTTAAGCTTCAGGACAAACAATACTGTTATCGATACCTGCATTGTTTTATCTCCATATAGACCTTTTTCTGAACGCGGAAGTCTCCCCCGATTAGAACGGTGCTTTACATTTCCGGTTTCTAGTCACATTTACATATTTTCAGAGCCGATAATTTACTGTGAAACCTATGAAAGTCATTTTAAAAAAAATCATGTGGTGCCATTGTTTCATCACTTTACAGTGTCGCAATGACCGTCTTTTTGTAGTAAAGGACCAGTCATAGTTCAATGAGTGGGAAGATGACATGAAGCGACGCGAGGTTAAGCTGCATTGAAAACAGATGAGTGCACATACAGCTCCCGATCGGGGTGAAGTTCATGGGATTTTGTACACAGAATGATAAGAGCAAACATTATTTTAACATATATTATTATTTCACACTCAGTATTTTAACTTAAGCGCTGCAAGCCATATATATACAGTGCCTGATAAGACAGATTTTCTGATACACAAAACAAGTACTTTAAAGGAATTCCTTAGCTTACTGCCGTTACTGTGGCAGCCAACAACAGCAGAGCAACCCTCCGCACATTTTTATATGTAGTTATATTGAAAAAGTTTCAATTCAGTCTATTTTTATTTTTTAACCCCATTTTAACGGATTTCTATGGAGACCGGAACACCAGAGCACCCAAACGGAAATTCGAATCCATCATGGTGCCGCTCATCGGTTATTCAGGAAAAAGGTCTATACTTCAATGTTAATGACGAATTAGAAGCTGCCGCTTGACATTTCCCTTCACTGAATGATGTGGCCGTTTGCTCGATGTGCGTGTGATATCCATGCGCACACGCGGTGAGTGAAACATTAGGAAGTGTGGGCTCACGTTACAAAACTAAGCGACAGCAGTGTCAGATGCAATATATGCAGTAGTGTAATAGTGAACAAAGGATGCAACACTAGTAATATAATGAAACATTTTCTAAGACTCCCGGCTCCAGGTCCAACCGCAATTCACAAGACACATTCACATCAAATGTAGATTCAGCAGTATAGTTACACTTACGAGACACTGCACTTATTCGCAATCCCAAAAGTACATTATTTGCGTGTGCTAAAGCCTTGCCAGTTAAACATTTAATTTGTGTGCTGTTCTAACGTGCGCTTATTCAGAGCGCGTACTCCTGAAGCGTGCAAACACTAAAAGGCTGGTCAAACAGCACCCGATTACTTAGTTATCTTAGTTATCGTCTGATTGCACTAATACTGTCAAAAACGCACAAAGTTTACATATAAACACAGTTATGTCTAAAGTGAAAGTAAACAGCTGCCAGAACTAAACATGCTGCCGATTGTGATTAAAGGGATAGTTCACCCAAAAATGTATATTCTGTCATTATTTACTCACTGTCATATTGTACCAAACCTGTATTATTTTTTATTTTTGTGCTGAACACCAAAGAAGATATTTTGAAGAATGTCTGTAACCAAACAGTTGCTGGTCCCCACTGACTTTGATAGTAGGGGGGAAAAAAAAGAAAATCATGGAAGTCTCTGCTTGGTTTCCCACATTTTTCAAAATAACTTTAATGTTCAATAGAAGAAAGAAACTCATTCGTGTATTAAACAACTTGAGAGTGAGTAAATGATGATTTTCATTTATGGGTGAACTATTCCTTTAATGTTAATCAAATAAAACACAACGAGAAAAATAACTCACTGCTCTTGACTGAATAACTTTAATACAGTCGCTAAAGTTCAGCAGTAATAAAATAACTTGAAATTTTCAACAACTTTTCACATCATATCTTTTTGCACCAAATAGTATCGATAAGAGTATCAATAATTACCGGTATTGATCAGCGGTATCAGTATTGGTATTGATAAAATGTAAACAATACCCATCCCTAGTCACGAGTATAATCTCTGGTCCAATGTTGCCAGGGTCGTGGTTTGCAGCCTTTTTGGGCTACTTTTATAATGTATCGCGGCCGCCTAGATCCTTATACTAATGTGTATAATACTTGGAATATATACCTGAATTTATACCTGGCAAAGACTGGAGAGATGGATGTCACAAACTATTACATGACATGAGTTTCACCCACAGCATAAGATGTTAAGGCTTTTACTCAGCAGAAATACACACGCAACAGCCAGTCAAAGCATGCATGTCTCTCATAAGGCTGCATGTTCCACATATCTCTGTTTATTATATGAATAGCATAGGTGTTTCACTGCTAACACTGCCCCCTAGTGGTCGGGAGCATTTCCATTGTGTTGTGGCTTAATTGCCTTGTGTTGTGAGCTTATGTTTGCTTTTTTAAATTTCTTTGTGTTGTGAGCTTATGTTTACTTTTTTAATTGTGTTGTGAGCTTATGTTTGCTTTTTGAATTTTGTTGTGTTGTGCACTACTGGGCCACCGTACTGTAGTGTCTTAGTTCAAGTGGCACATTAACCGATCCTCTTTTCATATTTACTAGTTAAAGCATGAAATAAACGTGAATGAACATCAGAAGGTATTTTATTTTAACCGTGGAAAGAGATCGATACACACCATTGTTCATGTTCAAGTCCACCAAAATCACTACTCTCCTGTCCTGTCTTGTTTGTTTGTTGGGCAAAATGGCGAATTCTGCATTATTATTGGTCAGATCGCCTGTCAATCAAACTCCCTGCTAAGAATCAATTGTGAGTTTATACCTCACAATTCTGAGAAAAAAAAAAAAAAAAAAAAAAGATTGTGAGGCATAAACTGGCAATTGCGGGAAAACAACAACAACAACAGAATTGTGAGATTATTTTCATATCCATTTTACTGAGAATGTAGCCATTTATTAACAGCTATGGCATTTGTTCTAATACGGTTTATGAGGACACCAGCTATACATGGTGATATGTTTTTTTCCACCACTAGGGTAATCAAACCACCAAGTGCTGTACTTTCAAAACGAACCCAGTGCTTCTACCAGGGGCGTGTGTGTTCCCTTTATCCATCACCCTCTAGAGGGCAAAGGCAGACCCAAAGAGTTAAAGAACTGTATGGAGCAGCTTCATACTTTAAACTTCTCCTCAGCAAGCCTGTCACTCATAACCTTATTATCCCCCAAACAGGCGATTCCCCGAGTGACTCCAGCACAGTTCCCTGACTCTGCGTGGTTGATGTTATTGCTTCAACAGGCGCCTGTGAAGAACTCTCGCCTTGAAGCCAAGGAGGCTGCAAAGGCACAACAAGCGTCGATAGATCACTGTTTCCCATTCTGCGCGCTAGTTCTAAAACAGCACACTCCTCCGAATGCACAGAGCGTTTCTCTGAGGTATTTATTTTGATGCCGAATGCATGCCGCCATACCAGCCACCCATAAAACATCTTTAAGCAAGCTGTCGCTTCTTTAGAGGGAGAATGCACTCTGTATTTCCTGGAAATGAAAATAAAGCCTGCCTGTGCAACTGAAAACTCATGATGTAATTCTCTAGCAAGCAGAGTAAGAGAAAGCATAGCATATAACAGGAAGTCCCCGATGCCACATTGAAAAAGGTGGAAGTCTTGGAATTATTATCTGCATTTATGCATTTGGCAGATGTTTTTATCCAAAGGAATTTACAATGCATTCAAGGTATACATTTATCAGCGTGTCTGTGTTCTCTGGGAATTAAACCTACCAACTCGGTCTTGTTGGCACAATGCTTTATAACGGTTGAGCTACAGGAACATTAAGCTTTTGTCATAAAATGTATAAAATGTCCATCAGCACTTTCTTGTATTACAGTCTCAGTCTCTTGATGTTTTCTTTGCCTTAAAAAGGCAAATATTTTTTTTTTTAAATCTGAATTTTTGTTTCGTTTTCCAGTAAAAATATTTAAAAATCTTTTACTTGAGATGCAAAGAAGCAAAATATATTATATGTAGTATGTAAAATATCATACTGATTTATTTTCAGTAATATATATATATATATATACACCTTCAGTTACATTTATTGTTCTCATCTCATTATTGGCCAACTGATGCTTAAAAATAAATAAATAAATAAATAAAAACAATTTGGCCAATAGGGTAAGAAAACTAATTAGCATTTAGTCTTAATATACATTGAATTCTGCTTCTCGCTTATTAGTTTTTGTTTTAAGGATGTTTGGATATTGTTATTGAGAAACCAAGACAAAAACACCAATTTAGAAAATGGTGTTTTGCAGTGAATCAGAACTGATGTTTAGATGTACTACATCTGTGTTAATTTCCTCCCCATTGTCTAATATATGTCAAAAAGGTTGTATCCGTCGGGAACATCTTGTTCATCCATTGATTACCCACTGGTTTGGGATAATAATCATTACCAAGACAAGGCTGACTGGTGCCTGAGCCGGAGGCCATTAGTATCTCATTTTGGCCTGGAGGTCTGAGCAATGGAAATCTATGAATCCAGTGGACCTCATCTGACTTAAACCAGGAGCACACTGTGTTCCTGTTCTTTATGATTTCTGCATCTCAAAAGCATATGGTACACATCTTCGCAGGGTAGGAAATTAATGGGGGCTTGGGGAAAAATGCCATCAAATGAGTAAAAAAGTCCCCTAAATGTAACAAAAAATGTAATCCAAAAAAAAAAAAAAGTGCCTGCTAAATTAAACCAAATCTGTTATGAAAGTAGAGATTGCAGCATTATATTTAGGGGGTGTTTACATGACACCATTTTCAACTAAAAACGGAAAACCATGTGTTTTGGCCGATCGTTTACATGCCAATGGCATTTTGGGAGCCTGAAAACACATACTTTTGAAAGTGGGTTTCAAAGTGCAGGTTTTTGCAATGTTGAGCATTACAACCAAAATTACAATCACACATGTTCCTGTTGAGTGCATGAATGGAATGGCCCATCAGAGGTGTTTAAATTAGTCACCGGTGATGAAATCCACTGAATACATCTGAGTTTGATTCACTGACTGATTTCTGTGCTGTAGTGGTTTCTTTCATCATACACAACAAAGAGCAGATACAGTGTAAGTAAAAGATTCATTTGACAGTGTAGACGGCGTCAGTGATTATAACAGGAGTTTTTGCAAGAGTGCAGAACCCGTGCTAGACTGAAGTCATGGAGCACTTCAGTGAAGGGGAATGCTTTTTGTTCACTTTCTGTTTATAATTTATTCCCAGTTTGAATAACTGTGAATTATTTTTCATGCTACTAAAATAACCATCATGTCTTGCATAAAAAAACAAACAAACAAAAAAACAAGTAACTCATTTGTAAATGTTTCTTGTTTTGTCTGTGTAGCTTGCAAAACATGCTTAACCATTTCCCCACACATTAAACATTTTTATGTATTCTAGTAACTGTAATTAATGATCATTATTAAAATATCAAGAGAAATAATCAACAATAAATATTCACTATTATATTGCAATTTAGCCTTGTAAGGAATTCCTGAATGTAGAATGTATATGATTTAAGCCATTTAATGCAACATTATGTAATTGCCATGTAAATGCATGTATGCCACATTTGAGCAGCATTAAACAGTCTGTGCAAATACATATAAATATCATTTCAGATGCAGCTTCTGTTCCTCCTTTGCAATGTAAAAAAGGCTTTTATTGATAGTAGGCTAGTAGCAGTCTATACCGTGATTGATTGAACTGACTGGATAAATTGGTTAAATGTAAGTATTCGACGTAATAAACAACACAGATACATTCATTGTATATATATATATATATATATCCTTACAACAACAACAACAAAAAAAAAGACAAGACAAGACAAGCTCAGCATTTCAACTAAACTTACACCGTCTGTCTCTTTCTCTCTCGCACACACACTTCATCAATAGATGTGCTTGTATTGGTTTTTCATTAGCAGTCACACTGCAGGATTGCAACCCAAAATTTTGGACACTGCCAGAAGTCCGTCTGAGGAAAAAGATTAATTACAAAGCCAATTAATTAGCCGTCGGTGAACATGTCAGACTAAGTCATCCAAGACTGCCCTCTGACAAAATAAATATTTTATCATGCCCGATGTTCATCACATACGGCAAAATTGTGGCAAAAACATCAAGTGTGCACCTAGGTTCAGAGGCAGTGGATTCTGCAGCAGCGTGGCAAAGCCACCAGAAGAGGGCTCTACATGTCAGCAAACAGTTCCCTCTCTCTGGATAAACAGATTCTTTTCTTTCCCCGAGGGCACCTTCATCATCACCCTCCTCCTCTTGCACTGGGCAGAGCAGATCCAGTATTAACAGGCAGGGCCAAGGGTGTAATGCCTTTGAATATTTCAGCATACTGCTGGTAGAATGGAGGCCCCGTGACCTGATAGGTGAAATAGAGGCGAGAGGTATGGAATAGATACAGTGAGTTGATGCATAAGTCAAAGAAAAAAAAAAATGCCGGAAGGTGTGAAAATGCATGAATAGAAGATCTCAGAGCGTACTCTCGTTTTCAGGCTGATTCGTGGTGTAGAATTCAAGAGAACTGACTGACAGAGCGGCACAAATATAGCCAAAGAATCTTCATTTAAGGTGGGTTAATTTGACAAAACCTCATAAATCTGTTCTCAGAAACTGTCCGGTAAGTTTATGAGGGGAAAAGGTATACTAATGAAACAAAATTGTCTTAACATGAGTGCTAGCTTGCTAATGTTAGTTAATTGTAAAAATCCTATTGGATTTACAGCAAAAATAAAGGGTGTTTTTGCCAGAAATTCATTAAATCATTTTTAATTGGCAAATAAGCACTCCTCCCAGTCAGAATTTAGGATCAGTATTTTTTATTTTATTTTATTTTATTGCTTTTGTAGAAATACAGAAAAATATATTATTGTGAAATATCATTATAATTTAAAATAGCTGTATATTTTAAATAACAATAATGCAGGCTGTTGTTGCCAGAAATTTACTGTAAAAACTTAACATTTCAGGCATTTTCTTTGAATATTTTGAAGCTTAAAACTGTAAATATTCACTAACTGAAATATAATTAATAGCAACCTACATGAACTACTAAAATTTGCTTTCTAGACAGTTAAATGAAAATTATCTACTAAGTTCCGTACAATCTGACATTAATCAGTAATTTGAATTTAATTTAATTTAATTTGAACATTCATATTGTTATTGTGTGTTTTATCCAGGCTTTAAAAATCACACGAGACAGAATGAAGCCATTATTATTTAACAAACATAATGAATCTCAAATCAGTTTATTAATTCCATTTAAATTCAATTTTCTTTGAACATCAAATGATTCATAAACACATTTTTAGACGCTGTCAAATCTTTATATTGCACTTTATAGTGTAAGTGTCTATCTAAATGAACGAAATGTGCTGGAACCCGATTTTACCTGTGAACACCTTTGAATACTAATGAGATGTGGGTTCTTTGAATGACTGATAAGCTCAGTGCACCTCTCTGTGTAGCCGCGCAGATGAGACTCCCACACTATTAAAATGAATATAAGCTCTGTTAACCTTGTACTGAAGCACGTGGAGTCGTGGAGATTTTTTTGGCAGTCAGACTGTTTAATGTTTTCTATTGGCCACTTATTATAACAGCAAGACAGGATTGGACGACATCCTGTCAGCAACACAAGCCACATTCAGTGAAGGTGAAATGGCCATACTTATCAAAATGAATATTAAAATGCATTTCCGCTTCTGTTGCAGTCATGCTGACAGAAATATACAGCATACAGTATGCCTATACTGTATATCTGCGCTGAATGCACAACTGGATAGAAGCATCTAGGATAGAAGTGGATAGAAGCATGTTAGAAAATAAATTAGATTTGAATTTAAATGATGTCAGATGAAAACAAAACAAAATGTGACAGCATTTTAGGTGAATATTATTTTATTTTACAGTCACGAGTAATGAGTCAATACATTGGTTTAATTTCAGATATCAGTTTAAAAAGGGAAACAACAATGTAAAAAAAAAAAAATGGAAAGACTAATGACATTTTTTAAACTGTTTGATTGATTTATGTTTTAAAGTATAGTTAAATAACAAAATAAAACAGTGCATCATTTTTTAGTGACACAAATAGACATACACACTACCAAAAGTTTGGGGTTGGTAAGTTTAGTATCTATTTAGTATCTTTTTGAAAGTTTCAGAATACAGTAATAACAGTTGTATTGTTAAATATTATTATAATTTGAAATAACTGTTTTCTGTTGTAATACATTTTGAATTGCAATTTATTCCTGTGATCAAAGCTGATGCTCAAGAAACATGATCAACAATATTAAAAACAGTTGTGTCCAATTTAAAATGTCAAAAGTCTTCTTTCGTCTTATTAATACACTTGGCAAGTTATAGAAGCTTAAGTTTATTATTCTGAAAATAAATAAATAAATGAATGAATGAATAAATAAATAAATATTATATGAAATACAAAACATGTTTCAATCTAAAACCATAAGTCAAATTCAAAGCCATAAATCTAAAGTTGTGTGGAAAACCTTTACCAAGTTTCATACCATTTCGATGAGGGCAAAAAAAAAAATAAATAAAATAAAATAAAATAAAATAAAATAATCAAAAATACACACACACAAACACACACACGTGTTTGTTTTTGTGAAAAGTGGGGACATCTCATAGGCATAATGGGTTTTATACTGTACAAACTGTATGTGCTATTGCCCTACACCAACCCTACACCTAAACCTACCCCTCACAGGAAACTCTCTGCTATTTCAGATTTTCAATACACTCCATTCTGTGTGATCTATAAGCGTTTTGAAAAATGGGGACATGGGGTAATGCCCTGAAAAGTCACCTTCTCCTTGTAATACCTGTCATTATACAAACTGATGTCCTCATTTGTCACAAAAACGCGCACACACACACACACACACACACACACACACACACACACATACATACATATATATATATATAATTCACTTACTGTGTTCTTTGTCCCTTTGCATGAGTGCAGTGTGTGGAATTCCAAATTAAGAAAATTAAACAACTCCTAAATACTGCTTCATGGTTCAGAAATAAATTGTCGTTTGATGGTATGCAACGATCAAATGTGAAAAAACGAAGCAACGCCCAAGACCCACCCCAGAATTATTGCATGGAGTTTCCTTTCATAGTAGGAAAATGCTTGGGGAAAGATTTGCCATTGACCCAAGCATGGCAGAGAGAATTTAAAAGATCAAGAGGTGCAGAGAGGAGGGAGTCTCGCAAGTTAATTGGCCTCCATCTCAGAAACATCCACCACTGGGTGGCTCGCTTTAAGGACCGCACTCAAAACCCGAGGCGAAATTCAAAGCTCTCGGATTTAAAGGGAATATATATCCTAAGAGCAGAGTTAGTGGGGGACGGATGAAGGCGTATAGGCATGGATAGTGGGGATCAATAATTCATAAGACCTCTTCTTATTAGGGGTCTCTTGACAGTCTCGCTGGTGCTCACGCGGGGGTCTCTGCGCTGGATGCGAGGCGTCTGGAAGGGCAGTGTACAGAAACCCGTTGCCTTCCTCTTTGCATACTTCTTGCGTTTTCATTCATGATCACAGAAAATACAAACCCATGATTCATGTATCCTAGCATAACAATGAGCCCTGGTCCGGAGCCCACCATTTATAAAGGTTGTTTCTATTAAGTAGGCTACCACACGCAGCTACTGGATTACCATGAGAGCAAGACAAGCGTGTGCTTTATAACATGTAGTTTCACGTTCTCGTGGTCCAAAGTGAGAGGGGAGAGATGCTTTCTAATAGTATGCAATTATGCTTCAGCTCTTAGAATGCTATGTAATTTTCCCTAGGTGATTATTCCTGTCTCTCTTTAAATAGCCCTAAACGTTAGTGAGCTGTGTTTGAGGATTTTGTACAGTGTCCTAACAGTTTCTATATCATCACAGAGCCTTCTGGAATCAGAGAGAACACTAATGCTTACTAAACAAAGGATTTTATTTGTATTCATAAAGTACAACCACACAGCAATACATGCTGACAGAATGTAAAACAAACATCCTTTTATGCAGAAACAATTTACAGATGTTTAAAACCCATAAAGTTTAATACTCATGCGAAAAATCTGAAACTTTGAACTTTTTAATATCAATATCATATTTTAGTATAAAATATGGGTTAGTATAAAAAATAAGGGTTAGTATAAAACTAAAACCAAAAATCACTGAAAATGTTGTTATTTGAAATAAAATAAACATGAATGCATACATGTATTTCCTCATTTTCATTTAGTTTAACTTATTGTACTAAAACAACTAAAACTAAAGAAAAATACTGAAATAAAACTGAAATAAAATAAAATGCAACAAAACATATCTTGATGTATTAAAACAACTAAAACGTAATATATATATATATATATATATATATATATATATATATATATATATATTGATTGATATAGATAGATAGATAGATAGATAGATAGATAGATAGATAGATAGATAGATAGATAGATAGATAGATAGATTTAAACATCTTCACTGTTAAGAAAGAAAGAAAGAAAATTCCTTTATTTTAATAAAGTACATTGCACTCTAAAAAAACAAACACAACAAAAAAACCAAGATAAACAGTGTATAAATAAAAACAAATGAATGTCTCAATTACAATAAAATAACACTAAAATAACACTGCTTTGTACTATATTGATGAATTTAATTATTTAGGTCATTGTCAGCAAAAATCAACCGGGTATTTAACTCAATTACTGATCTGTGTTTGTATTGTCACAGTGGTTCCAGCCAGTAAAATTACAAAGAACAGAATGAAACTATTTTAATGTCCAATCTGATAATTTTACTGTTTTAAATGCATGTGCTGGCATTGAACATTTAATTAAACTCATTTATTGTACGTACAATCAAATCAATCAGACACTTGTAAAGTTACTCATGCGTAAAAGGCTTTATCTTTTAGATACACATTCATGTTGTACTGTATATTCCACTGTCTGTCCGAATGTACAAAACTGTATGTGTGCCAGAAGCACGCAAAAGCTCGGAATACTAATGAGATCACACTGTCCCTGATGACTGCGCACTGCTTAATATCGGTAATGCTAGTTCAGTGCACTTCAAATTAGCTTTGCAGGTGTGACCGCTGTGAACGTCCTGTGTTCAGACAGCTTTGTGTGTGATGCAGGATTACAGGATCGTTTCTTTCTGACAGGATGAACGTGTGTCTGTCATAGAGGAGAAGGGGATGGAGAAGATGATGAGGAGAAACGAAAGCGAGAGGTGCATCTGGGCAAAGGGAGAGCACAGCTAAAAATCATAGGTGAAAGGACGGATGAGAAAATTGTATGTAATTATAAGACACTGTAGGTCTCCCTCACAGGTGCAAAATTATCTGCCCCCATCCAAAACTCCCCAAATATAATGATATGTTCAATCCATAAAACACTAATGATACATCAGTAGCTGAACTGACTTTAAATCCAACTGAGATGATTTGAGATAATGAGATAAAAGTGTGAAGCAAAAAAATAAATAAATAAATAAAAACAATTCCAAAATTATTCAAAATTCCCCCAAAATGCATGAAATTGCACAGTAGTAACGTAGGCATTTATTTTTATTGGAATAAAATCTTACACAAGCAATCAGTGCTGAGCAAAAAAGTAATTAATCACAAGCTACTAATTACATGTTTAATTGTGTAATTAGATTACCATACTAAATACTCTCTCTAGAAAGTATTGCATAACTTATTACTAATTTCTTTCTAAATCCCATAATAATCTTGACCAGATGAACAATAAAAGGACAGACATGAAACTGCTCTTTTAATTCTTTGAAATAAATAAGATTAAAATTAGATAAAATATTATTGAACCAAGTATTGAAAGGGAGGTGGTTACATTAAATTTAACATTACTTATTACATGTTGATGTCAAATCCAATATTGTTTTATACAGAAAACAATATTGTAACATTTTTTTTACAGTTTATACAGTATTTAATGGACTTACATCAGAAGTAACTGTAATTAAATTACAGAGAAATGAAGAGTAATCCCTTACTTTCCTTAAATTACAGTAATTAATTACTTAGTAAAACATTACACCCAACGCTATTTGCAATATTTAATTATATCATTGTAGATGTTTAATGTGTTCGATTCTTTTTTGCAGAGCTCTTAAAATCATGAATTGGACTTTTATTTGAATTGACTTGACAAAATAGTACTCATTTAAGCAGTATGTCATGTGCAGCAAAATTACATTTCCCTTCATTCTCTGATAGATGAAACAGAACAGGAAATAAAATGCATATATTTTATCACAGTTTCTTTCTTTCTTTCTTTCTTTCTTTCTTTCTTTCTTTCTTTCTTTCTTTCTTTCTTTCTTTCTTTCTTTCTTTCTTTCTTTCTTTCTTTTAAGAGCTACTATGAAACTGCACCCATTTTATTCATGCCAAAAATCACTTATCCCTGTCAAAATGCACATCAAATCATAAACTGACTTAAAGGCAGTGATATAAGAGATAGAGAGAGAGAAAAAAAAAAAGGGGGGGGGGGGCAAAACAATGAAAAATGGCCAGTACATTTTCCATTAAATTTACAGACATTTCCTTCAACACTAAACAGTACACGATGCAATGTGTAATTAAAACTATGGGTAAAACACCAGGAAACATAAAAATAAAACCAAAAAAATCAATGCAGAAAATCCTTTCATATTAACACAGTACATATTTAAGAATGACTATAAAGTGTGCAATAAAATACTATAATTTTACCCATTTTTCCTGCTTTTTCCATAGCTATAACCATTAGTTTTGTTGATGAAGCGAAAATAAATCACTGAACATGTCCATTTGATTCTCCCAAAATCTCTTTAAAGCACAAGTATACTACACTATGTCATTTAAAGAAATTAATTATTTTTCAGTTTAAATTATGAAATTATAAACTATTGTTCACTGAACAATTACACAGTTCGAATTGGGTTTCGTCAAGATTTTTTCTATGGGTTTTTATAATGAGATCTTTCAGTGCATGAATAAAAGATAGTATGTGTTAAAAATAACTATTATTAGTAATAATAATAATAATAATAATAATAATAACAACGACTATAACAATATTTGGATGTTTTGCTGTAATGTAAATTGCACACAGTGACACCTTAAGTAGTTAATTATTACAAACATATTTTTAAAGTAAACATAACTGCCTCGAAATTTATTTGTTTTAGTATGGGTGTGTGTATTTTAGGTTATAGCACAAAATGTCTCATCAATTCATATTTGGACAGACATTTTTCTACTCAGAAATTGAAAAAGCCCATTATAAAAACAATAGGAAAATATTGAGGGAACTGTTCACTGAAAATGGTTCTTCTGCGGCATTACTGCAAAAACACCCTGTGGAACTTCTATTTCTAAGAGTGTAGTTGTAGTCATTTTGTTTACTTACTGTATTTTTGACAAGAAAATTATTAAATTGCTATGAAATGTCCATTTTGTCCCTGTGAACACACGTCACATCATAATTACGCTTTCCAAGAGCATAAGCAGGCCTTTCCCAGGAGCAGCGGGCAGTGTAAGACCTGTGTGGCCTGATGGTCTGATAGTCAGGCTTTGGTGAGCGTGAAGCGGAGGACTTTAAGTGATGAATGCAGAATGCGTCACAGCGGTGGAGTCTCTCCCCTGGCCTCAGCTCATTAGAGCACAGCTGCAGCACATTAACTCCAGATGAATTGCTCATCGGCCATGAGATGGGGTCTCCTCAGAGATCTCATGACCTGTCAGAGCTTCTTCTCAGGTCCTGCTCCCTACCATTTCTTCCTGCCTGCTTTCAGAGTCCTCGTTTATACGTGACAGGCAGGAATGTGGCGTGAGTGTGATCATACTAACTCCAGCCGAGCTGAAGGGTTGCTTCTCCTGCTGTAGTCTTATACTATAAACAAAAGATCTCCTAAAATACAAGAAAAATATTGTAATATATAATAATATTGTTATATGAAATATGAAACATGAAACATGTTTTACATTACAAATGTTAAGCCTATTTACAGGATCAGTATTCAGGTCTATTTAACCACAAAATCGCCACATTTCAGAAAGGCAGAGCATAGAGGAGCAACAATAGTGTACAGTATGTGAAAAATAATGTGTTTTTTGAACCTTAAACCACGTAAACACAATGCATTACACTAAATACACAAAATAATGTTTTTTTTTAGCAACAACATATGACCCCTTTAATACTACTTCTACTACTACTACTAATAATAATAATAATAAAACTGGCCCACCAGCAATAATATCTGGCCCGTGACCGCAGCCAGATTATGTTGATAGCGGCTGGTTCTGAAACAGATCTATCATGACAGCAACAGTTACTCACAATCAGAGTATGTGAGCGGAGCGGTGTGATTTTTAATGGAGCGAGGAGCGGATTTTTTAAAAGTTGGAGCGTCGTGGTTTTCACTCTCTCCAAGAGCGCTCCACCTCCACTCCATCACGAGTAGCCTACAATTCATGCCAACAGCCTGTAATATAACTGCATATTTAATAATTTACGTTAAACATATTTTGCTAGCTTGATAGAGAAGGATCACTCAAATCAGAAAGAATGTGAAGGCTATGATGATGACGGCAATGGACATGAGCGGGAAGTTATAATAGTTCTCAAGGAATTAGTTTGTTCCTTCTAGATACTGAATATTTTCAGCTGAAAACATGATTTCACACGCAATCGCTCTCTCAATAATGAATTCAAACATATGTAATCTTACAGTGCTAACGATTAATGAGGAGAAATCTGTAAGAAATGCATTGATCTGTAGGTAGAATAACTTTTATTAAAAGTTAATAACGAAACCATGCTGTTACTTTCATGACAAACAAAATTTGCACTGCAAAAAGCAGCAATTATACCTTTTAATGCTGACAACTAGCTTGTCATGTGGTAGGAAAAAAGTTTGAACACTAGTGTTCCAATAAGCCATGTTGAAACTCTCCTGTTATTTTATTTATTTTTTAAATATACAAACAGAAATGTGGTGTTTCAAACATACTGAAATACTTTGGAGCGGTGTTTCTGATATCAGTGAGCGAGGAGAGGAGTGGGAGTGGGAAATGGTGAACCTGGAGCGGAGTGATTATTAAATGCTTGGAGCGCGGAGGGGAAATTGTTGCCGCTCCACTCCGCTCACATACTCTGCCGGACACCGCCACACAAAAGTGGCTTTTTGTTAATGACAGTCTTACTACAAGATTTAACACAGAGTAACAGCTCACTACCAGTTACAAAATACACTGTAAAAGTCTGTCACAGGGAATTCTAGTTGCATTTTCATCAATTAATTTCTTAAATTATTCTTTGACTATGTTCTGGTCCACCATCTAGTGGTGAATTTTTTTTTGGCCTGATGCCAAACTCACTTGCCGACCTCTGATATAGAGGATATATATTAAATCGTAAAAGATATTTGAGAAAAATGTTGCTTTTACTGTATTTTTTCATTAAATAAATGTAGCCTTAGTTCTCAAAAACATGAAAAATAAATAGATAAATAAATAAAAATGTCGCAGTCCAATAGATCTAACACAATATGCATAATTACATCATTATCACATGGCACAGCTGATTGGTTCTCTCCTGTATCAGTAGCCAATGAGCTCGCTGCTCAACATTTAAATATTTGGCAGTGTTTGCTGTAGCAGTAGCAGCACACTTCAGAAAACCTCCACCTTCCCCAGCTCCACCTTTATGGATCTGCTACTGGGTGAGCATGTATGCTACGTATGTAATTTCTTACATGCTCACAACTGCATGTTGTGGATATATTGGCAGTAGAAAATCCCGGTACTTGCTCTGCAGCAGCAGCTGCAGCATAGCAGATCTATTCCGCCAAGACCAAATACATTAACATTGTCATGTACATTACCATGCAAATCACTCTGAGAGTTGTCATGACATAAATATTATTATTTTAAAAATATAGTCTCCAAAATTCTAAATTTATACAAATGCAGTTTTTGTAGTCCAATAAATGACAAAAATCACATTTGAAAGTTAAGATTCACGCATCTGTAAAATTCTGAGATTGTGCTGAGCTGAGGTTCAACGGGGAACCAGTCTGTGAATTTAATACTGCATTTTCTGTACCATTTGGCAGGCAGCGTTCAGAATGAGGCGGGACTCAGTCCAAAAGAGGCACAATAGCTCAGTATCTCTCACCTGCTGCTTGCATGCATAATCTCCTCTTGTTTTCCTCCTTCCGGCCTCAAATGGCTGCATTTGTCACCGTGGTTACACAGTCTCTTATCTCATTAGCTGAGATCATCATGGCTTCTTCAAAGGGGTTCGCACAGACTGTGTGTGTGTGTGTGTGTGTGTGTGTGTGTGTGTGTGTGTGTGTCTGTGTGTGTGTGTGTGTGTGTGTGTGTGTGTGTGTGTGTGTGTGTGTGTGTGTGTGTGTGCTTGTTTGTGTGGCAGTATACATGTGCATGTGTCTAAGTCAAAGAACTGCATTTTGGGCAAATGAGGGTTATTTGAGATGGGCTATTTGTATGTTTGCGAATGTATATTTGCATGTGTATATAGACAGTATGCATTTACATATCTGCACATCACCATACAGATACGGTGATTTGAGATGAAACACAATGTGCTGAAATTATACAGATTGCAGTTTTCTGACCCCTAAGGGCAATATATTATTTTGTTTGGTAGAATCTCATGAAAACACATCCAGGTTACAGTTTACCCAGAAATAAACAAGAAAATAATAATAATAATAATAATAATAATAATAATAATAATAATAATAATACTTTTGTTTTTTGTTAAATATTTAATTAAATAAACAACTAGTTTACATTATAATTATACAGTCATTTTTACTGTTACATTTTTCTATAAAAAAAAAAAAAAAAAAAAAAAAAAAACTTTGGAAGTACTATTTAGTATCACTGAGATACTATTATAGTATTATAGTATTATAGTATTATATATATATATATATATATATATATATATATATATATATATATATATATATATATACAGTATATATATATTTAATTATTAACATTTAGATTTTTTGTTTGTTTGTTTGTTTATTTTTCTATTTTTAAAGTTGTATTAATTTTGTTGTGTGATTTGGTCATTTTTATATTTTTTTATTTTAATTTTTACTTCATTTGTTATTACATAAAGTTAGCCAAATACAAATAAAACAAGAAATAAAATAAGTTTAGCTTTTATATTTTAACATATTTCAGATATAGGCTTAGTTTATTTCATTTTAAGTACAAATGGTTTTATAAATATAAATATAAATGTCTTTACAATGTAAACATAGGGCCAGTTTCTTTCTTTTTTTTTTTTTTTTTTTTTTTTTTTTTTTTTTTTTTTTTTTGCAAACCGTCTTTTGGCATTAAAATAGTACTGTCAGGTTTTACTAAAGACACACAGTGAAGAATTAGCACTGAAAAGGCGTTGACACAGTTATTTTTGCACCTGACCTTACTGAATATGCATTTTTAGGAGTTGTCCTTTCAGACACAAACTGTATGGGAAGAGAGTATTAAAATGAATCACACAATGTGATTCACTAACGTTTGTGCTTGTCAAATTACTGGTATTGGTAACGACAGAACTTGTGACCATAGAACTTTTGGGAAACACACCCCAGAGTGAGTGAAATATCAGTACTCTTGAAACATCACCATGTGTGTATATTGCACATTGTAAGATTTTTTATTTTATTTTTAAATAATTCTTTTTAGAGTTTTCACTTTGTGTCATCAGTGGAAATAGTTGTCATTTTGTTTGTAACAGAAATTAAATGAAAAAGTAATGCAAAGATTAATAATAAAATCTGTCCAATATGTGACATTTTTACAAAGACACTGTCTCAGAGATTAACACCTCAATAATTTTTTATTTCCAGCATTGATAGAATGCTAAGAAAAAACAATGTTTTTGTCATCTAGAATAAAAGCAGTGCAATCTTGGCCGTGTGTAAGGTACGCTCACATATAATGATGTAGCTTTTTGCAGGTACGAGGTGATTGAACTGAAGGAAAATATTTCTGTAGCACCTATAATGGTCTCAAACCAAATGACGCAGGAAAACTAATCAGTCCAAACAATATGATTTTGCTACTACAAAGTAATTTCAAAATCCATTTTATTCTCTCTGGCCGTGGAAGGGAGGTGTATATAGGGATATGTTTTAACAATAGATTTACATATACATAGGGTCAAAGTCTACGGCATGTTTAGGAAAGGATATATATTGTTTTGTGTTTACTATGAAAAGAACACTGTGATAAACAGGGAAATATGTTTGACAGTGTTTACAGGCTGCATATCTGTGTGATCTAAACACACACATTCACCTGCCAATAGATTTTAAAGTAATAGAAATTCAGTCACCGTACATTTGATCAAAATAATGATTCATTGATATAATCATTCATACAGTAATTAAAAAAAAATGTGACAAACTAATTTTGATATTTTTGCTAACATTGAAATAAAGTGGTGTACAAAGACTTGAATTTTGACACAAAAGCTTTGTTTGTACAGTGTAAACATACTTTCGAAATTAAAAACTTTTTTTTTTTTTTAATATTATTATTATTATTTTTTTTCAGTCAAAAGAAACCGATTTGTTCAAATTGAGATGCTAAAATGAAAAGTTGGAAAGTCTGTGATTTTGTGATATCAATAAGAATGGCATAATTTTCAACTATTGAACACAACAGCAAACCTGAATTTTGTTAGTAAACAATATTGCTTGTTTTTATAGAGGCTTGTTTCTGCCATGGGATTAAAAAAAAAAACTGCAACGTTTTTATTTCAAAATTCAGACTTTTTTTTCTTTCTCACAATTGTGAGTTTAAATCTCACAATTTAGACTTTTTTCTTGAAATTCTGAACTGAGAATTGCAAGATAGAAATGCAGAATTGTGAAATACAATTTTGCAATTATGGAAACAAAATTCAGAATTGACACATATAAAAGCAGAATTGTGAAACAAAATTTTAGCAATTCTGGAAACAAAAGTCAGAATTGTGAGATAAAAAAAAAAAAAATTTTTGGGTAAAAAAGCTGAATTAAAAGACTCAACAACAAAACACAACAACAACAACAACAACAACAATGGAATTGCAAGATATAAATGCAGAAATTAGAGATATACATGCATAATTGTAAAATATAAACTTTAAATTCTAGGAACAAAAGCCAAAATTGTAAAATAAAAAGTTTAAATTTAAATGTTGTGGTGGAAAAAAAATACAAATAGGGTGTTTAGACATTTATGTTGAATATTTAAGGCCACAGTGTCCTATAATAATAATAATAATAATAATAATAATAATAATAATAATAATAATAATAATAATAATAATAATAATAATAATAATAATAATAAATATCAATTCGTTCAATAATTGTCAATGTTGTAAAGTTCATATTTAAGATGAGCCTTTTTTCAATCAACAATCTTTTCAAAAAGTTGAGATGAACAGCATTGTGCTTTTCTAAACAGGAGAGCTCCTTAGAAGATGAGATGCTAATATATGCCATTAAATCAATTTAACAGGAGGATTTTTGAACTGCCCCCAGCCAGGGAACACATGTACAGGGCTCATTCTTATTAATTTATCAAGAACTGAGTCTGACTCATCTGTGCCTTACCTGTCTGATCCTCTAATAGTCCTGTGAATATGAAGAGTCCTGTGTGCGGCCGAACCTGATTATCTTTTAATATATTCTCTCTCCAGACCACACAGACACAGGCAGAGAAAATCTCATGGTCCTGCAAAATATGAAAGGCTCAGCAATGTTAAACGACAACTTTACACACCAAAGACATTTATAAGATGTGACAATAAACTTTTGTCAGAGAAGACGTGAATGTCATACCATCTTAATGTCAAAGGACATAATTATCACAACACTGATGTGTTTTCAATATCTCTTCCACCAAATTCAAATATATTATATATATATATATATATATATACACGCTATTTTATAAACGTTTTGTTGATATTGTGAATGCACACAGATAAAAGTAGACCCTTTAAAGTTCCGAATGATGTATTTATCTTACCATAATGATGCTGTTTTAAGTTGTTTCTACTGTAAGAAAAAAATGCAAGTGATCGTGCTCGCGCCTCCATGTCCTGCAGAGAGCACTTCAGCTTCCACTCTCCACACAAACTGTTGGATATGCGTCTAACAGCGCATGTTTATATAGGTTAAACATTTAAACTAACATTGGGATATGCTTGAACTGTTTTATATCTAAAGATTTTAATTTAGGTAAGTCGTGATGATTTGATACGGCTAAATTAATCAAACAAAGGCTATGATTAACTCACTGCTGCCACTGGCTGCTTGGTCCTTGCTTAAAAAAATGCATTTAACGAACAAACAATGCTCCATTCGTTTTTCTAAATTAACTTTATGAAAAAAAAACAAACAAACAAACAAAAAAAACAATCACTTTTCCATTACATACAAAACTGAACTATTTTAATAACAGTAGCTAGTCTGTTTTGGGAGAAGGGGAAGATGGGCTTGGGTAATTCTGATAAGTGAGGGAAAAATCCTGCAGGCGCCCCTGATTGCATTAATATAACTAGAATTTTTACAAGAGTTTGTTACCATTTTAAAGCACGACATGAAATACGGTGAGTCTGGTAAATCGTGAATTAGAGGTCATCAGAGCTCGTGCAGCCAGCAGTGCCAGAGAAACTGCGATGACCGTAATCAGTGTCTGCCTGAATCGCTCTTGCTGTTGCCTGCTTTGATGACATACTCTGCTTCAAGTCAGACGCTGATCGATCTGCACAAATCAAAATGCATCATATACACATGCTCCTCAAAATAATTATCTATTCCCGATCTAAATAAAGTTGGTTAAGAAAACTGTGGGGGGGCACAAATTCTTTCTGGGGGGGATTAATACCAATGTTTATAGGAAGCGCATTAATATGGAACATGATTAAACTGACCTTGAACTACCTGTGCAGTTAAACAAATTTAATCAACACCCGCCAGCCAATCAGAATCAAGTATTCAGACAGATCATGGCATATATATTATGAAGTGCCAAAAGGCAAATAATTATAGAAAAATCTGAATATATAGAAGTAAATATAGTTATAAGTCTGAATATATAAATCTAAATCTGAATATATACGTAGTTGTAAGTCTGAATATAAAGAAATAAATCTGAATATATAGTTTTATTTCTAAATATATAAATGCAAATCTGAATATATAGCTTTAAGTCTGAATATATAAATGTACATTTTAAATATATAGAAGCAAATCTGAATATAGAGTCATGGCCAACAATATTGGCACCCTTGGTAAATATAATCAAAGAAGGCTGTGAAAATGAATCTGCATTGTTAATCCTTTTGATCTTTTATTAAAAAAAAAGTCACAACAATCTAACCTTTCACTGGATAAAATGGGGGGGAAATATCATTATGAAATAAATGTTTTTTCTCTAATACACATTGGCCACAATTAACGGCACCCTTTTATTCCATACTTTTTGAAACCTCCATTTGCCAGTTTAACAGCTCTAAATGTTCTCCTATAATGCCTGATGAGGTTAGAGACACATGACAAGAGATCAGAGACCTTCATCCAGAATCACTCCAGACCCTTTAGATTCCCATCTCCATGTTGGTGCTTCTTCTCTTCAGTTCACTCATTTTCTATACAGTTCAGGTCAGAGGACTGGAATGGCCAGCAGAAGCTTGGTTTTGTGCTCAGTGACCCATTTTTGTGTTGTTTTTGAGGTTTGTGTTTGGATTATTGTACGGTTGGAAGATCCAAACATGGCCCATTATAAGATTTCTAACAGAGTCAGTCACTTATTTATTTTTTATTTGTTGGTATTTGATAGAATCCATGATGCCATGTGTCTAAACAAGATGTCCAGGACCCGCAGCAGAAATATAGACTCACAACATCAAAAATACAGCAGTATATTTCATTGTACAAATGAGGTACTTTTTATTCCTGTGTTCACCAAACCCATCTTGAGTGTTTGCTGCTAAAAAGCTCGTTTTTTTTGTTTCATCTGACCATAGGAGCCAGTCCCATTTGAAGTTCCAGTCGTGTCTGACAACTGAATATGCTGGAGTTTGTTTTTGGATGAGCGAGGAGAATTTTTCTTGAAACCCTCTCAAACAACATGTGGTGATGTAGGTGCTGTTTGACATTTTTTTAAAAAGGTTTTCTGACCCCGAGACTCAACTATTTTTTGCAATTCTGCAGCTGTGGTCCTTGGAGAGTCTTTAGCCGCTCAAACTCTCCTCCTCACCGTGCATTAGGACGATATAGACACACGTCCTCTTCCAGGCAGTTTCGTAACATTTTAAGTTGATTGGAAATTCTTAATTATTGCCCTGATGGTGGAGATGGGAATTTTCACTGCTCTAGCTCTTTTCTTAAAGCCACTTCACTAATTTGTGAAGCTCAATTATCTTTTGCTGCACATCAGAAATATATTCTTTGGTTTTTTCTCATTGTGATGAATGAACACGGGAATTTGGGCTTTGCTTTCCCTTCTGTTTATATTTCTGTGAAACAGGAAGCCATGGCTGGAATATTTCATGTTCATAATCACCTTGGAGTGCTCAAAATTGTGAATATGAATGGGAATATACTTCAGAGATATTTTACTCATAAGAATTTCTAGGGGTGCCAGTAATTGTGTCCAACGTGTATTTGAGAAAAACATTTATTTCATAATGATATTTACCCCCATTTTAAATTCTTATTATCCAATGAAAGGTTAGATTTCTGTGATTTTTTTAAAATAAAAGATCAAAAGTATTAACATTGCAGATTAATTTTCATAGCCTTCTTTGATCATATTTACCAAGGGTGCCGATATTTTTGGCCATGACTGTAGTTATGAGTCTGAATATATAGAAGCAAATCTGAATATATAGTTATAAGTCTGAATATATAGAGGTAAATCTGAATATAGTTGAAGTCTGAGAGCGGCTCATTTGGGCTCGGGTGCGGTACACATGTAGTGTGAGCGGAGCGCAGAACTCCTGATATGTGCAACATGATTACGTATATATTTATTGTGAGAGGGCCGTGTGTCCCCGGGTCCCAAACGACTCAAAAAAATAAACCACAAAGTTAACAAAACGATGCATTCCACTGTGCTGAGCGAGAGCGCTTCTCTGCTGTCTTCACGTGCAATCGGAAACTTCCTATTTCCCACTTATGAAGTCATGATTACGAGCATGTTGCATTCTATTCTGTTAAAAAAATAACAGTGAACAGTGGTTTGTGAATGTTGATGCTTAGCCTAAATGATTTTATGGGGAGCGTCCATGTGAGTGCTCCCGCAGTCTTAGGCCCACCCCAAATGCTCTCATTGGTTGAGACGTGTGATGACATCCATCCCAAGCCATTACTGATCAACATCCCACACCTCCTGTGACCCATGGTTTGTCTGTATGTGTATTCAGAGCCAGTGAGCAATGTAATTTCAAAATAATAATAATAACAATAATTATAAACTGCAAAATAATTGTCGGCGTTAATTAATTAATGTGTTAACGCGATAATAACGCGTTAACTTGCTCAGCCCTAATATATATATATATATATATATATATATATATATATATATATATATATATATGTGTGTGTGTGTGTGTGTGTGTGTGTGTGTGTGTGTGTTTGTGTGTGTGTCTTATTTCAATTTATAGTTTTAATTTTCCCCTAAGGAATATTAGGAGAAACATGGCAAGTATGGTCTCCTGCAAACCATTAACCTTATTAAAAAAAATGTGAGCTTAATTGAACTCAATATGCAATTGTAATGAACTTTACATGTCAAAGGTGGCATGAATGCATTCACACTGCAGTTAGAATTGCATAAATAATGCCATGAGGGTAATGGGTTTTAAATAGGCATCAATAGCGTATGAAATATGAATAGTACTCTAAATAAGAAACTAAACCTGCCAGTAGGTGGTGGTAAGTCACTGTTTTAATGAGTGAGTCATTCAGTCATTCATTCAACCAGTCAAATTCAAATGGCTGATTAATTCAAAATGCAACATGTGATTGTCTTTATAAAGGAGTCACTGAATCATTCACTCACTCATATTAAAGTTCATACATTTTAAATGTACTAAATTGCAACTTTTCAAATCATGAAATTAAATAAAAAGTACCTTATTTTCGTAATAAGTACTCTTTTTTTAAAGTGTTAGAAATATTACTTATTAAAAGGGTTGATCTCCTGAAAAAGCAACGTCCAAGCAATAATATTTTCCTCTGAGAATATTCAGAATCTATCACTCACAGCCTTGTTGATGTTCACATCAAATTAAATACAGCCTCTACTCTGACTAAGGTCTATAGCAATAGCATGTAACTGAAAATTATGTTTTTGTGGCTTGTGTGTGTGTGTGTGTGTGTGTGTGTGTGTGTGTGTGTGTATTTTTAAAGACAAAGGCATTAAATGTTTAATTTTTCAGTGTTAAGCACTGTTAATTACTCATGAATGGCCGAGAGAGTATGCACTCATAGTCCCCCTACTGCTCATCTTCTGATTCATGGAGTTTTCTCTTTTCTCCTTTGCTTCAAGTTGCTTTGTAGTTTAATGATTTTTTTTTTTTTTTTTTTTTCCCCTTAAAGCCGGGAAACAAATCAATCGTAGCTTTGTTCAATTGTACATAAATTCTAAAATAATCTCACTGCAAACAGAGCTGTAAGGCTTTGTTTACCAAGGAAATTAATCATAATTTGTTTATCGGGAAAACTGTCCTAATGCCTTATTCTCTTTGAAATAATGAACTGTGAGGAGATGAAAACAAGTCATTTTCCTAATCCATTGCCTCTTTGCATTGCTCTATTACCCAGGAGTGCATGAAGTTCTTATTTTTGTTTGTTTTTGTTTCATCAGAAGCTGATTTGCAAGACTTTGTGACAATCTCTCACGGCATGTGACTCACCTCTGGGTTACTCCTGCAGGTCTCGTGTATGACATCTTGCGGTTTCAGTTTATATATCACAGCAGTATCTACATCCGAACCTTGCTTTATTTGTCTACAGAAATGGTGCAAATGCAGAGTCAGTTCTCGACCAA
Source organism: Acrossocheilus fasciatus (assembly GCA_036784905.1). Classification (NCBI taxonomy): domain Eukaryota; kingdom Metazoa; phylum Chordata; class Actinopteri; order Cypriniformes; family Cyprinidae; genus Acrossocheilus; species Acrossocheilus fasciatus. Next base: position 3,888,354 of record CM071953.1, read on the forward strand.
GGATCTGTTTAACCTCTCTCAGAACCAGCTTTTATCTGTGACTTAGGAACCAAATGATACAACTAACTATTCAACTACATATCCTTTCCACAAACAAACATAGCCGTTATGGTCTCAGTTTATGAGTTGTATGGTCAGATTTACTAACAGCTTGCAGCAGTGCAATATTTGAACTATTCACAGGATTTACACACAGTGAGAAATCAGCAGTGTAGTTTTGTATGATCAACTTTTGTGTAGCATCTGGTAAGTACAGTATGGTCTGGGCATTCTTGCCATTCTTCAGACCAGCAGGTTTTGAGATACATTTCATAGAAAAATGACAGCTTTGGTCTGATTTATTTATTAATTTTATATTATTATTATTATTATTATTTTTTTTTTTTTTTTTGAGGATTTCAATATGAATACCAAATGTCAACATTTCATCAAACCAGATACCAAGATATTTATAAGTGGCAACCCTCTCCAAATGAGTGTCATCAAATGTTTTAACCATAAAATCAGTAAGCAATAACTTAATAAATAAATAAATACATGAAAATAAATACATACATACATAGTATCATCCGCTTTAAAATGTCTGGCTCTAGTCTTTCTATACCAAGACCATTTAAATAAATAGAAAACAAAACTGGACTTAAAATAGAACCTTGAGGAATACCTGCAAGACTATGGATCACAGAATAAAATGATTTGGTTAAATAAGTACAACACCTGATTATTTTTTTTGTTGTTGTTTTTTTTGTTTTCATGAGCCAAAGTAGTAATTGTGTCATTGGCATGACAGACACCTGGAAATAGGGTGATAATTATTCAGTAGAGAAGAATCTCTATGTCTCTGATAAAAGAAGATTAATTACACCATGGACTATATGTACCACTGACTGTAAATGTTCTTAGTGGTGCATGCTTAATAATCAGTTAAACATTGACAATATTAAACATCGACAGCCAAACAGAATCAAACAAACAGAACATCATTGCTCTTTGGTCTAAACACGAATATAATTATCTTTATATCCTAGTTATCTTTCTAGTTATCATTTTTGGTGTGAATGGGCCTGGAATCCACAGAAAATGTTAAAAGAAATGCAAATATGAATACACAATGTACAAGGATTTTATAGAGCAATGCAAACCCATACATTTTAGGCAATTTAGAAATCCCAACCAGGACATGTCTGGAAAAACGATCATGTATTATGACCCTATTGTTTTATTTGCATGTTGAATTGATTTGAAAGTTAATAAAGTCAGACTTAGAATAGATGGACTGAATGATATTGATTAAGTAATTTTACACTTCCACATTTATTTTAGATCTTAAAAGTTTTAGGATTGACGACCAGTGTTGGGGAAAGTTTCTTGCATTACTCCAAAAAAAGTAACTAAAAAAGTACTTTTTAATGGAAAGTAATGCATTACGTTTTGTTTTTAATAACAAAACAACATGAAGGTTATATTTTTAGCCAGTGTAAAGGCCTTTAACACCAAAAGTGAAATTAATAAGCAATTGTTAATTTTTGGGTTAATTCAGTTAATTTAACTGTTTTATTTAAAAAAACAAGAATAAAAAAAAAAAACCTTTTTTACCGATTACCGAAGTTCAAGCACTTAAGGTGGTCTTGGCCAACCTGGATGTATGGCTGACAATTAAACACATCCAAAATGGAGAATAGGCTCACAGACACACAACATACATACACACACACTGAAATTAAATGATTAAACTAGTTGATTAATACTCTATAAGCATATTTACACACACACACACACACACACACACACACACACACACACACACACACACACACACACACACACACACACAAATATAAATAAAATGGTTAAACTATCACATTAATATCATTAAGCCTGCTTACACACAGAGACACTCATACACGGACATACATGCACACACATTTTGTTGCAGATATAGATATTTTAAAGGAACACTCCACTTTTTTTGGAAATAGGCTCATTCTCCAACTCCCCCAGAGTTAATAAGTTGAGTTTTACTGTTTTTTAATCCATTCAGCAGATCTGGCGAGAGCACTTTTAGCATAGCTTAGCATAGATCATTGAATCCAATTAGACCAGTAGCATCGCGTTCAAAAACGATCAAAGAGTTTCGATATTTGTCCTATTTAAAACTTGACTCTTCTGTTGTTATATCGTGTACTAAGATCGGCGGAAAATGAAAAGTTGCGATTTTCTAGGCTGATATGATTAGGAACTACTCTCATTCTGGCGTAATAATCAAGGAACTTTGCTGCCGTAACATGGCCGCAGCAGGCGTAGTGATATTACGCAGCGCCTGAAAGTAGTCCCCGGTAGCTGATCTTAGTACACAATATAACTACAGAAGAGTCAAGTTTTAAATAGGACAAATATCGAAACTCTTTGATCGTTTTTGAACGCGATGCTACTGGTCTAATTGGAAAAACGGTAAAACTCAACTTATTAACTCTGGGGGAGTTGGAGAATGAGCCTATTTCCAAAAAAAGTGGAGTGTTCTTTTAAATAAATGATAGGCAATGATACTTTTTGCAAGTCATCTCTTTTTAAGAGTTTATATGTCATTTTCAGGTTTCTCTGTGATCATAATATGGCAAAATTGTAAAACTTGACATATCTGTATGAACAAAATGGTAGATTTGAATTAAATGTGATTTTAAATGTTTTGACATTTTATAATATCTCCATAAGAAAACCCATTAACAGTACGGTTTTAGTGTTTAATGAGCCCATTAGTGGTCTTCCGCTTCCATCTAGTGGTTATAAATAGCAATTTCTCATATAACACTGTGTTTTTAACCTTTATAACTATTATAGTGTTATTTTTTGCCCAATCTCTCTTAAATTTTGTATGCTTATTCAGAATGAGTTAAAAATTTATTTTGAGTTAAAAACTGTGGGCTAGTTCACAAAAGTATTTTTTTTTTTTTTTTTTTTTTTTTTAATGATCTCAAATGCTTAAAGAACAGTTTGATCGACAGCAGTGATCCTAGAGGCAAATTTGTTCAGAATGAGAAGATCTATCGTATGATATGAATATATAGTGTATAAGTGAATATTATGAACATTTTATTGCAATTTGAGATAATTTACTATAGAAATTCTGTGTTTTTGAGGCCTTTTTAAATGTTATAGCACCACCTATGGTCCAATTTCCATGAATCTCTGCATGCTTGTTAAGAGTCATCAGTCACGTTTTCACCAAGTTTTGTAAAGTTTTGAGTTCTCGTTTGGGTTTTATAGGCTTTTGGGTATATGTAGCCACACCCCTTTTGTAAATGACCCTGTTATAGATAACCAAAAGACAAAATTCAACATTGTTTTGATAATTATTGATCTAGAGAGTCCACAGAATATTACTGCAGTGGTTTGATCTAGATTGAGCTAAAGACCAGGGACTAGTTCACAAAAGTAGTTTTTTTCACATATTTGTGAATATTTAATGAACTATATAATTGACAGCAATAGTTATTGAGGCAAAGTTGTTCAGAATGTGGAGATATATTATATTATATGAAGGTCTTGTATTTTTGTGAATATATGAACATGTTCTACAATTTGAGATCATTTTCAACAGAAATTTTGTTTTTGAGGCATTTTTAACTGTTATAGCACCACCTATAGTCCGATCCTCATGAAACTTTGCTTACTTGTTAAGTGTTATCTGCCACATGTTTTCACCAACTTTCATAAAGTTTAGAGTTCTTGTTTAGGTTTTATAGGCTTTTGGGTACATCGGACCACTCCCCTTTTTTAAATGACCCTGTTATAGCTAACCAAAGGACAAAATTCAACGTTGTTTTGATAATTATTGATCTAGAGAGTCCAGAGAATATTACTGCAGGGGTTTGTTTCTGATCAGGCAAAAAACCTAGGACTAGTTCCCAAAAGTAGGTTTTTAACATATTTGTGAATATTTAATGAACGATTTGACTGATCGCAATGGTTCTTGAGGCAAAGTTGCTCATTATGAGAAGGTCTATCAAATGATATGCATATTGTGTTGATGTGTAAAACACCATGTGATTACAGAACCAAAAAACTTGTTAGCGCCAACTAGTGGCCGATTTCTTTCAAAATTCTTACAGACCTTTAGGGCCATGATTCGAACATGCCCACTGAGTTTCTTTCTGATTGACCTCCGTTAACCTTGTCTAACAGCTGCTTAAACTTATTTTGCTGATGGCGGCCATGTTTTTTCAGATACGCCAATGTCCTCATAGATCCTTATGGCACTTTGGACAAAGACACTGCATAATTTTGAAAGAAATCAGCCACTAGTTGGCGCTAACACATTTGTTGGCTCGCATCAAGTTCAAGACACTGATAAGTTCAAGACACTGATGCTTGCTTATAGAACAACCACAGGCTCAGCACCCGTCACTCTCCAGAACATTCTCGTTCACCACTCCTGGCTGGTGGAATGATCTTCCCACCCCTATCCGGAGTGCTGAATCCCTGTCAATCTTCAAGTAACAGCTGAAAACTCATCTCTTTTGACATTACTTGACTTCATCCTAAACTTAAAAAATAAAAATAAATACATTTCTCTCTCTTTATTTATTCCTTCCCTTGCTAGCTTGTACTTATTTAAACAATGCCTGAGACTTGGTGTTACAAGCACTTCGTCTGTCTGATTGCCTCTTCAAGATGAATCGCTTTACGTATTCCCCAATTGTAAGTCGCTTTGGATAAAAGCGTCTGCAAAATGACTAAATGTAAAATGTATAACAAAATTTCTAGTCGATTGGACCAACGGTTACCTAGTTATAATTTTTTTCGATCTTATAGTGTCACCAAGTGGCATATTTTTTTTTTTTTAAAGTTGACCAAAGATTGAGCTCATACACAACTTTACCAAGTTTGATGAAGATATCTCATTTTGTTCACGAGTTATAGCCTTTTTTGTAAAACTGGTCCGCGACTTTCAAACGTTTTGGCACCGCATTGCGACAGTGAGTCGAAATTTCAACTTTTGTTTGATAATTATTGATATTCGCTGTCCTGAGAATAATTCTGCAGTGGTTTGGTTCCGATCGGGCAAAAAAACCTAGGACTAGTTTGCAAAAGTAGGTTTTGGACATCATACAAATTTTATGAAAAACGAGACCTAGACCCAAATTACAATGATCATTTTACATTTGCCTTGACCCAAGGATTCCAAGGAGTTTAGGATTTATGAGCAGTTTCGCGTTTTTGATCGCTGTAGCGCCCCCGTTACGCCGATTGGGGCGAGCCTTTGGATCTGAGTAGTGAGCAAAACTACTACGATCTGACCAAGTTTCAGCTCTCTAGGCCTTAAACCCAATTTATACTTCTGCGTCAGACCTACGCCGTAGCCTCTACGCTGTAAGCTGTGCGTTGATGTGCAGTACATATGCGGACAGCTAGTCTGCAGTGTCCATGGCAAAAGCCGAAGAAGAAGCGGCTCGTCGGAGAAGCATAGCCGTGATGGCAGCAAATAAATATCAAATCATTAAATCATTATTTAAATCTACAAAAAGGAGACAACAACGGAACAGGAGAAGATGGCATTCTTTCAATCTCCACAAGGACGTGTACCACGGCAGATCAATATCATTTGTCGCGGACAACTAGTGATGTATAATGCTATGTAGTATAATAAATGATAAGACACTTGTTCTTTGCTTGGTTTTATTTTAAATAAGAAGGTGTAACATTAAACTATAGGAACTAGCGTTCATAAACGCACACAAAACTCAAGGATACGGAGGGAGGGAATCTAGCAGACCAATCACAGCGCTTGGGGTCTGCGTAGAATTGAAGTGCTGTTAGATATTTGGAGAGGTGCACATCAGGTACGGCGTAGGTTACGGTGCAGGCCTGTGCATCTCTGCATAGGCTACGGCGTAGGTTCGACGCAGAAGTATAAATTGGGCATTACGGTTTGCGCTGCATGATCAGTTTTACCGGAGAAGAATAATAATTAAAAAAAATATTTTAAAAAAGAACTATGCGCTTGAACCCCTAAAAAACTAACACATAAGACAAAAATATGTAAATGTATCATGCTGTTTCACCACAGATGTTCAATTAAGGTGACCATACGTGCCATTTGTTGCGGACACGTCCTTGCCAGGATTTGTTTTGGCTTTGTTTTCCTGTTTTCATGCTCGCTGAAGGTAATGAAGTAGTTTGACCAATAACATGCAGGCATTGTACATAATGGACAAATCAGGGTGTGTGTGAGAAGGTGGTCTCTACAGTCAAAGCTATGCAATTACGCGTACATATTAGGTGTGTTTGACTTAAAAGCAGCATGGCTCAGTGTTTGACATCAAAGTACCTAGAGAGCGTTTTGAAAGCATAAGGAACCATCTGTATGGTACTTTGATGTCATCGGTCTGCACACGCAAACAAAGCCAAAACCTAGATATTTTAAGCAATATAGAAACCCTGGCCAGGACACATCCGGGAAAAATGGCACGTATGGTCACCCTAGTTTAATGCATTTTCCACAAAAGGTTTTCCCTGCTTGCATGCACCAGCCGAGCAACTGCCATTGAGACGAAAGGGAATACTAACAGGAAATATACTAAAACTTCTTGCGGAATGGAGTCAGAATGGGCACTGACTCTAGCACCATCATATTGCTGGATCAGAGTTGTACAGTTTAGGCAAAGCCAGGGGTGGTTTCTCAGTTGTATTGTAGAGCTGCTTAACTTTTGGTTGCAGTCTTATCTCTCCAGTGTATGTCATCTGGCCATGTTTACCATTGTCAAAAATAACCCTGCTCAACGGTTTACATGCAGACGTGTTCTGTTAGTCAGCAGCGCTGTCAGGGCTTGTTCGTGCACAAACAGGCACTCATATAGGCTCAGGTCCTTATTCTGTCACACTGGATTGGTCGGTAAAGGCTTGGATGGTGAGCCTAGTCAGGGGGCCTGTTGGGACTGGCTGCATGGGTCACAGGGGGCTTCAGGCCTGACTGTGGGCAGCAACACCCAGCCAAGGTGGACTGATAGGTGACCTGAACAGACAGCAGGAGTGAGGTGAAAGAGCGGGACTGCGGAGTGGCACAGCACATACATGTGACCTGTGGGCCTGTTGAGGAAAGGATGTGTCATATCGCATTACCTCTGCTTTAAGAGTAAGACTCCTGCTGCAGTGATTCACTCTTCTGTCTGGTGGCTGTGTATGTTTGTGCATGAACCAGGACACAGGCTGTTGTCATGTGGAAAAAAGAGGCTGGCGTAAGTCCATTGTTGTTGTAAATTCATGCTGCAGTTGAGACAGACAGGGATACATTCATTAAACATATGCAGGATGATGTTTTCTGTTCCATTGTGTGCTCAGGGTTGACAATGAAGCAGCAAAATATATAATCACTAGCAAATTTTTAAGTGTTAAGATTAAGTGTTAGTTCATCCAAAAATGACAGTTCTGTCATTATTTACTCACCTTAGACAACAAAAGGATGCATTTTGAAGAATGTCCGCGTTGCCTTTTACAATAACAACCTTCAAGCATTAAAAGCATAATTTGACTCTCTTTGTGTACACTTCATTGCACTGAATCTACAAGGCCACTTAAGTGTAAAGCTAGCACGATTGCTTCTTAATATACTACATTAAACTACACTTAAAAAATCAGTTTCAAAGTACATTTGAAATCATTATGTTGTAATAATATGTTGCTGTATTTTGAAGAAATACAGATATTTTGATGTGTTTTAGAACATTTTAAAGGTTCTAAAGCTGATTTATACTTCTGTGTTGGACCTAAGCCGTATGTGTCAGTTTTCATTTATACTTCTGTGTCGTTGTCTGCGTCGACCTGCAGTACACATGTAGACCACTAGCCTACAGTGTCCACGGGCATGTTGCTTGTGTAACCCGCAGTACCATGGCAAAAGCCGAAGAAGAAGCAGCTCATCAGAGAAGCATAGCCGCGATGGCGGCAAATAAATATCAAATCATTAAATCATTATTTAAAACTACAAAAAGGAGACAACAACGGAACAGGAGAAGATGGCATTCTTTCAATCTGCACAAGGACTTGTACCATGGCAGATCAACATTGCTTGTCACAGACAACTAGTGATGTATAAATTATGTAGTATAATCAGGGTTGGGAGGGTTACTTTTAAAATGAATTCCGTTACAGTTACAAATTACTTAATCAAAAAAGTATTCAGTAATGTAATGTAAGTACCACAATATGAACGTAATCTAATCTGATTACTTTTTGATTCCTTTTAGTTACATATGTAAATAAAGTCAAAAAAGCAATATCTAAGTAGCCTACTTTTATTTAACTATGACTTTAAAATTAAAACTAATACAAACTATAGTAAAAACTATTTGAAGCTATCAAAAACCGTGTCTTGTTTCACCATCTAGATATTACAGCCCGTATATAGCCTATATATTTATATAAAAGGCTATGCAGACATCTAGTAACTATACAGTTTAGTTTTACAGTTTTATTTGTATTATTATTATTTTGTTATTTCTTTTACATGTAGCCTACAAGTAAAAATAAATATAGTTTATATACAACAGTAACAAATTTACACCATATACATATTAGTCTATTTTAAGCCTACGTCGGAATGTGAAATGCTATGTTTCTTTATTTCATTGACTGATCCGTGGTGTGGGGACTGGAAAACTTACACACAACTGCAGTCATGCACACCATAGAGTTTTAAGTCACTAACAAACACAAAATTTTAGCTAACATGATGATTTCCATGCTAGTCATACCTGCAAATGTTGGTTGAGTAGCCTTTGTTAAAGCAAGAGTCTTTATGCATAGCTTACTGTACAACTATGTCATTTCCTTTATAATTTTTGAAGACAAAATAACTGTGAAATTTCCAGACATGAAAACTTTTTTTTTTTTTTTTTTTCCAGCAGGAAGCATTGTAATTAACTGTAGCAGCATCTCATCCTGCGTTGGAGGAGAATAATTGTAGACAGTCTTTATTTGCGCACGCACCAGCAGGTGGCTCACGTGAGTCAACATGTGTCAACAGAACCAAGAACTACTGTATGATGAAGCAGCACTGAATAAAGTTATTATGTAAAAAAATAAAAGCATAAATAAAAACTAATTTAATTTTAAATGAAACAAATGTAATCCTGATAGTATTCCCACCTTTTACAAAATGTAACTGTAATCTGAATACTTTATTTTAAGATGTAACTGTAACGGATTACAGTTACTAGATTGTATCCTGATTACCAGTAGTGTACAGTAGGGTTTCAGTCAGGGCTTTCAGTAAGCAACAGTAAACTACATGCACACATCTTACATGTAACTTACATGATGTCCATCTTTGTTACAGCTAATGCAGCCATATGAATATAATGCACATATTTTGCCACACACAGGCTCTCAACAACAATGATGGCTGATCAAAAATTTCAACAGTAGGCTATTTTAGGGTGGATTAAATGCGGAGTAAATTTCCCTGCATGGTCAGTAAAAGTAATCTGCCAATACACGGGTCACTATGCACATTCGCGTCACTCTAAAATAATGACACGCCCAAAGCAGCAAAACTGTACAAATGCTGGACATCCACACACCGCACCACAGTATTATCAACACACCACGTATGCCTCCATAACAATGTGCATGATACAATACCCATCAAACAACAAAGCACTTACCTGTCACTTGTAAATAAAGTCCATTGGTCTGTCATTCCATGCCCCTTAACTCATATTAAAAAGTAAACAAGGTCAACAAAATAACGTGCTTGGTGCTAGCTGTTAGCCACTCATAACGTTAGTTGCAATCTTTGAAATTACGCATACAAACTTTGCTGGCCTTTGTTAGTGAATTTGGTTTGGGTCTTGGTCTTCCTTTCTCAGTTATTCTCTTTTGTCTGCAAGAGAGCGCCTTGAAAAAGGCGTTTTTAGTAGATCGGCAACAAGATCTGGTGCAGGCGGCGATGACTGCAGCTGTCATTTTCATTTCATTGAATTTTACTTATGTTCCTTGGAAATCCCTTTCGAGGCAGTCTAACGCTGGGGGTAGCACTGGGCATGCCACTAGACCCAGAGGGTGGGCCATCATTGAACATCAAAATTTGATTGGCTGATAATTCTGTCATTAATGCTCATAACAAATCAGATGTGACATCTTTCAACAAAGGGGTAGCACTATCTGTAGTGCTGGCCATAGAATTTTTATTTTTATTCTTTTTATGTAGGATATTCCAGTTCAACCTCAACTAACGGCCCACCACTGATGATTACGTAACGCTGATGCATGTATTCCGTTACTCCCCAAGCCAGAGTATAATAAATGATAAGACACTTGTTCTTTGCTTTAATATATTTTAATGTTACACCTTCTTATTTAAAATAAAACAAAGTGCACATAAACACATTTGATTTTCATGATTTTTGAAATTCACAACTGAATGTGAAATGATTTGCTTTGGAATTATTTTCACTCATTTTTACAAATAATCACAAAGAAACAACAAGTGACAGAATTAAACTAAAACTCTTTAACATTTTTATTGTGTGTGTTATCAAACTTGTTTCAGTGTTCATATAGTATTACATGGCTTTTACAGCAATCAGTGGTCAAATATTTTGGAATAAAGTGTAGCCCAAGGCACAGATGAATAAGTGAACATCTAATTGAGCAACATCTGTGATCATGTTCAGTCTCTCCTTAAGGTTACAGAAGACCTATGTCAGGGTTTATTTCGTGAAAATTACCAGCTTCACTATCTTATTCTAATTCATTATTTGTATATGCAAACGTACATATCAACTACTAGAATTTTGCCAGAACATTTCCATTAGAACAGCATCTCTGTCCACAGAGGTTATAATAGGGGATATGGCATCCACATATAATCGCCCCCAACACACTTTGCCAGATCTTTGGCCAGCATCTCGCCCGTGCTGCAGATAAACAGATGGAGTGATGAATGATCAATCACACACGCTATGGATTTCTCTGGCAGCACAATTTGTGAAGGTAATGAATGTGTCAGTGCAGTCAGGTCAGTGTATGATGTTCTCAATCTCTACCGCCAGGGTCACCGCCGGTGGTCTGACCAGCTGCTAGCCTGAGGGGGAAGTGATGCTTCAGTGCTTCCTGTGACAATCACGACTGCTGTTCTGGTGAGTGAGAAGCCACACTGAAGCTCCAGGCAGCGTCTCTGTCTCTCTTGCACACGCGGTGTCCCTCCTGCAGGGCCCCTCCAGGCCCCTGAGTGCTCAGATGATGAAGGTCTAACACCTACTGCCTCTTCCTTTCCCAGAGGGATGCAGGAAGATAAAAGTTGTTGTTTTTTCTTGCTCCTTTTATGCATTTATCTTGAAGGTAGGGTACACATACAGTATGTGGACATAATAATAAAATATCAGCAAGATACAAGACACTGAGGAAATAATAGCATAAGTAATGACAGGCACTGAGCTAAACCTGTTTTCGGCAGTCTGGGATCCAGAAGTATATTTCCCATTCTAAAATGTTGAAGATATTTGCCAAGATGAGTCTGTTGAGATACTCATTTGTTGAACAGAGTATCTCTGTTCTTTTAATAATAAGTGTTTGAATATTTTGAATTCAGTGGCACCAATGAAGGCAAAGCACATAAATAAAATAAATAAAATAACAAAAATACGAACCATGGTTTAATGACTCAATTCGTTCGCTTCGACAAATATGCAGGAGATATGAACAAAAATGGCTTAAGGATAAACTGCAGATTTCCTATGATGTTTTAAGGGACTCTCTCTCTAATTTCCAGAAAGCTGTGAAGTCAGCAAAATCTAAGTATTTGTCTGACATTATTAATAACAACTCCCAATGCCCAAGAACTATTTTCTCCACAATCGATTATGTCCTTAATCCAGCAGTAGATGCTTTTACTGATGTGTTTGAAACATTGTGTGAAAACTTTTTTAACGTTTTTTGTGGAGAAGATAGACAGGTTGAGACCTCAAGTTTTGCAATCTGTCTCTGATATCATTGAGAGACCATGGAGCTCTGCAACATAATTTTCAACCTGTTACTATTTTTGCCTGTAAAGATGTCATCGAGCATTTGAGACCCACTATATGTCCTTATGATGTCATGCCAGCTCGCTTTTTAAAGCAGGTTGTAACACATTGTTGACTCTGATGTGTTAAATTTTGTTAATCTGAGTCTGAGTACCGGAATAGTTCCCAATAGTCTGAAATGTGCTTTAATGACGCCAATTTTAAAAAAGCCAAATTCAGACACATCGATTTTTTCTTACTTCAGACCTGTTTCCAATTTACCTTTTATGTCCAACATTTTGGAGAAAGTTGTTCTAGTTCAGCTACAAGTCTTTTTGAGATCTAACCAAATCTAAGAAATGTTTCAATATGGTTTCAGGAAATTACACAGTACAGAAACCATAAAAGTTTATAACGATATTTTAATGTCAACAGATGCTGGAAATACTGTTGCATTTGTTGGATTACAAATTTATAAAATGTTAAATCTAGGTTCCAATGTAATAATATACAAACTGAAGAAGTTATATACATTGTATTTAGCATTTATGGTGAAGATGGTGACATCAGATGAACGACTGTGATATACAAAGTTTGTAGCAAGAGGTTGTCAGTTCCTGTTCTCTTATTGTAAGTGAAATGAGCCAGACGACGGAGACTCTTGCCTTTTGTTTGTAATTGCTCTTGATGCCCCTGCCCCAATCTTTGGGCAGTTAGGCTGATTAGATTAGGAGTGGTTAAATGGGCCAGGTTGCTATACCTGAATACTTCATTTGCATGCTTTGTTTAAGGTCGTCACCCCGGTGCTTTGTTTCCATTCCTAAGCACTGCCCCCTAAATGTATTTAAACTACGATGTATCACTGCTTTAGTTAGACTTGGATGACTACAGTGACGCACAGCGAGTTCTCAATAAAGAGTAACTTCTGTATGAAAGATATCCCAACGTCTCTTGGTCTCTGCTTCGACAAGAGGAATAAAAGTTTACAACAGATGGTGCCTTGTGACCCGGATAGAGTTCCAGCTTCCTCCAGAATCCAGATTGAAAACTTCAAGCTAAAACAAAGATCTGCTTCCTGACTGCATCTTTTGGAATCCAGCGAAAACTTCCAGCTGAACAAAGATTTCCAGACTGAATTTTTCTCTCAACCAAGGTTGTGGTGAGTGCTGTTTCTAATCCAAAAGAACCTTTAAGACCAGTACAAATTTGTTATCCTCTGCACCGTCAGAGAAGAGTTAACAGACAGCTGTAGGGTTTGGTTAACTAAGTTATCCTCTAAAAATGTCCTTTTAGAGATGAAGGTTATCCTCTGTTCAGGCAGGGAAGATTAGCATCACGTGCTAATATTGTGTTACCCTCTGTTTTCGGCAGGGAATAATTGGTTATCCTCTGTTCTTGTAGGCAGGGAAGTTAAGTGTGAAGTGTTGGTAATTTGGAAAGTTAACAATAGTTAAGCTGTGTTAACAAGTGTACCCTCTGTTGATCAGAGAAGTTTTAGTGTTTGTTTGTGTGGTACAGAAGAAACGTACAAATTGGTTAGAAGGAATGCTAGGCTGATCCCCACAACTAAAAAAGGTGGTCTCGCGACTCCTTTGTGGTCAGATAGCGAATTCAAATCACTGTTAGGAGTGCAAATGAACCTAATAGTCACTGAGAAAGTTAGACAAGAACTAACTCAGAAATATGAGATCCATCCAGACAAGACTTGGTCTGTAGATGAGTGCAAAAAGGTATTAGGAGCATGTATTCGCAAGAACAATGTGAAAGGCATTATCTGCTGCCACAGAGAATTTGGTTTAGTGCTAGGTACACAACAGTCTCAGCGTAACTCAGAGCTAGAGGAACAGAACAAAAAGCTCCGTGCTAGAGTATCCTCTTTGACTAAGAAATTGACAAAAACTGATGTGGAAGAAGTTAGTCAGCCTGATAACAATTATCCTGACTTACAAGCTTTCTTTGAAACAGATGTAACCATCCAATCAGTAACTGATGTGCCTGTAGATTCAGTGAAGGTATGTGGTGCTAGGAGAAGATCTAAGGGAATTGAGGGAATTGAAAGTGTTGCTCCCAACTCTTCTGTTGTCCAAGTACAAACTGTTGCCAAAGCGCTACGACCTAAAGATATAGAGAGGCTATCCCAGAGCTTACCCTCAGATACAGATTTTTCTGAATTTAGAAGAGCATTGATCAACAAAATGCGTCTCTACATGTCGTTAGCAGAAGTCACACAGCTGATGTCACAAATTCTAACTGAATCTGAATTCAACAGTTTTGAGTCTGCTGTTACTTCTGAACTACAACATGCCAGTAAAGGTGATCTGAGAAAATGTGTTTTGAAACTTCTAAAGAATATCATGGGACCCAAAATAGACTGGTCTAGAATCACTAACTGTGTGCAAAGGAAAGAAGAACCTGTGAGTGAATACACTGAAAGGTTTTGTCAGTCAACTGTAACTTACAGTGGAATAGTGGATGATCCTGAAAGTGTGCTTGATGACAAAGGACCACTAGTTCGAACATGGTTTGATGGCCTTTTATCAGATTACAGATTGGCTTTGCCGTTCTTAGATCTAACATGGTCCACTGGAAGCTTGCAAAACAGCTTGGACAGGTTAGCTACTTGGGAAAGAGACTCTGATGTTAAAGCAAGAGTAAAGATTGCAGCAGCGTCCTTTAAGGTCAACACAGAGAACTGACAGAAACGTAAATGTCCTAAGAAGGAGGGCAGTTGTCATTACTGTGGTAAACCTGGACACTGGATGAAAGAGTGTAGAAAAAGCAAAAAGACATTAGGAGAAATTAACAGCTTTACTCAGCTCCTACTCAGTCTACTTAGTACTCTGAAGCAGCCCCTCCCCGCTTCACCGAACTGTTGGAGCAGTTTGCTCAGGTGTTAACTGATAGGTTTGTGAGTGCTTAATTTCCCAAGTAATGTACAACAAAGCTGAAAGATTCTTTGTAAATAAAACTACAGGAAGGTGACTGTCACTTCCTTCCATTGAGAGAATGCTAGTTAAGTACACTCACAGCCTTATTACAGCACACTCTAGTCACTCACCTATCCTCTCTGGGTTATGATGTTTGTTATGACTGATGTTCCATTAGAGGATGGAGATGTCACACACTAAAGTTTCCCCATCCAATAGTCCATCCTTTCCTCACTGTTCTTTAGGTGTCTCATGAATTAAGAAATAGGGAAAGAAGGAACAACAATAGCAGACTCAGATTGAACAGAGGATACAACCCTAATGTTTGCAGTCTTTAGAACAAATACTGCTCTGTCTTTTGTTTTCTTTCTTCCTCTGTGCAGATACCACTTGATGGCTGTCCTGAGACCTATATGCACTGACCCCCTCACCTGCGTATGAAGCCACAACCTCTAAAAGACAACAAGACCCACTGCCGAGCCAACTGTCACGGAAGACAGAACAAAAAAAAAAAAAAAAAAAAACACAACGCAGAGAATCACATATGAGAACTTCAGTCATCCATCAACATGATCAAGACATTCTTGATCTTTCAGCAAAATTACACCTGATGGCTGAAGATAATTCTTCATGGTTCGGAAACCTGTTAGTATCAAGTGTTTCATGCAACAAATGACTCACGCCCATCACGAGAAATTACAGTTCCAACCAGAAAAGATCATTAAGAACTTCACAGAGCTGGATGTTTGTTTCTGTGTCAGCATGCTGTTCATCATTACAGACAATCAACACAGAACGAGTTCTATGAGCCTGTAACGATCACAAGTTACAAGAATGAACTTTTAAGTGTCTAAATTTGTATTTTGTGAGAGTTATTAGAACTCTCAAAGGGGGAATTGTGGGATTACAAATTTATTTAAATGTTTAATTTAGATTCCAATGTAATAGTGTACAAACTGAAGAAGTTATATACATTGTATTTAGCATTTACGGTGAAGATGGTGACATCAGATGAATGACTGTGATATACAAAGTTTGTAGCAAGAGGTTGTCAGTTCCTGTTCTCTTATTGTAAGTGAAATGAGCCAGACGACGGAGACTCTTGCCTTTTGTTTGTAATTGCTTTTGATGCCCCTGCCCCAATCTTTAGGCAATTAGATTAGGAGTGGTTAAATGGGCCAGGTTGCTATACCTGAATACTTAATTTGCATGCTTTGTTTAAGGTCGTCACCCAGGTGCTTTGTTTCCATTCCTAAGCACTGCCCCCTAAATGTATTTAAACTACAATGTATCACTGCTTTAGTTAGACTTGGATGACTACAGCGACGCACAGCAAGTTCTCAATAAAGAGTAACTTCTGTATGAAAGATATCCCGTCTCCCGGTCTCTGCTTCGACAAGAGGAAAAAAGTTCCAACACATTGATCTTACTAGACCTAAGCTCAGCTTTTGATTTGGTTTATCATAATTGATTATTTTCTCTGTAAACTGTGTTGGTCTGAGAGGTACTGTTTTAAATTGGTTCCAGAGCTTCTTAAAGAACCAAAAAATTATCTGTACGTATAGGACAATATACTTCTTCCAGTGCTCCTCTGATTTGTGGTGTCCCTCAGGTTTCCATTCTTGCCCCAACTTTATTCATGATCTATATGTTGCGGCTGGGTGCTATTTTCAAGAAATATGGTATCTCTTTTCACTTATATACTGATGATACACAGTTGTATCTTTCTTTTAAACCTGGTGATAAAAATGCATTAACAAAGTTGAGTGTATGTATTGAGGAACTTAAATTATGGCTTTTGAGTAATTTTTTGACTCTTAATGAAGGTAAAACTGAGGTGATTCTTTTTGGATCTAATGATGCTTTATCTTTTAATTCTTATAATCTTGATACTGGTTATTTTGACCAGTGGATTACTCCTTGTGTAAGGAACCTGGGTGTCTTATTTGATTCCAGTCTAAAGTTTGATAAACAGATAAAAAGTATGGTTAGGTCATGCTTTTTTCATCTTCGACGTTTGGCTAAAGTTAAAACTCTACTTTCAATACAGACTTTCGAAAAAGTAATTAATGCATTTCTTACAACTAGATTAGACTATTGCAATTCGTTGTACTATGGGATAAATCAGTCCTCCATGGAGCGACTGCAATTGGTTCAAAATGCAGCAGCCAGGCTATTGACTGGCACACGCAAATTCCAGCACATTACTCCCATTCTGACCACATTACAGTGGCTACATGTTAAACTCAGAGTGGAATACAACATTTTTATGTTGGTTTTTAAAGCACTTCATTACCTTACACCTACCTACCTTACTGAGTTGTTGCAAACACACACATCAGTGAGGCCACTCAGATCCAGATTTTTAGGAACTTTATCAATTCCTAGATCCAGATTAAAACATCGTGGCGATCGAGCCTTTGCAATTTTTGGTCCTACACTCTGGAACAATCTTCCGGTTGCCATCCGAACAACTTCTTCTCTATCTGTTTTAAAGTTATGCTTAAATCTCACCTCCTTGATCGATTTGCGGCAAGTCAATGAAGTGTTTTTATTTACTTTTAATTATTAGTTTATATTTTAGCTCTGCTGTCTTGTTGTTTACTTTGCTATGTAAAGCACTTTGGTCAACTTTAAGTGCTAAAAATGTGCTAAATGTGCTATACAAATAAATAAACAAACAAACAACAAACAAACAAAAACAAAATTTCCAAGAACAACCAGTTTTGAAATAAATGATCACAATATTATGTCATTTTATGAAATCAAATTTCATTTTTAAAAGTCCAATAGTGACATTTTTATTTACTGAAAATCACTACATGTACTTTCGGTATAGTTTGAGGATTCATTATTTTATAAGACAGAACTGCAAATAGCATCTATGATGACACATGCATCTTTACTAGACAAAAAAAAACAAAAAACAAAACAAAAACAAACAAACAAAACAAAAAATCCATTTACAGTAAGTTTTTGTCTTCAGAATAGTTTTTGTTATTGATTTTTAGTGTTAGTGTAAAAAGAATAATCTCATGCTTTTTGAGCTCATGGTAAACCTTGAAATGCATATATGTTTGCATTAAAAATGAATTGCGTTACAGGTCCAAAAAATTAATGATACTAAGTGTATGGTCAGAAATATTTTTTAAACAATATTTAGTAATATTTTTTATTTATTTATTTTATTTTCTCTTCTAAAGAGAAGAGACTTATTTATTTTAAGTCTCTTCTAAGTCTCCACATGCCAAAAAAAAAAAAACACCCTTGGTAAATATGAAATATGATCTGCATTGTTAATCCTTTTGATCTTTTATTTAAAAAAAAAAAAATCACAAAAATCTAACCTTTCATTGTATAATAAGATTTTAAAATGGGGGAAATATCATTATGAAATAAATGTTTTTTTCTAATACACATTGGCCACAATTAACGGCACCCTTTTATTCAACACTTTTTGAAACTTCCATTTGCCAGTTTAACAGCTCTAAATGTTCTCCTATAATGCCTGAAGAGGTTAGAGAACACCTGACAAGGGATCAGAGACCATTCCTTCATCCAGAATTACTTCAGACTCTTTAGATTCCCAGCTCCATGTTGGTGCTTCTTCTCTTCAGTTCACCCCACTCATTTTCTTTAGGGTTCAGGTCAAATGACTGGAATGGCCATGACAGAAGCTTGGTTTTGTGCTCAGTGACCCATTTTTGTGTTGTTTTTGAGGTTTGTGTTTCGATTATTGTGCGGTTGGAAGATCCAAACATGGCCCATTATAAGATTTCTAACAGAGTCAGTCACTTATTTATTTTTTATCTGTCAGTATTTGATAGAATCCATGATGCCATGTGTCTAAACAAGATGTCCAGGACCCGCAGCAGAAATATAGGCCCAAAACATCAAAAATACAGCAGTATATTTCATTGTACACATGGGGTACTTTTCATCCCTGTGTTCACCAAACCCATCTTGAGTGTTTGCTGCTAAAAAGCTCATGTTTTAGTTTCATCTGACCATAGAAGCCAGTCCCATTTGAAGTTCCAGTCGTTTCTGATAACTGAATATGCTGGAGTTTTTTTTTGGATGAGCTAGGATAATTTTTCTTGTAACCCTCCCAAACAACATGTGGTGATGTAGGTGCTGTTTGACTTTTTTTTAAAGGTTTCCTAACCCCGTGACTCAACCATTTTCTGCAATTCTCCAGCTGTGGTCCTTGGAGAGTCT
>CM071953.1:3910000-4062500 GCA_036784905.1 Acrossocheilus fasciatus
TACTTACGGCAAACATTTCTACATTCATTCTAATTATATCCTATTGCAAATACACTCACAATAGTATAGTAAAAAAGAGTTATTTGTGATTGGACCACTATAGTGTAATGAGACTGCAGCCGCCTGGCAGAAGCCCCTCCTTGACGCGAATTCGCGTCTTTTGTGAAGTGAATTTCAGGCGTGAATGAAGTGAGTAAACTCAAAATGTTCAAGCGTCCAACTACGCGCCAATAGCGTGATTTATTCGCGCAAGTCGCATCCGGTGTGAACGCACAGTAAGAACTGAGTTGACAGTGATGCGGAACGAGTTCGCTTCTCACGTGTCAGTTGTTCAGTCGCTATGCTCTAAACTGGATCTTCTTACAGGGGAGATGAAAGAACAAAAGACACTTGTCGCAGATCACAGTAGGTGAGTAGCCGCTCTCGAGCAACAGGTTGTGGACTTACCGGATCGCGATAGGTGCAGCAATCTGCGTCTGGTCGGATTGCCTGAAGGTTCCGAAAAGGACGACCCTATGTGCTTTTTGAAAAGATCGCTACCGACGTGGCTCCCATCTCTGGCGGGCAAAGAGATTGAAGTGGAGTGAGCACATCGCGTGTACACAAGGATCTCCTCAGATCGCACTAAACCACGGGTTTTCATCTTTAAACTGTTATGGTACACGGACAGGGATCTCATTCTGCAGGCCGCCAGACTTCACGCCCCGGTGAAAACATCCGACGGAGCAACGCTGTCTTTCTTTCCAGATTTTTCTCCGGTCACCGCAAAAAGAAGAAGTGCATTTGCGCCAATTAGGAAGGAAATGAGAGAAGCTGGCATCCAGAATTTTCTTACTTATCCTGCAACACTGAAGTTCATTCTCAATCAAGGTGAACCTAATGCTATACTCCCCAGAAGAAGCAAGAGATCTTTAGGAAGTTTTTTTTTTTTTTTTTTGGGAGTGCCCCTCTCTTTCACCTTTTTGGTCTCAGCTCTCACAGGACCTATCATATTTGTTGGGTACTGAGATATGTTTGACTTCACGCCATTTTTTCATGAATGACTTTTGGGACTTCACCTTGTCCATCCAACAAAGATGTTTACTGTTAGCTACTCTCACAGCAGCAAAAAAAAAAAAAAAAAAAATGCTAGTCAACCGCTGGAATCTTCCTCACACAATGGACAAACGAACCTGGACGGTGTATTTGTTGGACATCATCTCGATGGAACTCTCAACTTCTCGTATACATGGATCTAATGTGAAAACTGTAAATTTATGGCAATCAGGTTTTAATGTTGTCATCTTTTCTAAAATATTTGTAAAAATTATTTTATTGTTATTTATTTAGCTATTAATACAATTAATTTATTTGTATTATTATTATTTATTTATTTTTATTTTTTAAGTCTACCAGGGGGTGGGTTGGGTTCTAAATTTGCACAGCTGCTGTTTGTTTTATACTACTGTTTCCAGAATAAAATTTAATAAACAGTTGTTAACAAAAAAAAGTGAGTGAAAGTGGAGCAGACATTGCGGGCCGGTGCGAATGGACAGAGGAGGGGACTCATTTGCATATTCATATTCATCGTGAACTCTGTGTAAGGATCTTGTGAGTCAGAAAGCAGCTTAAAGCACAAAGTTGATACATTGCTTGGAAACCATAAACAGTCTATTGTATATGACTATATCAAAATTTTAATAAATTAGAAAATTCTGGCATGTCTCTCTTTCACTTTACCTATTGTGAGCATAAACTCAAGCTTACATGAACAAAACCCAATTACCATGTTTAGTGCGACTTAATACAATTCCGAAGAGCATCTTTTGCATCTTCTGCAGAGCATCTTCTGTACAACAGTGTAATTTGTTAAAATTTGATTAGTCATCTACAATCTTTGATTTTTCAAAGTTGTAAGATTATAAAAAAAAAAAAAAAAAACTTTTTTCAGTCTGTTCTTCAAAATTTTCAGTTTATTTCAATGTTATTTCCCATTTATTTTTAATTGTAAAATTTACTAAAAAATTCTGAGTGAATAGTGTAGAAATAGACTAGTAAATCCTAAATATTGCAAACTGTCTTTTGGTGTTAAAATAGTACTGTCAGGTTTTACTAAAGACACACAGTGAAGAATTAGCACTAAAAAGGTGTGGACACAGTTATTTTTGCACCTGACCTTATTGAATGTGCATTTGTAGGAGTTTCCCTTTCAGATGCAAAATTTATGGCAGGAGAGTATTAAAATGAATCATGCAACTCGATTTACTAACATAAAATTACAATTATACATAAAAGCACCGATGGTGTTACCTGTTTTCCCTTCTAGTTTCCTGTTTGCCCTTATTTGGTTTAGTTCCGGTTCTTGTCGTTAGTTAATCATCGTTTATTATCCCCACCCGTTTTGTATTAATCATCTCCTTTAATCCTTTGTTTACTATTCATTATAAGCATTCAATTTAATTTGTTTTGTCCGATCTCAGTTACGTCTAGGTGTGTATTTTCTGTTCTCCCGGGTGTTCTATTAAATGTTATCTCTTACAAAAAATCTCAGCGCCTTCCTGCCTGACACACCGTTACAGATGGGAGGGGAAAATTATGCGGGAGATTTGTTTGTCATTACTGCCTGCTTTAAAGACTTTTTTGGGCATTAATTAATGGCACAAATATCAGTAATGTGTGAGTGCAAATGTTAGTAAATTGCGTTGCATGATTCATTTTAATACTCTCCTCCCATAAATTTTGCGTTTGAAAGGGAAACTCCTACAAATGCATATCCAATAAGGTCAGGCACAAAAATAAATAATTCTTCACTGCACGTCTTTAGTAAATCCTGACTATTTTAACGCTGAAAGATGGTTTACACTGGCACAAGCTGTTAGTAAATCTTAAACTATTTTGCGCTTGAAATGGCTGCAGTTGTTGTTAGGAGGAGGCACTACAGAGAACAGACAGCACGTGGTAGAAGGGAAAGGATTTTTTCCACACTTATTAATTTATTTGCAATGCCAGAAAACACATTATCCGCAACACGGTCTCACTCCCAATTTGTTACATATTGACGCTTGGTCAGGACCCTTTGGCGTAGCTTTTTTGACGCACAGGGTACCCCTTTAGTGTCATTTTCTGACATGCAGGGTACTCCGTTGCTTTAAATAAGAAACCCTTAGCGTCAATATGCCAACGCAAAAGGCTTATCGTCATGATTAAATTATATATTGGGCAATAATATTGCCATTATTGCATATATGTTGGGGTGTTTCACAACAGTTTTATTTGTATCACACTATTTACACATTTATGAGCACCTAACCCAACCCCTGCCCCTAAACCTACCATTTGTCAATAAAACACAAGATATAACTATAACTATAACTACTGTCATAATTTATTTAAAAAATATATATATATTCCAAGTCTTTCGAGGCAAAACTATTGATTTGTGAGGGGAATAGACGCAATCGCCGTCTCCGTCCGCCGTAAAGCTCTTCCTGCGTGCTGTCTCTGTGTGCGAATTAAAAAAAATGCCACCAGAAGAAGCCTTACGTTAGCAATTGAGCAACGCTGTCTTTCTTTCCAGATTTTTCTCCGGTCACCGCAAAAAGAAGAAGTGCATTTGCGCCAATTACGTTAGCAATTGCCTCTTGTGTGTTTCGTGACCGATTGTGTCATGCTACGGGAGTATCTTTTTGAATGAGATGTGAGCGCGTTAACGAAGCGGGATAATTTTCAGCGATTAAAACCTTATGTTTTACTCTCTTCTTTGCATAAAGATATCATATGGCTTCAGAAGACTTGGAATGAAACACAACATGTTTGTAATGCTTTTATACTGCTTGTTTATGGTTGTTGTTTTTTTTTGTTTGTTTGTTTTTTTTGTTTTTTGCAATAAATACCTGTGACTGTATTTTTATTTGCCTGTTACGTGTTTTATATTGTTCTGAAGTGGGTAGGTTTAGGGTAGGGTAGGGGTGGGGTTACGTGCTCCAATGAAAGTATAAATTGAAATAAATGTAATTAAATTAAAACAAACAACTGAAAACAATGGAGGACCCTTTGCATCAAAAAGCTACGCCAAGGGGTCCTGACCAAGCGTCAATATATGATGAGTTGGGAGTGAGTCCATGTTGCTATCCGAACATATCGTTTGCATTGGCTCTGCTTATTTGCAACTACGCTATTTGGCACTGTGCTTGGTATATCGCGTTGGTAGATATGTGAATGAGATGTTGCGCCTATGTTCTTTAATTTGTGCATTGTCAGCAAACCACCCGCAGAAATTTTCACTCCCATCAGAGCTCAGAGCAGTGTCGGAATTGTTCTCTCGCGCTAATTTGCCCAGTTTAGTAAATCTGGCCCATAATGTCATATTATGCTACAACTCTGTAATTGTTCATGATTTAATGAAGAAATAAAAATAAATAAATAAATAATATATGTATATATATATATATATATATAATTTACAGTTTTTTTTACAATCACTGACATTTTTTTTCAATTCTCCTAACAATTTTTCTAAACTCCTACAATACACAATTCGCAAAATGGTTAATTTCATGCTCAAAATCACACATTGTAAACTAAACTCCAACACTAATTTTCAAAATACAATAATACACTACCACAGGAACAGGAACATTTAGTCAATCATAGCACAATATCATAAACAACTCTAACATCAGACGGAATTACAGAAACTGTAATAAAATATAAATTATTTTATATTGGTCAGATCTGCCCTTATACAATACTATATTGTATTGATCATCAATTGTGTTTTGCAGTTTTTTTGAAGCCTTTCTACATTTTTGTTTCATTGGATTTGGTAAACTCATGCATTTTGTTTCTTTTGCTACAAAAATTCAATACAAAAAAATTAATAAACCATCTCAGAGTAGCTTTATAGAATGTGCGGTTTGTGACAAAAGAAGACTGAGACAGAATTACTGAAGTAAAGGCTATATTTGCAACAGGACATCACTGCAGGATAACAAAAATATGCAATACAGTTGCCATTTATTATATGAAAGTACAACATATACAAACAGAAAAAGCCACAGAAGATTAAAATATAAATAAAAAAAATCATCTTCTAATCTGCCCGGTCTTCTGCATTTGGCCACATGTTCTCATCCACATCACACCTGATATCTTCTTCTCTGACAAGGAATCTTTTGGTATGCCTTATCCACCCCTGGCAGTGTTCAGATGTGATGTCTTGGCATGCAGCATCCATTGCATCCAGGAGGGACATTTGGTCAAAAACCTTCCATCTCCAGGTTGAGAAAAACTCCTCAATGAGGTTGAGGAAAGTGGAGTAAGGGGCAAGACATCATTCTCGGATGGGTGTCAAACCAGTCTGTGACTGCAAGGGAATGGTGGAATGCCACATTGTTCCATGTGATCACATATATTGACAAGTGGTCTCCCACCTGTCCCCTTTCTACCTCTGGCACTAGTCTTTTGTGCAGGTCTTATAAAATCCCACATTTACGCAGGAGTGCACTTTTCCACACAAGATCAGCCCAAAGAGGTCCTCTTTTACTGTATAATGTATAGTCGTGATTGAAAGAACCTCAACACCTGAGTGTGTTTCCTAGATGGGAATCAGCTGTAATTTATATATTTGCATAACATTATATATCTGCAAGCAGCTGTTTCTCATTAATGAAAAAAAAAAAAAAGGGATATATTTGTGTTTAAAATTCAGATGTTCACTTTGACTTTAGCCTATAAGCTAGGTTTATAAACTGATGTTATCTGTTTTGACATATAGAGTGAAAGCATTTGTAAATTTGGCAGTAAAAATCCATTGTTTTGGTCTTGGTTGAGCTTGTGTGTAAAAGAAGATCAAGCATTTTAAATGTGTGTTAACTGCATGCATTTTGTGTCAAAGCAACAAGAAATGTGTTCATTTTATAGCCTATACAAACGGATGTTGTACTAACTGCGTTAAGGATTTAGGAAAATTGTTAAAAGTATTGAAAAAATTTTCATAGCGATTGTAAAAACTGTAAACAAACAACAACAACAACAACAACAATAATAATAATTAACTTCTGTGTGTAATTGGCTAAGCCTTTAAAGAAACAAAGGTCACGGCCCTTACAGGCCTCCACATGTCTCACTAGTGTGGGACTATTTAATTACAGAGCCAATATCAAGCTTAATTTAGCGAACCGTTGCAGCAGAACTGAAGCAAACTCTCTTAAGATGCTGCAACTGAAGGTGAAAAAAATGAACGTCTGCACAAGAGCTAAAAATGATTCTGAGACCTCTCCACTCTGACAGATTTCTGATCAGCAAGGGAAGCGATACCATCGTCTCCACACGAGATGTCTCCAAATGCTCCAATCAAAGAAAAAGCAAACCCTTGTGCGGTCTAAAAATAGTCTGTCTTTATCCTGCTCTGATTTGTAATACGGATTTGTGAGTGTTCCCGTAGCCACGCGCCGTGCGCTGGCTGAATGTCTGCCAGAGACTTCAGAGAGGCCTGCGTCAGGAAGAGAAATCGTTGACGGAGGCGGCATCCGAGAAGTTGTGGTTCGTGAAGGGGTGTTTACCACGTTGAAAAAGATGCAGCTTTGGAAATGGAAATTGCCTGCCTAACCACCTGTGCAACGTTAGCTTGATGAATGTAGTGAATAATGTTTCAGCTCGCACGACAGGGAACCCTCCGGCACGCGGGGTGTCAAGCCTTCTGCCAGAGCGTCTTTCGACTCAATTTGAAGTTTGAAGTGGGAGGAAGAGTTTGACGCCCACTGACCTGTCACTCTCAGCACTACACTGGGCTGCCATTAGAGTAGAACTGTCATTAACTGCAAGATTTAATACAGCAATAATGCCTCAAACTGACAGACAAATGACATACAAACACAAATATATAAACACGCACATGCGTACACACTTATGCTGTAGCCACATTGCAGAAAATCACCTGCATTGTACAAGATTATATGCAATCTGGATTTGTAAACCAGATTCCTGAAAAGTACTTACAGTTTGAAAATTGAGAGGACACACAGCATATGACTACTGAATTTACAGAAATATATATATATTTTTTAGGAGTGTTTTTCAGTATTGCAACATATCGAATCAACCCCTCATGAACACATTTTAATTCTTATTTGAATTACCATTCAGAATAACAGACCCGGACGGTCATATGGAGAATGAGATTGGAGATTTACTAAACAGGGAAAATTAGTGTTAGAGCGCAATTCCATAAAAGTGCCAATGGAAGGGGAAAATTCTGTGGGAGATTTACTGACATTGCGCACAATTGCGCACAAGAAAACAGACACAGCCAGATCATTTCGCCTGCGCAATCCACTAGCGTAGCCAGAAATATTTATATGGGTGGGCCTACATAAAACTTGGTGGGCCAGGTGTGTAGCATATGAAAACTGCATGTCAAATTGCCAACAAAAAAATACAGCACCAAGGTTCATTACACAGTACTTCTAAAGCATGCATTAACATTAGTGTTTGTTATGTTAATGTTCATTTCAAAATTTACTAATAGGACATTATTAAAATTAAAAGTTGTATCTGTTAATATTTTCCTGAGCTGGTTAACAAAGATGAATAAACACGGTAACAAATGTATTGCTAATGTTAGTTAATGCAGTTAATGCGACCAGGATCTAGCACAATGTTTATGTGTTTCTTTCCACAAAGGGACGCATCTTTTTAGCGGACCAAACACTGTACCTATGATGTTTCAAACACGCTTGGTTCAGAAGTTTCCGATTGATAAATCCAGCACCCTCAGGTGGTCTGTCAGGTTTCATTTGTAGACGGTCCGGATTTATTGCTAAGACTTTTACTTTTTAAAAGAATTGATCTGATTTATGTTTGCTTCACTAGGCTATTTTCAAATTTAACTTCACAAACACGCGCATTTTACTATTATATCCTTACTGTATGTCTTAAAACATGGGTCGTAAACATAACATTGTGGGTGGGACTAACAGAATCGGACGAATCATCATTTTGACAAGCGTATGATGATATGCACCTATAGGAAGAGGGAAAACTAAGAAACGACCTGTAATTGACCATTTACAAGCGTTTAATATTGTTAATAAATAAAGTTACAGTTAAATAAGACGTTTATTAGTATCGTTTAATAAATTACATCCATTTGGAAAATTACAAACTTCTCATTGAGTACGCCACAGATGAAAGTGGGTAGCTACGCGACTGGAGCAATCTACCAAGAGCAAATTACCGCCTGCTTTAAGACATGCTTTTTTTTGGCCATTAAATAATGGCACAAATACCAGTAATTTGACAAGCGCAAACATTAGTAAATCGAGTTGCTATACTCTCGATTTTAATACTCTCCTCTTATAAATGTTGTGCCGGAAATGGAAACCCCTATACAAATGCATATTTAACTATACATATAGTTAAATATGCAGTTCATTTGTTTTTTCATGGTGCATTCCAATTAATCTCAGTCAAACTGCATTTGGGTTATTTTGACTAGGTTAAAAAAATAATAACAAAAAAAAAAGAGTGGCCACATTTTAGAGTGGCCTTTTATTGTGGCCAGCCTAAGGCACACCTGTGCAATAATCATGCTGTCTAATCAGCATCTTGATATGCCACACCTGTGAGGTGGATGGAGTATCTCGGCAAAGGAGAAGTGCTCACTAACACAGATTTAGACAGATTTGTGAAAAATATTTGAGAGAAATAGGCCTTTTGTGTACATAGAAAAAGTTTTAGATCTTTGAGTTCAGCTCATGAAAAATGGGGGCAAAAACAAAAGTGTTGCATTTATAATTTTGTTCAGTGTATATACTGTGTGTGTGTGTGTGTGTGTGTGTATATATATATATATATATATATATAGTGAATATAAATATTTATTTATTCATTTATTCATTTTTGATGTTTAACACACTTTGTGTTGTTGATAACAAACAGTGTGATACACTATCAATATGGTTCAGGATTATCCTATTCAAATCAATGTTATAGGTCAAATGTAAACTAAAAGCAATTAAAACATGGTCAAATTATGGTACCTAAAATATATAATGTAACATATATAATAGATAAGTACAATTATCATCATTCATTATAATCATCATGTCATGCGGCTATCTGCATTATGAATAGTCTTTCAGATTTCTCTTCATGTGTAAATGTATAATGGATGGGGACTCTGTATTTTTGTAGTGACATATTTGTTTGTTTTGATTTTGGACTTTGGTCTTTCATTGCCTTAAAATCAGGAATTACTATAATCATAGCCTATTGTTCATTAATGATGGAAAATAGATTTAGAAACCCCCAAATATATCAATGAATTTGTCCATTCCAGACTATAAACATTTTTTTTTCTCTCTCCGAAAGCAAACAGATAAATGTGGTGCATGTGTCACATTTAGGAAATGAGGTTTGCTTCTGAAAGCCATACGTTGCTCTAAACGGCCCTAATGTTGCTGTGTTTCCACACTGAGGCCAACTGATTCAATTAGGGGGCAGCAGAGATACATGCCAAGTTACACATTCAGTGATGAATATGTGCTCTCAGTGCATATGAATATTCATTTCATCCCGCTGGGTATGCATTCACTCAGATATAAGCGCTAAGGCAATAAATGCCATTAAGAGGAGCCTCTGTTGCTTGGCTGTATTTACAAGAGTGAAAGTAGCTCGAGGATATAGACTCCAGTCATTTATCATACTTTGTCAATGTAAATCAAGCTTTTGGGCCAGTGTCCAGTGGTGTTCCCACAGGAAGATGAATGCCAGCGGTTCATTCAGTGAGTTGAAACCTTAGGGCAGCAGTGCTGTTCACATTGAATCCAGCCAATGTAACACACTCACAGACAACATGAATCAAAATCCAACCCAGGCTCATAAAAAATGTGTGCTTGTGGCAACATTTTTGCAAAAATGATATAACGTTGTAGTTGTTTTTGCACGTTTCAAGGCAGTTTCAGTGTGAAATGATCTTGTGAGTATGCTAAAAGGTTAATGCTCTATTGTGTTTAAGATAACATACACTAAACTGTACCCCAAACGTAACCGGTAATATTAAAAAAGAAAATGTAAGAGAAAACCGTATTTGCTCAGTATTTTAACTCATTATAAATGCTGTACCGGGTGAGCTTCCAAGCAAGTTTACTTTGTCAGGAAAGTCATACATTTGGAGCTGGCTATGTGATACAAACATCAAAATGTACTACTTTACAAATCATACACTATGGCAAAATCAATTTGAGATAGTATTGTACAAAAAGGATTCCATCTGAAGATTCCAAAGCAAAATCACCAAGTAACATTGCATATTTTCCTCCAGTTCTGTTCTTAATAATAATTACCATATTATTAATCACAATATAGCTATTTTTATTATATATTTGTTATTAAAAAAATAAGAACAAAGATGCAAATAAACAGTAGTTTAATCAAGTACAGCGAGTGATTCCGTCTTTTCTTTTAATGTTTGATTAACATTGAAACAGATCTATATTAAGACCTACTGTAATGCATGGATCAAATATAATGTTACACATCAGATTTTTCCCCAACCATTAACTAAACGTTCATGTAAGACAACAGATTAGCCTATGTTTGTGTGAATCTCGCCAAGACATATTTTGCAATAATATGCTTTATAGGGAGATCGCATTTGTCACGGTTCTTAAATCCTATGTCTCTTTCTCGTCTTGTGCTCGTTGTTTATGTGTGTGTGTGAGTGTGTGTGGGCGTGCCGACTCGTCAACGCTGATCACGAATCAATCAGCACCACCAGCTGCAACTCATCACCACACCTTTAAATACTCACCACTTTCTCCTCTCCTTTGTCAGATCGTTGTTTGTGAGTCTCCGGTTGTGTTACCTCGTCCTCATTCCAGCCTGGTGTCTTCGTCGTTCCTGTTTCTCGTTCCTGTGGATTATCACTCTGGATTTGTCACGAACCATCAGCGCTTCCCATCACGGCACTCATCTGACCATCTTAGTCCCTGTACCACTATTCCTGTTTTCTCTTTGTACTGTACCCATACTACCATCCGATTAAAGTACGGAGAGTTTACTTGCACTTGTTTCCGCGTTTTCATCATGACAGAACGATCTGACCACCTGATGGAAGCAGCGAGTAGCTCTACCGGATCGCTGGAAGGATTCGTGAACAGCAGCCTACTTCGTATGGATTCCCAGGAGAAGAATCTCAACGATACAGCTCGCGCTGTTCAGGCTCTAGTGGTACAGGTGTCCGAGCTCACCCAACAGCTCCAACATCTGCGAGGTTCCACTGCGCCCCCCGCACCGCCGGTTCCCTTACCACCACCAGAGAACCTCTATCAGGCGGAGCCCCGCCTACCAGTTCCAGAATCATATACAGGTGAACCTAACTACTGTCGAGCATTCCTAACACGATGTTCAATGCACTTTTCTCTCCAACCCAGAACATTTAATAATGAGCGAGCCAAGGTCGCCTTTGTGCTAACGCTATTGACTGGGAAAGCAGCTCTCTGGGGAACGGCGGTGTGGGAGAATCAAGATCCGTGCTGTTCCTCGTTCCAGGATCTCTCCGCAGAGATGAGACGGGTGTTCGATCGGGCCGTTGCTGGTAGAGAGGCAGCTAGGATGTTGGCCGACCTACGACAGGGAGAAAGGTCCGTATCGGAGTTTTCGATCGAGTTTCGGACCCTAGCGGCGGAGAGTCGATGGAACGAGGAGGCGCAGTGGGACATGTTCCTGCATGGGCTGGCTGACCGCATCCAAAAGGAGATCTATACGATGGACCTTCCCACATCTCTCAACGACCTGATCGCTCTAGCGTTGAGAGTGGACGCACGGTTGTCACGAATGGATCGCCGCTCACTGCCCAGTCGTTCTATCGAGGGCCAACGGTTTGGAGGCAGGAACGCGGTCAGTCCCATCTACGATCACGAGCCTATGCAGGTGGGGCGAGCTCGGCTTTCCCGGGAGGAGAAGGAAAGGCGGAGATCCCAGGGCCTCTGTATGTACTGTGGAGGAGCGGGTCATTTCGCCTATAACTGTCCGTTAAAAGGTCCAGCCCGATAGTAAGTATGAGGCTATTATCGGGTGGGATCTCAGCCGAAAAGACCTCATCTACATCTACTCTCCTTCCGGTAAGACTGAGATGGTCAACTCACTTTCACGACTGTCAAGCACTTCTGGATTCGGGGGCAGAAGGTAACTTCATGGATCAGACATTCGCACTCAAACTCCAAGTTCCCCTCAGACCCCTCACACACAAGATTGCGGTTCACGCTCTCAACGGCCAAGAACTCCCCACCATCTCATTCATCACTGAAGACATCACCCTCATTACATCAGGCAATCACACAGAGACTATTTCCTTTTACATACTGGACACCCCCCTTGCACCCATCGTCCTTGGTCACCCCTGGCTCACCCGTCACAATCCTAAAGTGGACTGGCAATTAAAGTCTGTGTCGGCATGGAGCAGTCATTGTCATAAGTCTTGTCTAGTGTCTGCCTGTCCGTCTGTTTCTGTCTCTGTGTTTCAGGAGGAGACAGTGGATTTATCTAACGTGCCCATGGAGTACCTGGACCTGAAGGAGGTGTTCAGTAAGTCTCGGGCTGCTTCTCTTCCCCCGCATCGTCCCTATGACTGTGCCATAGAGTTACTGCCAGGTACGTCTCCGCCTAAAGGCAAGTTATATTCACTCTCGGCTCCAGAGAGGGAGGCTATGGAGAAATATATTTCTGATTCTCTAGCAACCGGCTTCATCCGCCCTTCCTCTTCTCCAGCGGGGGCGGGGTTCTTTTTTGTGGGGAAGAAGGACGGGTCTCTGCGACCTTGTATTGACTACCGGGGGTTGAACAACATCACGGTAAAGAATACTTATCCTTTGCCGTTGATGTCTTCAGCTTTCGAGAGGTTGCAGGGAGCCTCTGTCTTCACTAAATTGGATTTACGGAATGCATATCATTTGGTTCGCATCAGGGAGGGGGATGAATGGAAGACCGCCTTTAACACTCCCAGGGGGCACTTTGAATACTTGGTTATGCCCTTCGGGCTTTCCAACTCTCCAGCGGTCTTCCAAGCACTTGTCAACGACGTGCTGCGAGACATGATTGATCGGTTCATATATGTCTACCTGGATGACATATTGATTTTTTCTGCGTCTCTCCAGGAACACGTGCAGCACGTCCGACAAGTACTCCAGAGGTTGCTAGAGAATGGGCTTTTTGTCAAGGCGGAGAAATGCGATTTTCATGCACAGTCTGTTCCTTTTTTAGGTTACATCGTGTCGGTTGAGGGAGTGCGTATGGATCCTGAGAAGATTAAGGCTGTGGTGGAATGGCCAAGCCCAGATTCCCGTAAGGCCCTACAGAGGTTTCTGGGATTCGCCAATTTCTACCGGCGTTTCATTCGCAACTTCAGCCAACTAGCCGCGCCTCTGACCGCCTTGACCTCCCCCAGAACGACGTTCAGGTGGTCAGACGCAGCCGAGGCTGCGTTCGCCAAACTGAAAGGTTGCTTCGTTTCAGCCCCCATCCTTATTACCCCTGATCCTTCACGTCAGTTCATGGTGGAGGTCGATGCGTCAGAGGTGGGGGTAGGTGCAGTGCTATCCCAGCGCTCTCTCTCAGACGACAAGATGCACCCTTGCGCGTTTTTGTCTCATCGTCTATCCCCAGCAGAACGCAATTATGACATTGGCAACAGAGAGTTGTTGGCAGTTAAGTTAGCATTGGAGGAATGGCGCCACTGGTTAGAAGGGTCGGGGGTACCTTTTATCGTCTGGACCGATCATAAGAACTTGGAATATATTAGAACGGCTAAAAGATTAAACTCCAGGCAGGCTCGGTGGGCTCTTTTTTTCGGTCGTTTTGATTTTACTCTCTCGTACCGCCCGGGTTCCAAGAACATCAAACCCGATTCTTTGTCGCGTATTTTTGACCGTTCCGAACGCCCGTCCACTCCCGAGCGCATTTTACCTGAGACTCTATTTATCTCTACGCTCACATGGGAGGTCGAATCGAAGGTCAAAGCGGCCTTAGAAGGGGTAACGCCTCCGGTCCGCTGCCCACCGAACCGTTTATTTGTGCCTGAGGGGTTACGGTCCAGCGTTATTCAGTGGGGACATTGTTCCAATGTGGCTTGTCATCCAGGAGTCAGTCGTACTAAGTTTTTAGTCAAGCAACGATTCTGGTGGCCTCTCATGGCCCGTGACGTTCACAGTTTTGTCTTGGCTTGCTCGGTTTGTGCCACTGGTAAGTCTTCCAATCGACCCCCAGATGGGTTACTCCAACCGCTGCCGGTTCCTTCGAGACCCTGGTCCCACATTGCGCTAGATTTTGTCACCACCCTCCCAGGGTCACACGGTAGTTTTGACCGTGGTGGACCGGTTCTCGAAGGCGGCCCATTTCATTCCCTTGCCCAAATTACCCTCAGCCAAGGAGACAGCGTTGATTTGTTGTTAACCACGTCTTTCGGTTACATGGCCTCCCGATGGACGTGGTTTCCGACAGAGGACCTCAGTTTGTGTCAAAATTTTGGCGAGAGTTTTGTAAATTACTGGGGGCGACTGTCAGTCTGTCCTCTGGGTTCCACCCCCAGAGCAATGGTCAAACCGAGCGAGCCAACCAAGATTTAGAAAGAACGCTGCGGTGTGTGGTATCCAAGAATCCTTCCTCTTGGAGTCAACAACTTTCTATGGTGGAGTACGCCCACAATACGTTGCCAGTGTCATCCACGGGCCTATCTCCGTTTGAGTGCAGCGTAGGTTACCAGCCACCAATATTTCCTAGTCTGGAATCCGAGGTCGCGGTCCCCTCTGCCCACGCCTTCGTCCAGAGGTGTCACCGCACTTGGACTAGAGCCCGTGAGACTCTACTCCAAGTGGGATCACGCACCAAGGCCAAAGCCGACCGCCACCGGTCTAGGCCTCCCGTATACGTCGTTGGTCAAAAAGTGTGGCTTTCTACCAAGAACATTCCTCTCCGCTCCGTGTCTAATAAACTTGCACCCAAATTCATTGGCCCGTTCACTGTCACCAAGATCATTAGTCCGGTGGCAGTCCGCCTCAACCTCCCTCCAGTGTACAGGAGAATTCATCCCGTCTTTCATGTATCTAAAATAAAGCCCGTTTTTCATTCACGTATTAATCCGCCGGCCCCGGTTCCCCCTCCGCCGCGACTCGTAGATGGGGAACCTACTTATTCGGTCAATCGTATTCTGGACTCAAGACGGAGGGGACGCGGATTTCAGTACTTGGTGGACTGGGAAGGTTACGGTCCGGAGGAGAGAAGTTGGGTACCGGCTAGAGACATACTGGACCACACCCTTATTGATGATTACAATCGACAGGTAAGGGAGCCTGGGAACGCCAGGAGGCGTTCCTAGGGGGAGGGGTACTGTCACGGTTCTTAAATCCTATGTCTCTTTCTCGTCTTGTGCTCGTTGTTTATGTGTGTGTGTGAGTGTGTGTGGGCGTGCCGACTCGTCAACGCTGATCACGAATCAATCAGCACCACCAGCTGCAACTCATCACCACACCTTTAAATACTCACCACTTTCTCCTCTCCTTTGTCAGATCGTTGTTTGTGAGTCTCCGGTTGTGTTACCTCGTCCTCATTCCAGCCTGGTGTCTTCGTCGTTCCTGTTTCTCGTTCCTGTGGATTATCACTCTGGATTTGTCACGAACCATCAGCGCTTCCCATCACGGCACTCATCTGACCATCTTAGTCCCTGTACCACTATTCCTGTTTTCTCTTTGTACTGTACCCATACTACCATCCGATTAAAGTACGGAGAGTTTACTTGCACTTGTTTCCGCGTTTTCATCATGACAGCATTCTCTCTGAGAGGTGTTTCTTATGCACGTGCTTTGCAAATGTCAGTCAGCGCGATCATTTTGTTTTCATCAGCATGGGTTTGAAAAATGATATTTCAGTGGTTTGGACTCATGTCATCAAGAATTCTATATGAATATTCACAAAGCTTGAATGCTGTGCTTTGCAATAACAGACCTACAACTTGTGGTGAGAAGCAGCAGCAGTCTTCCAGAAGTAAGCAGAGAAAAAGGTACTCCTCTCAGAAAACATACATATAAAGATCATTTTAGATGTTTAATTACTATTTGGAGCATAGGGGTCACTAGAAGAGGGCTTAATGAACTAATTTTTGTGAAAACCTCAAATTTGACCAAAACAAATTATTATTATTATTATTGTTTTTTTTTCCTTATGCATTTCGACTCATTTTGCCAGCACAGGTCACATATGCAACTGTAAAGAAAAATTAATATTCTTAATTCACTTTTCTTCTGACATAACCAAAACTGCATAGGTGGAGAATGTGTTACACAATAATATAAGAATGTACATTATGTTGGCTATTTCATGTAAAATATGGTTAAACCACACATATGTTTACTTAAAGCTGCAGTCTGTAAGTTTTGCCTCTTTGTTTCTGTTTCTGTTTGAAACTTGCAATTGCAACAACAACAAGTCTGCCACTTTTGTTCTGACCAACTGAGGGAAAAAAAATCATTACAATAAATTGTGCTACATTGGTGATTAAATCTAAAGTTTTTGGCTCATATCCCATCAAATCATGCAAATTATTATTACTGTTATACTTTGTTCTCAAATTGTTCATGTTAACAACATCAGCATTGCGTGACTATGAGTATGTAGTGTGTATTAGCATTATAAATAGATTTCAATTTCTGTACAGTCTAATCTTTAACTGTCATACCACTTGATTTTAAAGAAATTATTTTAACCCAAAAAGCAAATTATTCTTCCTTAGAACTGGTTCTCTTTAAAATACAAAATGTGTGTAATCCCATGTAGGCTATCTGTAATCAGATGCACATTTCAAACTGGAATATAATCTAATTTCAGTCACTTGTGTTTCATAAACACATAAACCTTTTGGATTACATCAAAATGATAAGTTTAATCATTCCAGTTGCTGTGAGAAAAGCAATAAACGATCCACCACCTGCAGCATCCTTACGTGCGATATAGCCTACTAGCTGGGACAACTTCTTTGTTTACAGACGTGATGTAATGACGCAGCAGTATGCTAGAATTTCCCAAAAATTCCTACCAGTACCACTCAAATTAGAAAATATTATTATAAGCTTACAGTTGTGAATCCGGCTATGGTAAGGAGATAGTTTTGAACACCGTCTGGTTTTGTACTTGCTCAAAAATTGATTTTGTATAATTTTTAACCAAAAAAAGTTACAGACCGCAGCTTTAAGTTTGCAGACACTAAAACATACTGACATCATCTAAAATATCATCTAAAACATATGAACAAGTTGTTCATGAATTATTATTTAAGCTATGAATATATATAAATATATATATATATATATTTATATATCAGTGGCGTTCCGTCCATATAAGCTGCGAATGCGCCGCATACCCAGGCCGTCTGAGAGAATGAGTTCACGGGAAACATGATTATAAGTTGTCATTTGAGATGTGACTTAAAGCTTAATAAAGTGTTGGGAATAAGTATGCAAAATTATTTATTTGAAAACAATGGTCATTTTTCTGTAAATCTACGTGAGTGACGGAAGCTTCCGGGTAAGCGGGTTCTCCGCAGCTTTGGCGCCTCCGCTCTGTGGCTGTGACTCTCAGGATTGTAGCGCGTTCAGTGTTGAGCTGCTATGCGGCTGATTTCATGCGCGAGGTAAGCTGTCCGAGAAGCGCTCGCCCAGGTGGAAAAATGCGCTGTTGCTTCCAGATCTCGATTGTTGAAAATTACATTGTGTCTGATGCAAAAATAACCCGACGAAATCATATGAGAAAAAAACAAACAAACAAACAAACAAACAAACAAACAAACAAACAAACAAAAAACATAACTATATATTTCCATTCTTTCTCAAGCAAAGCAAATTTTGAAAGTCCACTAAAAACATATCTGGTCATAGACAATGTTGAATACGTTATTGTCAACATGCCTAAGTAGTAAATAAATAAATAAAAGTTTATAAAAAAATGTATATACAATTTGAAATAATAACAAACATCAGGAGAAAATAGGAAACAATACCTTTGTTTTCCGTATACTTGTGTCGCTTACAGTTAAAATCCTTCTGTGATTTTATTGTTGTTTGCAACGTTATGGCAATATTTTAAAGATATTATTATTATTATTTATTTATTTATTTATTTATTTATTTATTTGTCTATTATTGTCATCCAGGTGGGAGTTTTAACTCCTATTCACTGGGAATAAAAAAATAAATGGGGGGGGGTAATTTAGTTGATGCAGAGACTTATAGACTGGGGGAATCCCCCATCTCAATATTACGTATCATAACGTAATACCTGTAAACGTTATTTGACAGGTTTACTTGGAAAATCAGCTGTTTTCTAGCATTCGAATAACTGTGGATAAATCTGAAACGACAGAAGAAGGTAGGAATGTGCATACTTTTAAATCGACACCTGCCACGGTGTTTTTATATATATATATATATATATATATATATATATACACAAGAGCAGGTCATTTATACATTAAAAGTCAACTCTAAAATGTGCAGTTTTATCACACAGCACAATGCCACAGATGTCGCAAGTTTTGAGGGAGCGTGCAGTTGGCATGCTGACTGCAGGAATGTCCACCAGAGCTGTTGCCCGTGAATTGAACGTTCATTTCTCTACCATAAGCCATCTCACAAAGGCTTTTCAGAGAATTTGGCAGTACATCCAACCGGCCTCACAACCACAGACCACATGTAACCACACCAGCCCAGGACCTCCACATCCAGCATCTTCACCTCCAAGATCGTCAAACCAGTCACCCGGACAGCTGCTGCAACAATCAGTTTGCATAACCATAGAATTTCTGCACAAACTGTCAGAAACCGTCTCAGGGAAGCTCATTTGCATGCTCATCGTCCTCATCGGGATCTCGCCCTGACTGCAGTTCGTCGTCGTAACTGACTTGAGTCGGCAAATGCTCACATTCGATGGTGTCTGGCACTTTGGAGAAGTGTTCTCTTCACGGATGAATCCCGGTTTTCACTGTACAGGGCAGATGGCAGACAGCGTGTATGGCGTTGTGTGGGTGAGTGGTTTGCTGATGTCAACATTGTGGATCAAGTGGCCCATGGTGGCGGTTGGGTTATAGTATGGGCAGGCGTATGTTATGGACAATGAACACAGGTGCATTTTATTGATGGCATTTTGAATGCACAGAGATACCGTGACGAGATCCTGAGGCCCATTGTTGTGCCATTCATCCACAAACATCACCTCATGTTGCAGCATGATAATGCAAGGCTCATGTGGCAAGGATCTGTACATCCCAGTTCTTGCATGGCCAGCATACTCACCGGACATGTCACCCATTGAGCATGATTGGGATGCTCTGGATCGGCGTATACAACAGCGTTTTCCAGTTCCTGCCAATATCCAGCAACTTCACACAGCCATTGAAGAGGAGTTGACCAACATTCCACAGGCCACAATCAACAACCTGATCAACTCTATGCGAAGGAGATGTGTTGCACTGCATGAGGCAAATGGTGGTCACACCAGATACTGACTGGTTTTCAGACACCCCCGGACCCCCCCAATACAGTAAAACTGCACATTTTAGAGTGGCCTTTTATTGTGGCCAGCCTAAAGCACACCTGTGCAATAATCATGCTGTCTAATCAGCATCTTGATACACCACACCTGTGAGGTGGATGGAGTATCTCGGCAAAGGAGAAGTGCTCACTAACACAGATTTAGACAGATTTGTGAACAATATTTTAGAGAAATAGGCCTTTTGTGTACATAGAAAAAAGTCTTAGATCTTTGAGTTCAGCT
Source organism: Acrossocheilus fasciatus (assembly GCA_036784905.1). Classification (NCBI taxonomy): domain Eukaryota; kingdom Metazoa; phylum Chordata; class Actinopteri; order Cypriniformes; family Cyprinidae; genus Acrossocheilus; species Acrossocheilus fasciatus. The sequence continues at coordinate 3,929,798 of CM071953.1, forward strand.
CATGAAAAATGGGGGCAAAAACAAAAGTGTTGCGTTTGTTCAGTGTATAACAAAATTAATAGGTTGATTTTAATGAAGCGTTAGCGTTAGTTCTGGCAGGTCACGTGAGTCAAGCTTGCATCAGCTGATTCTCAGCTGATCGTATCTACCTATAGGAATACAACACCTATCGCGGCATTCCTATATAAGCTCTCTTCCGTATCAATCAGCAGCTTTTTCCGCTTGCTCAGGAGCAAATCAGACGGTGAATTCCATCTCTACGGGAAAGCTTTCAGTCAGGAATTTTCAGGGGTTCATTTCGCACGGAGTTCTCACCAGATTCAACAGTTTGTGAACTTGAATGCGAATTCACCGCGATTGATATAAGCTTATAGAATCGGAAGTGACCTGAGCAAGCACTGCTTCTCATAACGATATATCATTGACGTAGACTCAATGCCCGCAATTCATCGCTGAAGTTGTGCTAATGTGACTGCATCAACAACACTTTTACACGAGATCTGCTTTTCCAGCTGGAAGTAAGCAAGATATCAAGGAGGGTTAAAGCATCCACGTAAAAACTGAACACTTAACCCTTTATTCATCACTGAATGTCTTCACGAAGTTAAGCTAAGTTCTATTTCGTTCTCATTGCCTCATGGTATGTTGGCAATTATGCTATCGTCAAATATTGCTCGTTGTTAAAGCAGTGTTCAGTAACATGTTTGTTTGCTAGGCATGCTGTTGCTTTAGGCTGATTGGTTGTATTTTGTCACGCTGGTGACAATACCCAGTAAACCTACCACAGCGAGGCTTGTTTTTAATATGTTGTTTAAGGCTGTCTGATATGAAACAGGTGCTGCTTAAGACTCATCTATTATTGGGAATTCCGTTTCATTAAACTCATCCTATTTTATTTCTATTTGATATGCCGTTGCTTTAATCAGTGTACCTGTAACGTGCTTGATACTTAACAGGCAGTATGTAGATTTGCTACCAAAGGTTATTAATGCTAACGATTAACGTTATCTGGATAAGGGCAACATGCTGTTGCCTAAACGTCGGGTATTGACCATGCTGTACTGCATTAAAGGGGCATGCTGCTCTTCTCAGCTGCTGATTAAAGAAGAGCACCCCTTCGCGGCTTCTCTTCTTAAAGGGCATGCTGCCGCAGTCTACGCTATTTCAGAAGGTCTTTGCTTTAAAGCTGTTAGGGTATTGGGATTTTGCTTGCTTTTAGGGCTTATCTAGTGCTCAGTATCATGTTTGTTGCTAGACCCGCTTGTTTCTTTAAGCTATTGGTTGTACTGCAAGTACTGGTACTTGGTAAATCTGCAACAGCAAGAAGCTAATATTTAACCTGTTGTTTAGGCCATCTGATTGTTCTCGAAATATGCTTGCTGCTTATGGCTCATCTAGTTATTGGGACTGCTATTTCCTTAAGTTTCTCTGACTACTGCTACATGCTTGTTGCAAAGCTATCGAGTGCATTGGTAAGGATTTCTGTCTTCACGCACGTGGGGTGTCAGATTGAAGACGCGTAACATAACGAGCACAATGTCAATGGGAGACGACAACCTGTAAACTGATGAGTTGATCCGAGTTATATGCTGTTTCTATAGAGTTTTTAAATGGATGCTGAAGCTTTTAGGCCAGGTAGAATATGCGATCTCTCTCTGAACCGTTCATTGCTCGCTTCTATGGCTGCAGTACGTTTGTTTGCTGCAAATTAGGCTGTCATTTTTAGTGAGTCAATTAGCTGTCAATTTTTCTGCTTTTTTTTTTAGGTATTGCAAAAAGGGGCTTGCTGCTCTTCTTGGCTGCTTATTAAGAAGAGCATCCCTTCGCTGCTACTCTCTTCTGGTAAGGGGCTTGCTGCTCTTCTTGGCTGCTTATAAAGAAGAGCACCCCTTCACTGCCTTCTCCATAAGGGGTTGCTGCCCCAGTCTCTGCTATTTCAGAAGGATATGCTTCTTTCAGAATGCATCAGTTGTGGTTTGGGCGGTTCTGGCCTATCGTTGTGTCGGGGGGTCCGGGCCTATCGTTTGTGTTGGGGGGTTATTATTGTTGCTCTCCCTGCTCATTCATGACAGGCTGCATGGATGGGCAGGGAGTTTTTGCACAGAACAGAACCATACCGCCAAACCAAAACTTTATGCTAAGTATCTTCTCTTTTGACGATAGTGGTCCTGACAGAAATGAAGCGTTAGCGTTAGTTCTGGCAGGTCACGTGAGTCAAGCTTGCATCAGCTGATTCTCAGCTGATCGTATCTACCTATAGGAATACAACACCTATCGCGGCATTCCTATATAAGCTCTCTTCCGTATCAATCAGCAGCTTTTTCCGCTTGCTCAGGAGCAAATCACCCTCCTCCATCCCCAACTCCTCCTTTCGCAGTCAGGACTTGTCTTTCTGATATTCCTTGCTGAATCAGACTTAAATACACTTAAATATCATTAAGTACATTAATGATATCTGCTTTGTTCTGTTCTGTTTACCCTTGGGGGGTTATTATTGTTGCTCTCCCTGCTCATTCATGACAGGCTGCATGGATGGGCAGGGAGTTTTTGCACAGAACAGAACCATACCGCCAAACCAAAACTTTATGCTAAGTATCTTCTCTTTTGACGATAGTGGTCCTGACAGAATTATATTTATGATCAATGAGATAATATTTTCAATTGCATTTGTTTACCAGTTGACACAATTATTTTAATTTGTAATTAGACAAACATTTCATTCTGTTCCGTGTGACTCCTGGTGCCAACTTGTTTCTAATAATTTCATCATTTCTAACAAGACTACACTATAAAATATTAAAATACATACAATTGCTGCCTGCAATCATTTATCATTGTCATGTTATATTTATTTTATTAGCCGTGGGACGTGGTAAATATATTTTATTTCACAAATCTCCAGAGGTGGGGACAGGTCACACATGTTCAAGTCTCCAGTCACAGTACAAACAAATCAAGCAAGTCAAGTCAAGTCAGTGGCTCACCTCAAGCAAGTCAGGTCAAGTCCTGATAAGGGTCAAGTCAAGTCAAGTCAAGTCAAGGTACAGTATCAGACAGGAACAAATATATTTTTGCCACACGACCTTATTCATTTTTCCTCAGAAATTTACTTTTTAAATTATACATTTTAAATACTAATGTTTTAAATATAACATTTTGAAAATAGGCAAAATACTACGTTGTATACCGATAAGTCTGTAATTGAGAAAATATTGATAAAAATACAAGATAAAAATATGTATCTCATATTTATGTTATATTGAGTTTGACCATCCTAAGAGACAAAGATAATAGATGTTTGAAAATGATTTCGCATTAAATATCTCCAGTGAAGACTGGGATTCAGTCTGGGAGCACGCTAAATAATTTCAGTGTGTAACAAAACATGCTGTCACGCCCCTGGACTGTCTTGTGTGTGTTTTGCTCCCCATGTGTGCCCTGTGACCCAGTTTCTGTCTCCCTTTGATTGTTTAATTTGTTTCCAGGTGTGTCTCCTCAGTTCCTTGATTGTCCTGTCTTTATAAGCCCCAGTCCTTTCAGTTAGTGTTTGTCGGTCTTTGAATGTCTACCCTGCCTGTTCTCTGTGTTTCCTGTTAGTTTAATAAAAGACTCATTAAGTGTATTCCTCGTCTCCTCGTTCCTGCTCCCCGTGGACTCGTGACAGAAAGACCGACCAAAAATTAGAGTAACCTCCGTGTTTTCCCCTCCGTTTTGTTTCCGTGTTTTACCCAGTGTTTTTGTTTTTTTGGTGTGCCCCATGGATCCCTTCGTTCGGCCCGAATTCCTTCTCCTCCTGCTGGAGCAGGGGGACGGATCTCTCGAGGACCACACAAGACTGTTCCTGAGTTTAGCTAACGCCACCTGCTACCCGGACGACGCGCTCTGCTCATTCTACAATGCGAGCTTGAACACCGCGTGCAGAGCGCTGTCGTCCGCGGATGGTCCTCGAGAGGATTTCGCCGCCTTCGTGGAGTGGATTCTGGTGAGAAACGGATCACCCCTCACCGTCTCACCCGAAGATGATCTCGCCAGATCCACTCCAGACCCAGAGCCCAGCCCACCAACTCCCAGCGGTGCGGAGCATCAGCCCGAGCCCACCTGTGACGGAGAGCCATTCCCCGCCGCGATCTGCGAGCCAGCGCGAAGCCGAGCGACTGAGCGGAAGATCGCCCCGGAAGTTGAGCCCAATACGTCAGATCAGGTGCGAGAGCCGGCGACAGTGCCCATCGCGAGGGAGCCAGCCGTGGACGGTGTGAGCGCGGAGTGGAGCTCCGCCCCCTTTATCACGGCTGAGGATGAGTTGATAATTCATCTGGGGCTGCTAGACATGGAGGAGGATTTGATAGACTGGGAGATGGATCTGGAGGTCGAAGTTCCCCCTCTCCTCTCTCCCTCGCCCTGGCTGGTCCCGTCCAGCTCGTCTGTGCCTCCGCTGGTCCCGTCCAGCTCGTCTGTGCCTCCGCTGGTCCCGTCCAACTCGTCTGTGCCTCCGCTGGTCCCGTCCAGCTCGTCTGTGCCTCCGCTGGTCCCGTCCAGCTCCGCGCTGCAAGAGCGCACCCCAGTGCCTGCGCCACGAAGGCGCCTCCCTGTCTCCGCGCTGCAAGAGCGCCCCCTTGAATCCGCGCTGCAAGAGCGCCCCCTTGAATCCGCGCTGCAAGAGCGCCCCCTTGAATCCGCGCTGCAAGAGCGCCCCCTTGAATCCGCGCTGCAAGAGCGCACCCCAGTGCCTGCGCCACAAAGGCGCCTCCCTGTCTCCGCGCTGCAAGAGCGCCCCCTTGAATCCGCGCTACAAGAGCGCAAACCAGAGCCTGCGCTGCAAGAGCACCGACCAGTGCCGGCCCCTCGCAAGTGCCTGCCAGTGCCGGCCCCTCGGAAGTGCCCTACAAGGGTTAACCCTGAAGGCCCGGAGGCCCACAAATGCCCGCCCTCCCACCCGCTCCTGCCTCCTCCACCGCTGTCGTCTGGCAGCCCCTTTGCTCGCCCTCAGCCCACCATCAATACGGTGCGAGCCCCACGGGACTGCCATCCTCCAGCGTTGCCGGGGCTGGAGTATCCCTCACCTCCGCCTCCAGCCTCCTCGGCCTGGACTCCGCCTCGGTCCGTTGACCCAGTGGCTCCACCTCGGCTCCTAGCTCCCTCGCCTCCACCGTCACCCATCGATCCTCCAGCTCCACCGGGCTCCCTCGTCCCTCCGGCTCCGCCTTGGTCGGGCGTCGACCCGCCATCGCCTCAGGACTCCGCTCCTCCGGCTGCACCTCGTCGCTCCGTCCCACCGGCTCAGTTGGGCTCCTTCCTCCCGCCAGCTCCACCTTGGTCCTCAGTCGCTCCGGCTTCGCCGCGGATCTCCGGAGCTCCGCCTTCGCCTCAGTCACCAGAGCACTCGGCTCCACCTTGGCCCCCCGGATCCTCGGCATCCCCCTGGCTCGTTGGCTCTCCGTCTCCACCTCGGGCTCCTCCACCACCTGCTCCGCCGCCGTTGGTCGGCCCCATGGAGTCGGCGGCCATTCCTCCTCCATGGCTCCTCCCTCCGTCGGCTCCACCGTGGGCCATCATCATGGCTGTGGCCTGGGTCCTGCCAGGCTCCTCCTGCTCCGGGTCCCTCCTGTCTCCTCCCTGGCTCCTCCCTCCTTCGTCACCTCCCTGGTCTCTGTCAGCCGGCCCCCTTCCGGTGGTCCGTCCTCCTCCTGAGCCTCCGCATTTTGTTCCCACCCGTTTCCCTCCCCTCTGTTGTTCCACGGTGCGAGGACGCACCTTCCGGGAGGGGGGAGTAATGTCACGCCCCTGGACTGTCTTGTGTGTGTTTTGCTCCCCATGTGTGCCCTGTGACCCAGTTTCTGTCTCCCTTTGATTGTTTAATTTGTTTCCAGGTGTGTCTCCTCAGTTCCTTGATTGTCCTGTCTTTATAAGCCCCAGTCCTTTCAGTTAGTGTTTGTCGGTCTTTGAATGTCTACCCTGCCTGTTCTCTGTGTTTCCTGTTAGTTTAATAAAAGACTCATTAAGTGTATTCCTCGTCTCCTCGTTCCTGCTCCCCGTGGACTCGTGACACATGCTATTCAATTTTAAATAATATGCTGACTACAAATCACCCCTTATATCAGAAATAAAATGGACTCAAAATTTTTCATCGGATATAGACACCCTATTTGGACTGTTTCTTTCACTTTGCATGATTGCCCACATTGTTCTTGAAAACTATTGTCATCATGGCTCAAAACAAGAAGCCTATTGCTGTTAATGTTTATGTATCTTATCCTGTAACTTATCCATTTCTTTGATTTTATCTTAATAAAAACTAAATTGACAGCTGTGCATTTAAGGTCTGCCTAAGCTTTTTGTTTTGTGTCGTTTTTGTTTTCTGTTTGTTTTGTAGGAAAAATAATTAATAAAAAAAAATGAATATAGAAATATGAAATTAACTGATAGACCAACTCTATGACGTTAATGCCGCCAGTAAGTGGTGGCAAATCACAGCTTTATCACAGAAGTGTTCACTGAACCGATTCATTCAAAACTGTTGATTCGTTCATGAACAAGCAAGAATGGACCACTGATTCACTCAACCGATTCGTTCAAATCCCTGGATTCGTTCAGTATTCAGTGTGTTGCTTAGAGACGCGCGTAACTCTAGCTGTGGGCTCAACGGAACTGTTGGCAGCCGCGTTGAAAATATTACTAAATATCGTATGTTATAAATATAAAAACTCACACTAGGGCCATTTTGACAACATGTGTTGGATTTTGGGTTCAAGAGAAATATCGCTAATCGATAAAACACTGTGGTTTCCGTGGTACAATTCCATATAACCTAAAGAAAAGTTTGTTAAAGTTTGACGTCGTTAATTATAAACACGAGATTAATAATTTATAATCACTTTAATTTATTGACAGACCTAAACTGAATTTAAGACCAATGCTGTTTTCAACTAACGAATAAGCTTACATACCTTTCCTTTATGAAGTGGTGACGTCCTGGCTTTGCAAATGCATACAGTTTGGAAGAGTGTTAATCCAAACATCGCGAGATTCTCTTGCTCCGTGTATTTGGCGCGCTGTGTTCCTTTGCTCGTGCAGTGTCCTGAACTGTGCAGACTCGGATCACTTCTGCCGCTTGTTCAGTGGCTTGCGTTTTGTTTACCAAATTATGTCATAATGATTTATAATAATAATAATAATTACAGTTGTTATAAAGTCAAGTCCTGCCGAGTCATGAAGGTCAAGTCAAGTCTCAAGTCACTGGATCTCAAGTCCAAGTCAAGTCGAGTCATTTTCTTTATTTAGTCACAAGTCCTTAAATTTGCGACTCGAGTCAAGTCATGTGACTCGAGTCCCCCACCTCTGCAAATCTCTGTAATAGAGTTATAATTAATCCTGTCCAGAATTTTGTGGGGGATTGTGTGTATATCACATAGTTTTACTCATCCCAGCAGCTTTCAAGTTTATAATGAGGGAAATTCCTGCAAACATTTATTCAATGTAGCAAGTAGCTTATATGAGTAAATAAATCCACACAAACTAGCAGATTAAATCAGTCATTTGAAAACAGCGCGAGTAATTCAGCTGGACCGCGTCTTCTCTCTTTCACTCTCTCAAAGCGGCTTCACGTCAGCGCATGTAGTCTGCAATAAAACAAGCTGCACGCTGTCACTAATCCAAGACTTTCGCCCGCATTTCGGGAGAGTTGACACAATTGTCACTTGCTTAATTGGGTCATTGTTGTCAAAAATGTATAATTTGCACGTCTTTTTAAGCCAATAGGTACTCGTGCGCTCCAGAGGCTGTTTCAAGGCTGAGCGCTCACAGTCACATCCAAAGCCGCCTAGCGAATATCATATTGAGTTATTTTTTGTAGCTTTTTGTTTTTGTAGTTTGTTGCTTAAGTGGCCAAATACACACAAACTTATGCAAAAATGGCCGTCCTGGCGAGTATCCAGGTTTTTTCTTAAGTAAATGTAAACAGTTGAGAAAGAAATCGCATGTGTAGGCTATAGGCTATTGGATCCGTGCATTATGTCTTGTGAGAGCAGAGCAGTTCACATGTCGCGTCTTTTGCGCACTCAGGTCCTTTATTTCAAATGTAGATGTGCCGCAAGCATGGTCATTATAGAGGATTTTTCATTTATGCACACTATAGGTCAGCACAAACGTCTTTCAATGGCGCGTGAGGAGGGGGATCTGACAAAAAGAGGTGCCGAATCGGATCCGGATCCGGCTTATTCCGGCACAAATTAAACCCTGTTTACAGCATAAGATTTTCAGTGATTGACAACTTAATTTTTACTCTGTGACTCCTCCTTCAAAACTATCGTATATCGTCAGAGAGGACTGCGACTACAACACATGACATTGGACTACTTTCTGCCATTTATGAGTAAACTGTTGTGATTACCTTTAACTGTCTATTTTGCTTTTCTTTATACTGTGTCATTTTTCAGAAACAGTTTGAGAGATCTAAGAGGGATTAGTGGCTCAAAAATATCTATATAAACAAATTATTATTATTTAAATTATATAATTATTATTTAACGTATCTAATTTCTGTAATAAGTGCTGCATGTATGCATATGTAAAATTACACAATCATTAAACACTGCCTAACATTGCCGAATGAAATGTTGATCCAAGAAGTGGTTTAGGACTGTGAAGCTTTAGTGTGTTGATGGAAGCGATCTACTCCATCTGTGTTCTGATCATTGTTCTGAATCTGATCCGGACATAGTCTTTGACAGAAACACAATTTTAATTTTTATATTTAGTTTTATTTATTTATTTATTCATTTATTCATATGGCAATCTAAACACAAATAAACTTTCATATGAATAATAATTTCTTTAATATCCAGTGGAATTTGATTGATTGTTGGTTGAAGGATTAATTAGCTTGTGATAGACATTAATTTTCAGGCTGGCAGCATTTTAACTACAAATAAAGGAAGGTAACCACCAGGGGCCTGTTGAGTATGTTTAATATACTTTCCCAGCAGTATGCTTTAGGCATCAGCCAGGAGGGACGGGTCAACCTGCAAATCAACCTGTTTGACCTGCAATTTGCACCAGAGGAGATCGGCAACAATAAAAGCTAGCAAAGTCCCCCTCCGCTTTCTTCTGACGCTCGCTCTTTATTAGTCTGCCATTATTGCTGGGGAGAGTGAGCTTTGTTAAGGAGGTTTTCTGTTTCTCAATGTGAATCAGCCTCCTGTGGGGATCAGTAAACGTGCCACCCTACTCTGTCTGTTAAAAGAGACAGATGTAAAGAGCGTGGGGCTCACATTGCCAGGTGCAGGGACTACAATGAGAGAGACAAACTTAAAAGTGCTGATAGACTTCAGTAACTTCTAACTATAGCTCTGGTCTGTCAGTCAACTCCTACAGACATAATTACAGACAGATGCTGAGGTGCTACAGTAACCTGTTTTATAATTAATCAATAGCTGACGTGCATTTGAATTTTGTTCTGTTCGTTGTTGGGATTTAAATTGGTATACTGTATGTTCACTGAATAAAACTAGAGAATGAGTAAACCCTTTCAAAATACTTATGAAAATGAAAAGGAAAGTACTTGCTTATAATTTTAACCGTTATTTGAGATTGCATTTAAAATTAATGTAATAACTTGCAAGTTCATCATTACAAATGTGTAATTACAAATATATTTATATGTGGGATATAAATTTACAATTTTTTTTTTGACATTTTATATTTTAGTTTATTTTGCTGTATTCAGCAGTACACTTTAACCATATTTCATACACTATAGAAGTATTTATGAAATTGCAAAGTTCAATTTGCACTTTTAAATGTGTTATTTTAAGTATATTGTTTTTGTGACAAGTATGCTAAAATTTACTTATTTTTTCACAAAGGAAAAATATAAATGTTTACAATTAAATATAATTGTCACTCTCAAACCACTCTGCTTATGTGGACATCGTGTGATGCATCGTGATTTTGGCCACAATTAAAATCTAGAGAGACAGCGCACTTAATACATACACTGATAAAATGAATAGCTTGAATGTAATGTAAATCCTTCTGGATCTAATGTTTTAAATCAAATAATAAATAAGGTTGATGAAAAGCCATCAGTGGTTTCCCTAAAGTCGGATTTCCTGTAAGTTGCTCTTTATGTTGGATTTAATTGCCTTTGCCTGCTTGGGTTCCAGCTGGGAATGCCGTGTATCACGGCTGTTCAATATCAATGATTACCCATACTGAAATCCATGCGGCCATTAGCCGCCTGCCCTGAGCATCGATAAGCCAGCGTCTGAAAGAACTGACTACTCTCAGCTCTTAGTTCTGCTGTGAATGCATATTTCACAATATATTTCATACTTGTCAAATTATGTGGACCGTGTAATGATAATGAAATCTTTAAAAAAAAAAAATCTAAATGAAAATGATTTTAAAGTAACAACAATCCATAGCAAACAATTATTAAAAACGATTCGTTAACCGCCATGAAGAAAGAAAAAAAAAATGTTCCTCATTTGTTCCAAAGGTCTTGATGGGCCTGGCCAAGTGGGGGATACCACAAATCAAACAATCCACTTGATTGTATCCTTACAGGGAATTGATTTCCAACCCACACGTCACAGGCCTCCGCTGATTAAACCTAAAAATCCTCCCTCCTCTCAGAAAAGAAGGTAACTATAGTGAAATCAGGGTTGGGAATGAAGAATGGCTTTCTACTCGCCAAAACAGATGGTGCTGATGAAACAGAATCCTTAACCTGAAATTCAAACATTTGCTTGTTTCTGAAGCGACGTGGCATGACAGAATGCAAAACATCTCTGTCCAACCTCTCCAAGTCAGGGAGCATGACTGTGAAATGCTGCTGAGTTATTGTAAATGCACTCAGACTGTTGTTTGTCTAAATTAATCATCAGTTGCACAGTATGAACATGTAGGATTTTGATGCTTATGATCTGAGATGCAGTCACACATTAGCTGTCCTTATAGGTAAAATGTTATTGCGTAGATATTGCTCTTTCATATTTCATGTGCACTGTAAGTCTGTAAAAATAGACCACCTACTTCAACTTAAAAACTTAAATTCAGCGGCCTTAAATGTTTAAGTACAATCAAATTGTCATTTTAATTTAAATTACAATAAACATACTTTAAAAAGAGTCTCATATAACTTAAAAAGATTAATTAAAGCAATGGAAAAGCATATTACCATGACTAATTGATCACTTTGTTTTTATACAAAAAAGACACAAAAATGAGTTGACAGAGTAAGAATATAAAGTTCAAATTATATGACACATTTGAAATATTTGAGTTCACATTGACATATCTGAATTTTAATTGCGTACTTTATGAACTTGGCAATTTTGAGCTTTCTTTGAGATGTTATTTAGATCTTTCTAGAAATACATGCGAGTTCACTGGGACCTTTTCGGAGGCGTGAATTTGAGATTCAGAAGTCACAATTCGCTCTCTGTTTAATCGCGCTGTTGTCTAGAAGGAACAATTGATATATTAAAGAGATCTCTTTTGTGATTGTTCTTGCCAACTGGCATTCTTTGTAGTAATTAGTCTGGATTCCAATTGCAAAAAAGTACATCAGCAAAAATGATTTGTGGCTTTGTATGTCCAATTCCACTGGAAAAGACTCAAATATCTGTTTTCCGTTTATGCATCAAGAAATATAGATCAAACAATGGTAGATGTGAGGAAAAACAAGGTTTTTCATCCGCTCTCCAGGATTGCTGGTGGGTTTCTCCCGCTGAGGTTCAGGCGGATTTGGGAAGTCAGTAGAGTCTAACTAATCAGGGGCTGCTTGGGGGAGCATTGAGACAGACATGTGGAGGGGAAATGTGACACCTGGAAATTACACAATGTAATGGAATCAGCCAAGTGGTAAATGTAGCTTTTAAACAGGTTTTGTGTTCTCCATTAACTGCATAGACACTGATTGGTTCTGACAGTGCAGAAAGTGCTGGTCAGCATGTTCACTAACTCCTATCGCTTGCCCCGAACTACTTCTTAGTTAGTGGGCTGCTGGGGCCCAGAGACAATTCACCTGGTGTAATGTGAGGAAAAATGGGAAGAAAGGGATCATGGTTAGATCAGACACCTGACCATATAGCTTGTAGACATTTTATACTCCTTTATATTTGTGTATTTTATTTTTGCACTCTTTGAACTGAACACAGTGTGCATGTTATGTTGTGTTATTAAAAAATATGACAGATAAAATGAATAGAACTGTTAAACGAAAATGAAAATTTGCCCCTTTCACAACTGTCAAATCTCCACTTTATTGATTTTTTTATAGTGTAGAAATTAATTCAGAAAATGTAGTTCCTTCTGTGTTTTTTTATTACTTATTTTTCTTCTCGCAGTTCTTTTCAATGCAACAATTCATTATGGTTATTGCTGTCAAGCTCCAAATAGCCCAAGGAAGAAAAATATAAATAAAAGTATAAAACTTGTGTGAAATCATACTGAAGTTTTGTGTTGTCTGCAGCTGCCAAGTTTTATGTTTAAACTGGCTTGTCTCATTTAGTTGTTAATTTTTTGACAACCAACGTTGTTTGGTGTCTTACTTGGTACGATGTGTCAGCATGCCATTTCTGAATCTAAATGCAAGTGTGATTTTAGCTGATAAGGCTGAAGTGTTTCATTGGAGAGGTGGATTATCAGTGAATAATTTTGTGTCTGTTCGTCATACAAAGATACCGTATGACATTAGATAAATTGTAATATAGCAAACATGTCACATGTTGTCGTTATTGGAGTCTGGCTGAATATGCTTCAAAACATCTTTTTTTGTGTGTTCCACAGAGGAAAGGAGAACACAGGCTCATTGGAATCTGGACGCTTCTCAGAACCCTCAAAGTGAAATGTGCAAAAGTGGAGGCTAAAGTGCATTAAACTTTATTATTTATTATCATCGATCCTGTAATCATAATTTGTGGTAAAAGGAATTAAAAGTTGTTGGTGTTTTACAGCTACTAGTGTCCATTTTAGCTGGAAACTCCAATGAATTGTATATGTAGCTTTGCAAAAATGTAAACAGAGTCATATTTGTCCAATGAGCCTTTGTTGGGAAAGTAAGTTGTATGGGTTTTTTAATAAATTATGACAGTATTTTTATTTTTGGGTGAATTACAGTATTTAAGTTTATACAAACACATACGTTTTGACTGTAGTTACTCATTTCGTATGCATGCAACATTGATTCAACTTCTAAAATGTCAGTGGCCACTGGCAGTTAACTGAGGTACAGCATTAGACACCAAATACATGTCCAGTCAAATAGCAGCCTTTATAACCCGACACCTCTGATATGCTTTGAATATGCACTGCAGGTTGATTTAATTTTCTTGACATCGTGAAAACATGTGCTGCAGGAGGGAACCCTGGGTACGGGAGCCAATTCTGTGACGAGGATGAAGTGAGCTAAGGCCTTTCAAAGAGGCAAGCATGATCTCCATTGCAAATGAGAGAGGAAGCCAGTTGGCTGTGCGGCGGTTTGTGTATTTCAAATGAATAAATGACAAAAGCTTCTATTCTGCCAGTCAGTCGACTTTTCTGACTCTGCTATATTCATTTCCCACATCAACAATCAGGGAAGTTTCTTTTAAAAACCTCATGATTTCTGTAGATTTAAAGCAATTCGTGTGCATGATCCTAACTCGCATTAGCTCAATAATCCAAAGCATAAGAAGTAGCTAAATTAGCCCAAGGGATACTAATGTTAAAATTGACATGATGACAATTAGCTGCACTGCCCAGGGTACTTTTGTAACTCGCTATTAACATAATGGACTAAAACTTTCATGGCATTGTGAAGCCCTACAAATCAGCACAGAGTCTCAAAGCACAGTCTAACTGAGCATTAAATTCAGACTGACAGTCAACAAGCACCTTTGCTTTTTTTAGCATCTAGGTCATCTCTTTAGCATTGGCACTCAGCGTCGCTCCGTGTGGCTGCCCAGTCATCTGAAGGGCAAGATCAAATAAGTTCTTTTAGCGGTTTTGAACCTTAACTGTATTCTCACGTGGACATTTAAGGAAGGTTCAATGCCGTAATACATGATGGCACTCTCTCATGCGGAAACGTTACTCCATCAATTTTTATCCTGAGCACTAAGGGTGTGCCCAAAGCCGAATACCTTATTCGGAAAGGCACGGATAATGGCATCAAAAATGAATAACGGATAACGAATAATTCTGCACGAATATTCGGCTGAGGCTGCAACACAGTCTGGTTTGCTAGATAACAGGTGAGCGATGGGATCAGTGCGATATTTTACACAAATTGCTAAATAATGAGTGTGTGAAGTGAATGAATTTAAACTTTATGAATGAAAAGAGCGCAAATCAAACACCGCTTGCTGTTGCCTCTCAGTGCAACTCTCTACAAAAAAAAGGCTGTAAAACCATAGATATTTTTTTTTAATGCTTTATTAATTCAATGCGTAAAACCATAGGCATAACGGTCTTATCAAGTATAACTGTACGAAGTTCCGGTTCAAGCGTCGCCTACTTCCCGTTTTATCCGAATACAGATAAAGACACAAATAATTTTGTGATTGTTACAGATACAAATACAGATACAAATACTGGCTTTGCTGCACCACCTTACTGAGCACTATAACAACTCCAGGGCCTAAAGTTAACACTCGCCAAGTGCCAAATGCAAGTAAAAAAATTGGTGTTGGCGAGTACATGTGGGTCATTCTTCAATTGGGGTGGCAAATGAGAGGCAGAATTTGTAAAAATGCTTGTTTGTTTTTTTCTAATAAAACGTATTGCTATGCATTTAAAATTAGTTTGATATGCTTTATTCATTAAAATAAAAGCTTAAGAACATTTTTATTTTTAAATCATTTCAATCAAACACTGGTGATACGGCCACTCATGTCTATGTCATTTTGAAGTAACACCACATACCTAATATAACACCACATATTTTATTTATGCGAGTTACTATAGGCTCTGTGGTGTTACCAGGAAAGACAGTAACACCACAGACAAATCAGCATAAATCCAGACTTTTCTAAAATGGAGGCTGCCATCATGATGATTTCAAGATCAGGGGGCATTTTGAAAATATTAGTAAGTATGTATTTATCAAAAATTTTATTAAAGGGGTCATATAACGCTACATGCACTTTTACAAGTTGTTTGAACTGAAATGTGTGTTGGCAGTGTGTGTAAACAACCACCCTATAATGCTAAAAATCCACCCAGTGTTTTTTTTTTTTTTAATCTACTAAAATCTTTACCCCTGTCTCAAATCGAGTCGATCTCAGATGCCTGTCTGTGTGACGTAACACGGACGGAGGCCCCTCCCACGATTGTTGATTGACAGCAGCGTTTTAGCCCTACCATTTCAGTGATAACCTTTGGATGTTACTGCATTGGTGTCTTACCTCAGACTGCCCTGAGTGAGCTGTCATCAGTTGTTTCACAAACGGAGCAGATGTAGACAAGAATGACTCCTAAGCGATTGAGGTGTTTTTTTTTGTTGGATGTAATAATGAACATAGCAGTAGTCATTCACTCCAACATCTGAGTGGCTGAAGAGGATTAGGTTTGGTTCTGAAGGGAATGTGCCCTCCATCTACATAAATGCGTCTACGTTCGCGCAAATCATTTGTGATCCAGCTCACCTAAAGAAGAAGTGAGTACAAGGTTTTTTTAAATGAATCTTTGCAAATCGCCTTACCTAATAATGTGCTAATTAGCAAGTTTCATGATGAATGGCTAATTGCTTCTATTGTTTCTCATATTGTACGTCGCTTTGGATAAAAGCGTCTGCTAAATGATTAAATGTAAATGTTAAATGTGAATGCTGCTAAAGTAAACAGTTCCTCGGAAGAGAGGGGTGGGGTCAGCAGAGCTCAGCAACATTTAAAGGAGAATGACACAATATGGCTTCCTCTGAAAAAAAGCTGTTTTTGACAGGCTAAAAAATGTGTTTTTTACACTGCCATTGAGAAATTTTAACCAAACTATGTTACAGACTTTTCATTAAGACTCTAAAGAATAATATCAACTTGTGGAAAATGGGCATTATATGACCCATTTAAAATATTTCAGATCTGTAAGTTACTAACATAACTCCACAGACACTAATAAAGTGCGACACATGAAATTGTCAGAAATTTTAAACTTTAAGAAAATTAATAAGAAAGAATGTACTCCCCATGCACCCCTCAGATCATCCTGCACCTGCAGTGACCTTTACACACAGGAAGTAGTCCAAATATAATTCTCCCTTTTCTTAAAGGGGTGACATCCATTGATGTAACACTACAGACATGAATTTGGGGGACACAACTTTTTTTCTGAAATATAACAAAATATGTATTTTTTAAAAACAATTTAATAAAATTGTGCATGTTAAATAAAATATATATTCACAATATAACCACTTCATTTGTGTTAAAAATGTTATATTGTTGCAATTACATTCCATGATATCTCTCTAAGGTATGGTGGGAACATTCATATTTTGTTACAAATGCAATCTGTAAAACTCAATTAAATTAAAAAAAATAAATAAAAAAAAATAAAAATGCAACTATTGACAGTGCACAACTAGTGTTTAC
The DNA here is from genome assembly GCA_036784905.1 of Acrossocheilus fasciatus. Lineage (NCBI taxonomy): Eukaryota > Metazoa > Chordata > Actinopteri > Cypriniformes > Cyprinidae > Acrossocheilus > Acrossocheilus fasciatus. The sequence goes on from CM071953.1 coordinate 3,946,366, forward strand.
CCTACGGAATACAAACATTTTATGATTTATTGGTATTTAAAGTTTATTTCAACTGTTGTAAAGCAGAGGGACACCACTTGCCACCAAAAATGAAGAATGACCCATGTAACAGTGTCAGTCGCCAGTTGGCGGGTACAACCTTTATGTAATATAACAATGCAATGTAGTGAAAACAACAGCCAGTTTTTAAAGAGATTCGCTGTTACTGATATAAGCGAATAAAATAATATTTTCCCAAGACAAGCTCATCGTGATTAGCTGTTCTGTCATAAGAGACAAGAGCGAATCAAATAATAGGATACAAATGGGCTGATAAGGTCAGAGCAGTGTGATGGCCCGCTTGTCCCTGGTTCTAATAACTTTTACCTGAGAAGATATTGCTGCTTCATTTCGGAAGATTAACTTTCCCCTTCTTTATTCTTCATAATTCGAGAATGTGGCATCACATACCTGGGGTTTCGGTGCCTAAATGGTGCAGTGAAGTAGGCTATAGTTTGAAAGGCAGCGCGCTCGGCTGTATATGCTGAGCCGCTTCTCACCAGTAGCGCTTCAACAGACGAAAACACACACAATTATGTCAAAATGTGCAGTTTTGGCGAGTTATCTCGTAAACATAGTCTTAAATGATTTCTAAAGTCTTAAATGACCGAAACTATTTGGGAGAAAATCGGATATGAATCAGGTCCGCGTCATGTGCATCAGGTTTTAAAGAGACAGCTCTGATTTTAAAGTGAAACCTGCTGAAGTCTGTCATTGATGTAAATCAAAGAACAAAAGAAAAAGAGAAACCATCGGACTGGTCTAGAGGCTGATTAACTTTTGTAGCTTGAATAAAGATTAATCTGTATAGTTTATGCACATACAATTTATAGTTTGTGAAGATTGTTTTAAAATCTGTTTTAAAATCACTTAAATTAAAAGTTGTTATATATTTCAGAGCCTATTAAATGTTAAAAATAATGGCTTTCAATTATACTGTAATGCTGAATGGCTATAGTTAATAGGTAAAATTGAGGGAAAATGTGTTTCATAGAGACACCAGTAGTAGGACAAATTAAAAACATTGTAAATATGTTTAGCCATTGTAGTAGTAATAAACTGCCTGTTTTCGCAAAAAGAGTTTTATGGCCGGTAAAAAAAAAATAAAAAATTGGCCGGTAAATTTTATTGGCAGGTGTGGCAGGTGTGGCAGGTGTGGCGAAAAGTTAGTTTTAGGCCCTGAACAACTCTCTGATGCTGCATTCGAAGGAGTCCATTGCTTTACTTTGAGGTTACCCTCATATTCTTCAAAATCTGTAGGATTTTTTTTCTTCCATGTGTAACACAAAAAAAGCTCCTGGTCAATTTATAATATCCAAAAATGTCCTTATGAGATTGCCCTGTACATGGAGCAATGTGAACAAGTAAAATGTGCCAGATTTAGTTAAGGTAGGGTAGGGAAGGAAGGGCAGGTTTATGATAAAACAAAACAAAATAAAATTGTAGCACTAAAAATCCTTATGTTCACAATATTTGTCACAACCAACCTATTTATGTATGTATTCATTCATTTATTCATTCATTCATTCATTCATTCATGCTTAAAGAGGTAATAATGCCCATTTTCCACAAGTTGATATTATTCTTTAGGGGGTAACACTTTATTTTGATGGTCCCTTTTGAACATTCTGTTGACACTAAGTAATGTTGCAACTACATGTCAACAAACTCTCATAAGAGTATTAGTAGATGGTCTGCTTCATATCTACTAACTCCTTATTGTGTTGGTCTCCCAACAGATATTCTACTGACTATAAGTAACTTTGCAAGAACGTGTCAACTTAATCTAACCCTAACCCTACCAGTCAACTAATACACTACTAACACTCTAATGAAAGTTAGTAGAAATGTAGGTGCAACATTACATATAGTCAATAGATTGTGTTAAAGGGACCATCAAAATAAAGTGAAACCCTTTAGGGTCTTAATGAAAAGTCTGTAACATAGTTTGGTTAAAATTTCTCATTGGTAGTGTAAAAAACACCTTTTTCACCCTGTCAAAAACAGCTCTTGTCAGAGCAAGCGGTATTGTGTCATTCTCCTTTAAATTTTAATGAGCTCTGCTGACTCCGCTCCTCTCTTCCAAGCCACTCTTTGAGGGACTGTTTACTTTAGCCGCATTCATTGTGAAAATTGTTAATTAGCACATTATTAGGAAAGGCCATTTGCAAAGATTCATTTAAAAAACCTTGTACTCACCAAGTCCTCATTTGAACTGCGCGCCACACGGACCTTTTATCCGCTCACCTCAAAAGAAAACAGTGCAGCGCAAGTTTAGAGCACATGCGTTTATTAAAGTGACCAGTCGCGATCACGCACTAAACAACGCTGTGAAATCCAGTTAGAAGACATTTCAATCCACAAATCACCCGAATTTACCATAGTTTTACTGTAGTAAAACTAACGGTAACAATACGGTGGCAGAAAAGTAGGATATTCATATTGAGTATTACTAATATACTAAATACGTGAAAGGAGTAATGTAATATAATTACATTATTTTGTTAATTATTATATCAGTTGATGTGGATTTGTAATTGACTGAATTTCTTTAGGCTACTGTTTTTCAATGCAAACACCATGGAAACCATATAGTTAGGTTACTTTTTTACCATGGTAATGAGATGCTGTACTTTTGGTTATGACCTACAAATGTATAAAAGATGAGGCTGTTACAGTTTTCACAATGGTACTGTTTTTGTTAATAAAAATAAAAATAAATGTACATCCGCATCCCAACTCAAGCTCCTGCTACTCTGAACTCAAGTTCCTGTTCTAATGTTTATTTCTAAGAGACAAAACTTGTAATATGATTATTACATGTTCATTGCTACCAAATCAGGTGCTGGTGTCACTGCTCTCGAATGTTAGTGTGGAGCTCTGATAATATAAATTGTACTGAAAAATGTTACTGTAATTTGGAATTTCATCTGTTTAATTGTAAATATATATAGGTTTAGTAAACCATTCTTTATTTATTTATTTTATTTTATTTTTAGTATAACATTATTATATCATGCATAATTTTGCCTTTTTTTGCTTAAAGAAGAAACCAAACCAATGTATAGATGACATTTGAGGCTCAGTGCTATAGAAAAGCAATACAAGTTCAGGAAGAGTGTTTATATATATATATATATATATATAATTAATTATTGTAATTACGAATTCAAGGGAATAATCAACAATTATGATTTTTGTCATAATCGTGCAGCCCTACTTAGGAGTCATTCTTGTCTACATCTGCTCCGGCGGTGAAACAACTGATGACAGCTCACTCAGGGTCTTCGGGTCTGAGATAAGACACCAGTGCAGTCTGTCCTAAAATGCTACTGTCAATCAACAATCATGGGAGGGGCCTCCGTCCGTGTGACGTCACACGGACAGATGGCTCGATTTGAGAAAGGGGTAAAGTTTTAACGGGATTACAAAAAACCACTGGGTGCCAACACACATTTCAGTTCAAACAACTTGTAAAAGTGCATGTAGCGTTATATGACCCCTTTAATTACAATTAATTTTTATATCTTCCATTTCTGAAGGGAGTTTATTCCGGTTATTTATTCCAGGCAAAAAAAAAGAAAAGAAAAATATATTATTATATTTGACAGTCATAAAATAATTATCTCAGACACTTATACCAACCTGTTTGACAGAAGAAAAAAAAAAATAAAATGTTTAAAGAATAATGTTTTAGTGGAAAAATATTGGCAATGCTCACTTTACTTTCAAAATTTGTTACATTCAACCAGGAGTGTGCATACGCAAAAGTTCCAAAGCTCTAATTAATGCTCTATATGGAATTAATGACTTCTGGTTTGTTGTTTGCCATTTGTTGGTGGAAAGGTGGCTTTACAACAGGTACAGAACAAAATGACAAAATGCCAGAATACCCAGCACAATATCATGACAATTTATAACTATTATATATTTGGCGAATTGGTAACTATGAATTTGGTGAATTGGTATCATTTTTTATGATTTATTTACATCGCTGTTTTGTTACCATTTTATATGTTTCAAATCTTGTTTTTGAATATGAAGACAATAAACAATGATTGCAACAACAACAACAACAAAAAGAGAGTAGCATGTTTAGTGCATCTGAAGCTATTCTGTGATATTTGCATACATCTTGCATCTGTTGTAGCATCATGGGTATGTATTCACTGTTTTTAACAATATCTACGATTGCAGATCATTATTTGGGGACAGTGTTACATTTTATGGAGCTGATTGTTAATAGCCTATTATTCTCTACCTAACTATAGTTAATGGACATTTCGTTGTGGTAATGTTTATACTGTTCCTAGTCAATTAAAAGCTCATATAAATGCAGTAGCCTACAGATAAAATAGTGATTGGAAAATTGAATACATGTTAAATATACATACATTACATTTAAAGATGTTTAGCAAATACATTAAAAAAAAAAGATTTAATTCATTTCATTTGATTATATTTATTGATTATGCATTTTGTATGTTTCAGTTTCACCTTTCCTCACAACGTCAATAAACCTGTGGACGAGAAGCTTATGTCTTCAGAGTCTTGATGTTAGGGAAGAGTTTATCTGGCTGTCAAGTTATATACATATACCGAGGGCAGCACGACCTCAGTGATGGTTATTTTTATGGGTGGAGTTGGGGTGATCCTTCATGCTTATTTGTATTTATTTATTTATTCATAAATTGCAATTTTTGTGTAATTCACATTCTACAAAAACTTATGCAATTTTGTAAAATAGTTATTTTTTTTCCCTTAGATTGAAACACATTACAGCTCTATTTCAGTATTCGTGAAAACAGTTTTCAAAATCATCTGTTTTTATTATAAGCTGTTATTATTCCTAATAGATACAGTTGTATTTAGTTGTCAGTGCCCAGCACAAGCTGATTTGAGGGTTTGATTCTCACCCATTCGTCAAAATTGAAAGATTACCACATGGGCCGAAAAGGATGATTTCATTTAATTAATTAAATGATGACTTTTAGGCCTATTGTGCAAATGATTAAGAATTGCTAAAGAGGAAGTGCTTGGCAGGTTATCAAAACGCACCAGGAACGGATTCTCCAAATGTGCAACAGATGGAATCAGGGTGCTGATGAACAAGAACAGTCTGTCCATCAGTGGGCCTTTCCTACTGTTAAAATGTGTATTCAACAGTGAAATATACCGATAGATTAAAAACCAGAGGTGTTGGAGAATATTTGACTATATTAATGCAACACATTTTGTTGTTTGTGGAAGTAACATATACAAATGTATTTATTTTTATCTCCTCTGAGATGGTCAGTCTTGTGTTTTTAAAGCAACGAAATCTGGGACACCTGCATTAATTATTAATCAGGCCTTTATTTTCTCCATGTGATTTGATTATATTCTTTTTGAAGTGTCTTTTTGCTGGATGAGGATGAATTATTTATAGCTGAGAGCATAACGCCTGATCACAGACGCAGATATTTGGACATGTATGCTTTTACATAATACCTGTGGATTGCTTGATTTCCGAGATCATCCATGAACCACTAACAATGTTGCTATAATATTAAAAGAGTGTTTTGAGATCAGGGAGGACCAGAGAAATTAACCAATATAGATGAAAGACAGACATATCAGTTCAGCCTCATCTGAGCTTTTGTTCTATGTACACTTTCTTTGAATGGCTGTGTAACTACAACTGGCAACCAGCTGAGACTGTTTACTTCAGCTAGAAGCCTTTTTTATGTAACCTTTTTGTTAAACCTGAGAAACGACAGGCTCTATTGTCTATTGTCATTTATCTTTTAGCAGAAGCGAGCCCAGAAGCAGTGGCCACAGTCGTGCCCTCGCCAGAGCCATTGTACCCATGAGAAGGGCATTTGAATCCCAGCTGTTACAAGGGCAGTGACCCTGGATGTGATCCTAAGCACCCTCATTGTCCGCTTGCCATTTGAGAGGACAACAGCAAAACAAAAAGAGCTAATTACCATATTTTCTTATTTTACAAGGTTCTGCACAGTGTCTGCAGCAAACAAAAGCAAATGATAAAAACACAGTAGATTTTGAGGTGATATAATCCATGAATCTGAGCATCAGATGAGTTTGTTACTTCATTGGAAAATAGGGTGTATTTTCATTTCTTGACAACCCTTACGAAAAAGAAGTTCATTCAAGTGTGCTATTAGTATACTTCCTTTAAACTAAAAATAGGAAAGTATACTTTTTCTTTTTATATACTTCTCAGAAATATACTTAAAAGGACATTTACTTATGCTATACTTTTGCTCCTAGAATCTGTGTTTTCATTGTTATATGGTAGGTTATACGGCGCTAGTACACATCTTCTGTACAGAATTTCCAAAAAACACAAGTGAAGAAGAAAAAGAAACAACACATACTTCCACATGTAATCTAACACAATCATCTGACATAAAATAGCATCAAAACTGTGTAAAGTTATGGAATAAAATGTCGACCAATGAAAAGGTAATAATGACTGTCAAGCTTTGGGGTGTTGATCGGCTCCATCTACATTTTGATTATCATTCTGAATCCAGTTCATAGTCTTTTATCAGCTTTTTGTTCAAAATGTTGTTGTTTTATTTTATTATTTTTTTTAAGAAACTTACCCACATTCAAGTGTTTAAAAAAAATAATGCATTTTTTTCTTTACAAGCAGCTACCCTGTTCTTTCTTTTGATGTTTTGTATGTTCAGATATTCATATAACAAACTATATACAAATTAATACCAAAATAGGGACATAGTATACTTAAAGTATGATGTAAAGTTCACTTAAAGAAAACTTGCGAGTATACTTGCAGTATAAAACTACGAATCTAGTATTTTACTGAGACTATAATTCAAAGTACTAAAAATGGTGTTATACTGTATTTAATTAGTAAACTATAAGTATACCTATAAGTTCACTTTTAGTATAGTTGCAGTACAAGCTAAAAACATGTAAACTATTGGTGTACTCGAAGTTTACTACTTTTATACTTAAAGTATACTTAAAAGTATACTTTTATATACTAGAAAGTGGGCCAATTTAGTCCCAATGAGTATTGAAATAGTACACTTACAAGTATACTACTAGTACACTGATATTTGTATGCTTACTACATAAAGTATACTCAAAAATATACTTGAACTTTACATAGGTGTACTTAATAAAATAAACTTGAAGTATACTACTTTTTGGTAAGGGAACTTTAGATTAGCTCACCCTAAAATTAAAATTAGCTAAAAATGTCCTCTCCTTCAGGCCATCGAAGATGCAGATGAGTTTGTTTCTTCGTTGGATTAGGAGAAATGTATAGCATTCCATCACTTGCCCACCAATGGATGCTCTGCAGTGAATGGGTGCCGTCAGAATGGGAGTCCAAACAGCTGATAAAAACATCACAATAATCCACAAGTAATCCACACTCCAGTCCATCAATTGAGTGTGAAGTGAAAAGCTCCATGTTTGTAAGAAAGACTGTTGATGGACTGGAGTTATTTTAGTACATCAAGTTAAACTAAATAAAAATGAGAAATGTTTCCTTGGCAACTTGCGTATTGATTGATTTATTGATTGACAGTTAACATTTATTTTAACCCTTTTTTTTAATAGTTTTGGCTTTAGTTAAAGATACTAACCCTGGCACACTGTTAATTGAATTGATCTGTGCAATATTTCTTGACATATTGACTATGGCTCTTGATTGTAGTAAACTGCTTTGGGCAAATTGTTTTCACAACCCCTTGATGAAATGCAATTTTTATTGTTCTATGCTGAGATTTTGCCCAAAATTTACATATTGTGCCCTCATGTTGGATTAAATTCCAAAGAAATTAAGAGTCAGATATGTGATTGTCTGCAGATCTGTGCGTCCAGAAGCAAAGATGGCAGATTTCAAATTGCGTTCTTCTGGGGAGTCCTGTGGCAGCAGAATAACTGCCATTGAGATGAATGGGAAAGCTAGTCTACACAGCCAGATCATTGACTAAATGGAAAAAGCTCTGGTCCATATTGCAACTTATCTGGCCAAGAACCGCCCACTTAGACAAGAAGATTCGTCTGTCTGACATGTAAAGCAATAAATCACAGCTCATGTTGTTTTTATGTCCCCGTTAAAGCAGGGTTTATCAGATTAGATATCGTATCACAATAATAGACTATTGTGAGGAAAATAAATAAATACTACTAAGGAGTTTTAATTATTTTATTTTATTTATCTTAACAACCTTCTCCCACTGTTAGCAATTCTCCAGGACAAAATATAAAGTCATTTTACACCTTTAACAGCTCTCCAAACATATTGGCACCTTTTGCTTTGAGTGTCTCAACCAATCAACCCAGTAGCTTTTGTTTACCCAGTGGCATGAATTGGGGGTGGGACTATCTGTTTCTCTGACCAATAGAAAATGAGGCGCGAGTGTTCAGGAAACCTGTTTGAAAACAGCTGTTATTTTTGTAATTTCATTTATTGTCATTAGAGTCACATAAATTACTCATTTCATCTTTAAAGAAACTTGCAATTAACTACAATTTCAGATAACATTTATAAATATGGTCCGCCACAAGCCTGTATCTCATTTGCCTTTGAGAACCATAATTATCCTTTCTTCAAAAGGATTTGACTCTGCGGCTTCGAGAATAGTGTTTTTTCTTCTTCTTCTTTTTTGTCCTATACCACAGTTTATTTCAGTGTCTGCATTTCTATTTCATTTCAAAGCACGGCTGAGAAAAGAACAGGTGTGCGAGTGTGCGCCCCGTCTCTCCTTTCAACTGGTGACGGTTTATGTATCTTCCTCTCAGATGACTATGTGACTGGAAATTCTATTAAAGCAAACATTTAACCAGATTCAGTCTTTAATGAGACCGTCTCTAATTTTATCACATTTCCTTTCTAAAGCATCGCTCCGACTCGCCCACGCTCACCGAAGAGCGTCTCAGCGCCGGCCTTCCTTATCAGCAGAGACAGATGGGATTGTTGATAGTTGACAGACATGCTGATAGTTGATCTCATTTTTTCTCTTTTTTTATCTAAAATCACTGAAAATGCACTGGAAATCCTTACCGACTAAATCTTCAAAGTGACTAAAAGGCCAGTTACACAAGCAGGTTTTAAATGATGTTTGTGCCATTGAATCTTTGGCCACACATTAGGACGTGACAATTATAAATGAAGCATTATGTCTTCAACTGGTAGAGATATTTGTATATTGCAGTACATATATTTTACATCATTTTTATTTCAGCTGCACAACGTGGAGTAGACAACCTGTTTCGAGACCTTTAAAGCCAGGTAGGTGTGTTATATAATGCATAAAGTGGTGTGGGAGGATTCATCTATTGTTTTCAGAGTGCTCAAATAGTGCTCATTATTTCTCACAGATTATGAGTGTTCGTGGTGTTAACGCTGACTTGCACGGCTTAGAGTTTGGCTGTTAAACTGTAAACAGTCTGTTCAGAATAAATATATGATACACTGTAATTACCTTTTCTGAAAATAGAGTGGCCATCCGTCCGGTTTTGAAATACTGTGTCCGTCTACTGGTGCAGGCATAAGCCAGAGGCTCATTTGTCCTTATTTTAAGATCACTATTTTATGTTATACAATGGTATTGAATTAATAAATAATTACAAATGTTTAAGTTGTTTTATGTTTATAACGTTTTTGAAAAAATCATGTGGGTCATTGATTCAAAAAGCATTCATAACTGCATACTAGTATACTACTCTTACTATTTTTAGCATATCATTATGTGGCATACATAGGTACATGGTTCCAAAATCAGCAAGTCGCGTATTCATTCCTGAACGAATCAGTCATTTTGAACAAATTGGTTAAATGAGTGGGTAACACTTTTTCTTACGATGCGAAGCAAATGTACAAACATTTAATCTACCTGAGGGAAGATGTCTCACACTGTAAGTTAAGGCTGTTAAATAGAGATTGGAAAAAATGCATTAAACATAATAAAAATAAATAAATGCTTCTAACGTAGCTATTCTTAAAGTTGGACCTCATTATTGAAGTACAAATCCAAGCACCAGAAGCAGCCCACACTCATTAAGTTTTCTTTAATTAAAATATGAATTTTCATTCATTCAAAGGCTTTATGGTTGCAATAATATTTTATTTCAAATATTTAAGTGCCATTGTTTAAAAAAAAATGCTTGATTGACTCTCGTTTCATAATTTCAAATGAATTACAAAATTCATTTGTAATTTCACAGTACTTTCACCTAAATTACACTTGTGAAGTCACAGTTCTATAATGTTACTTTTAATTTACTCAGGCCGATGACATTTTTTGTATGACATTACAATTCTTTTTGGAATAACTGTACATAAATAGGCAAAGCAAAACAATTGTGATTTTTTTTTTTTTTTTTTTCTTTTTTCTGAGAACTTTTTAACTGCAGGCAGACTTAGGCCTACATTATGGTACAGTACAAATATTTGGAACCTCCCTTATTTTCTTAAAGAATACAAGAATAAACACTATTTTCTTAAGTAATAAGATAAAGAATCAAGATTGTCCCTTATTTTCTATTTCTGAAGTTAATTGGCAATGATGACGTAATTATACTCGATTCTGATTGGCTGGCAGGTGTTGATTAAATTCGTTGAACCGCACAGGTAGTTCCAGGTCAGTTTAATCACGTTCTATATTAATGTGCTTCCTATAAACATTGGTAACCATAGTAACATACAGTTACAGTTGAATAGCAATACAGACGAAAATAACCGTCATTTTTAATTCTGGTCAAATATTGCAGTGCAAATATTATTAACATCTTCAATATGTAAATGCTGGGAAATGACCATGGCATAAACTTCGCGGAGGCAACCACCCTCCGCTGTGCATCGGGTGATTCTTCGCCTCCACGTCGTGCATTCAAATCGTTTAATGCACAGCTAGCCGTTCATTATCCCTTACTTGACTCACCTTGCTTAAAAAAAAAAAAAAAAAAATGGATAATAGAAAGCGCAAAGGCGGCACTGAAAAGACCAGTACAAAAAAAAATACATACTAATAATAAAATAAAAATGGCCCGGTCTAAGGCATGAAACTCCAGGGCTGAAAATGAGTCCCACTCCGGCCCTGAACATTATTACCTGTAATCCAGAGCCTCAGGCAAACGGTCCAGAGTTATGTCCGGTTCGCAAACAAATAATTATTTTGAATTGTGCCTTTTTTGTGAACTGGACGAACCAGTTCACCAAATTAGAACCGTCTGAAACTCGGTTCAAGCTGCAGAGATCTACAAGATACTCATCAAAACTGACTTTTGGACGTGCCTGACAGTCACTCCAACTTAAAATGAGCCAAAAAACAGCGTATATAATGTTATAATGCTGTTTTTTGCAGACTCATTCATCTTGGCCTGCCTGAGTAAATTAACAGCAAATGTTCAAGCTAATCTGAAGCACAAATGGTGCAGGAAGAGGTACACAACAAAGTTGAATGCAAAGGTTAGAGGTTTAAATCCCTGAATCTAAATATGAAGGATACTAATTGTGATACATGCCTTAGGAAACACAACTAACAAGTGTAAATAAGCTCTTTTGTTCATGACTTAAGGCTATGATGTAATATGTTTTTAATAGGTCAAATGTCATTCAGTAAATGGTTTTTATCCAAATCTTTAGCAGTACACTAATTACAGGAACAGTAGTTTCTTTGGAGAAACCTGCGGTTAAATACCCTCTTCAAGGTTAAAATAGTAGTAAGTCACGAGGAGTGTTTCAGTAACTCTCATGGGCTGCAGCCTTTGACCTCCACATCAACAGATCAGAATCATAATCATCAGGCTGGCCTCATCTCACTTGCCTAATCCAACGTTGATATCTGCCTTCAACAGGAATCTGTGCGATGGCAATGCATGAGGTATAGTGGTGAACCGAATGTAATGCTTTCAGACACTTAATTGCATGCTATTTCCAATTAAGTGAAAATGTTTTATAGTTGAAATGTATATTAAATGCATTTAGTTGAACTTACTGACAGTGAGTGCTGTTTTTTGACCTACTTTCATAGGACGTCATAATATATCTGTACATGTAATTTCACAATTCTGCAAATTGTTTTTTGCAGTTATTGCAGTTTAGTATTAATTATGGTAAGCTAAAATATACGTCAAAGTCATTAATTCTATTGAAACTTGTATGTCATCATGTATTCAAAATACATTTGTAACGAAGTTTCAATTTAGTACATTTAACATCTATTATCTTGAAATGTAACATCAAATAACACTGCAATTAAAATTATAATCAAACACTTTACATGTGCTATAGTATGTTGGTCAACACTTCAAAAATGAACGTACTTTTAAGCACAATATTAAAACATGGTTTAAAATGTACTAAAAAGTAAAACATTTTTAAATTGACAAGATTTTTGGTAACACTTTACAATAAGTTGTCATTTGTTAACATTAGTTAATGTATTAACTAACATGAACTAACAATGAATAATACATTTGCTACCCTATGTATTAATCTTTGTTAATCATGTACTGTTCCGGGTCAATTTTACCCGTTTTGATTTTTGAGTTGTCAGAAATATCAGTTAACTTATGTTTTTGGGTATTTTTTCTTGAAATTTTGTGACTTTTCCTCATTTAGGGTCATGAACATGCATGCAAAGTTTCAACACGCTAATGTGTTTTGACATGTCCAAAAAAAGTTTTGTTACGTTCGTACTGTTCCTGGGTCAATGTGACCCACATATTTTAATGCTCTAAGGCAGGGGTGTCAAACTCAGTTCCTGGAGGGCCGCAGCCCTGCAGAGTTTAGTTCCAACACACAAACCATGCAGTTATCAAATAAGCCTAACTGACTTGATTAGCTGGATCAGGTGTGTTTAATAAGGGTTGCAGCTAAACTCTGTAGGGCTCCGGCTTTCCAGGAACTGAATTTGACACCCCTGCTCTAAGGCAACTCTACAGACCCAAAATAATAATATTTCTTGGTTATATTTTCTTATTTTAGTCTTTTACAATCCTACGAAGCAAGGAAATTAGCTTTTCCCCACTCATTTCAATACAGAAAAAAAATATTTTTTCAGTCAAAGTGGTAAAAATGAGCTATCATTTATTTTTTTTAATCTATCTGAAATACTATTAAACCTACGTTGTTTTTTCTTGAAATGTTGTGACTTTTTTTTCATTTAGGGTCATCAACATGCATGCAAAGTTTCAACACACTGATGTGTTGTGAAATGTACATACAGAAATTATTATACATTTGTGATGTTCGTGGGTCAGTTTGACCCACATTGGCATCCATTCAAAAGCAACTGAAAAACACCCAAAATAACAAATTCCTTTGTTGTATTTCAGAGCTCCTCAACTCTAGTCCTGAAGTGCCTCCTAGTGTCAGTGTCTTGATGAGATTAACAACGTTTTAATTTCAAAGTTTGTGAAAATAAAACTGTTTAGACTTTTAACTGCAAGTCACAGTTTTTGAGCATAGACATAAAAATGACTTTTCTGGCTAAAATTGTTATACAACTTGAATACTTCAGAGCACAGACTTAAGATTGGTATCTTTTTAAAAGTGAAACATCAAAGGTTGTTGTAAAAAAAAAAAAACGGTAATAAAAGTAAATTTAAATGTATGAATATTTTTATGTTTTTATATTTTATATAAAATAGCAATTTTACAAAACAAGTTTACCACCAAATCAGGAAAATCAAAGCCAGTCATCTGAACAAGTTTTGTGCCAAATTTTAGGTTGATATCTCAAAAAATGAACTTTTAAAGGGGTGGTTTACTGCGATTTCACTTTTTTTCATTTTAAATAGTGTGTAATGTTGCTGTTGGTGCATGAACAGTATCTGCTAAATTGCTGCGCTGAAAGTTCAACATAAGCGGAGATATCATCTTTTAAAAATCAGGAAGTTTAATGCCTACAAAAACGACTCATATGGGACTACAACGAGATACTTCCCGGGTTGCATACGTAACAAACCCATAAATTTGCATCAACCCCTCCTTCCGGAACATGCAAAAAAGGGGGCAAGGCCATGTTCTGCGGCTTTGTCGCAGAGGAAGAGTTATAGTGGAGAGTTGTAGCCATGCCGTCGAAACGGTGTTATTTTCACCCAGCTGTCAGGTCTTCTGTGTTCGTGCTTCCTACAGATGCTGTAGTTAATCAGCAATGGTTAAAATGTATGTTTGATTATGTTCCTGACAATTACAATCCTAATTTAGCTCTCTGTGCTGTGCATTTTACGGAAGACAGCTTCCAGAATCTACACGAGTTCAATGCCGGATTCACACAGAAACTATTACTAAAACATGGAGCGGTTCCAACTTTAAAACCAGAGGCAGCAGTTGTTGGGCCACAACCTGTAAGTAAGATTTCATCATTTTAAATGTATTTGCATGTATAATTTCAGATGTAATGTTTTAGTTTTATCAAGAACGTAAACAAATGCCAACGCTGGCTTTAGTAGCCAGTTAGTTAAATGCTATTTCGTGTGTCTATGAAAAACGCGTACAAACATTTTGGACCCGAATTTGTAATTATGTACTAATTTTGTAAATGTATTTTCCATGTATACTTTATGACATAATTTTTCGATTTGATCAAGACCGTAAACACAAGCCAACACAGTTTGGTTATAGTAGCCAGTTAGTTCAATGCTATTTTGTGTGTGTAAGACAAACGTGTACAAACTTCAAAAAATGATATGTAATCACAACAGCAAACTTCCATTCAGAAACGTTTGTAAGAGCCGTGCTTGCGGACGTTCTGCTTGACTCTCTTCATTACCACTTTCTGGGTCTGATTCTGGCTCAAACTGATACGACAATATTGACACAATTATTTACATTTGACCAGAGCACATACAACTGTCGCCCGTAAAGGTAAAGGTAATGGGCGTGAAGTTTCCGGACAAGGTGCAGTACGTGGGTTAGCCAATCACAACACACCGGCCCAACTAATCAATCTGAGCCCATTGCCTGTTTCTGAGGGAGTGGTTTCATAGAATCAGGAAGTCAACCGGTCGTTCAAATGACAGAGGAGAAAGCAGCTTATAATAAAGGTGAAATATATGAAAAATAAGCCGTTTTTTAACAAACGAAACATGAAGACATGTTATATTGCACCCCATAAACACAATCAAGCAAAGAAAAAAAGCAGTAAACCACCCCTTTAAGTATGATTTTGTGGATGCAGTACCAAACTTTTCCACTAGGTAATATACAGGGGCTCTTGATTTCCATTTATTGTTTGAGTCTTCTGAACTATATATTTCCATAATTTTTAAAATATTTATGAAGTAGACATCTTATTCAGAAATAGTTTGGGCAGTAAATGTAATATTTGATTTGAATTATATCTCTAAAACACATAAAAACATACGTATAGAATAAAAGTGTGTTTGGCACTATATCACAAATGGAGAATCTATCGCTATGTATCTATTGCTCTGTCATGAAAAACAGTCACCAAATATGAAGACTAAAATCCAAAACCTTTCAAATTATATATAATTTGTCAAGATTACTTTAGGTTTAGACCAAGATATTATCTTTAAAAAAGGTGCAATCGCAAACATCTCACAGGTTTGTGGGAGTGGCAGTCAAAAATAATGGTTAAAAACATTTTTATAAATCATAAATTCAGATATTCATTCTTTGAAATGTGTGAAAAGTACTGATATTAAAAGTTTATTGATTGTACTTGATTGTATGTATTTTTATATGTCATATTTTTTGTGGAATTACATTGAATCCAATACGTATCAATTTGACCTGGACCATACAGGAAGTCACCTGTTTTTGAACAGTACAATGAAAATACTGTTATGCATTGTTTGTTCATGTTATTTCATAGTGCATTAACTTATGTTAACAAATACAACTTTTGATTTTAATAATGTATTAGTAAATGCTGAAATTAAAATGAACTAAGATCAATAAATGCTTTAGAAGCATTATTCATGCTTAGTTCATGTTAACTAATACAGTTAACTAATGTTAACTAATGAACCTTATTGTAAAGTGTTACCAGATTTTCATTTCATCTGTAGATCGAGTCATGACATATAACATACAATAACGTGCATTTATGAAATGGTGAATTTCTTTACACCTAGAATGCACGTGAGTGCATGCAGCTTATTCACTATTTTTTATTTACTTATTTTTTTTAAAATTTGTATTATTATCATTATTATTATTATTTACAAATATCATGAATTGACCTTGACCTGACCTTGCCTTGTCAATAAAAAGGGTTGATTATCTAATAGAATTATTTTTGACCTTAACACAGATATACAGTATATAAGGGTCTGCAGGTATGTTCATGTTAATGAATAGGCTAACCTCATATAAAACAAAATTATGTGCTTTAACAAGCTTTGGATTTTTTGCTTTCAAACCCAGTGGTTGAAATGATTTTCTGTGGCAATCAACATTGTGCCACAAACACTGGCAATAGAGATTAACTGGAACTGAACATTACTTTAGGGTATCCAGGTCTATGTAAAAACTACTGTGGATGAAAGCGTCAGACTATACTTACTGTAATTGCTTTAATATAAAACCTGTTTGTCATTTGAATGCTACGTTACATAACATTCAGTATTTACCTTAGGTTGAAACCCATCCATCATGCGTAAGTGTTAATGGAAACGCTCTGGCTATTATTCCACAAACTGTCTGGCTGCAAAATGAAATTAAATTATGAGACATTCTGTAATTGTGAGACATTCTGCCTAGTGACCAGTGCAAACGCCCATGGAAATGCCTCACTAATGTCACTTGTCATGTTTGTCTGGTATGGCATATTCTGTGCATGCATTAATCAAGTGCATCCTGCATAAATCATTTATGATGTAATGGGACTGTTGTGTTGGCTGATGTCTTTCCTGTCCCCTCCTACTTAAAATAACAACAGCGTGGTCACAAGAGGCACCTTCAGCCCAATCTGTGTGCATCTGCCTGCCACATTTTAGCTAAAACATGATGAAGTATTAATGATATTTTCCTCGTAGAGCGCCGCCAGCCAGGTCTGCGGTTGACATCTGTCTAACAGAACTCAAGGAGGCCATAGCCAAATCTCCACAGCCTTGAAGAATCACTTTTCCTAAGGGGACACACTCAGGAGCATTCTGGCTGGATACAACCATTCCCCCTCCTTTCTATCTCCTCATGTTCCTTCGTATGTCAAGCCGAGGAAAGTACTTGGGGCTATTTTGGAACTGATTACTTTAATTGGCAATAAACTGCAATTATTTTGTGCAGCTGGAAAATGAATGGCATACTAACAAACAAGAAAAAACGAAATCTAACCTTTTGACAGTCTACCCCAAAACCAGTTTTTAATGGAAATGCAATCAGAAATCTTAAAGGCTCCATGAAAACTGCTTAGCAAGTGCCATGTTCTGTCTTGTGCTGATGCATTTCATATTGGAACAGGAAGTTAGTGTTTCTCTCTTTTCTTAAAAATCAACTTCCTACTTACCATACTTAGAGGAAAGTGGTATTAGTGGAAGGGATCATCTTATTCTAGAGAGCATTTGCTTAAATAAATATATGTGAGTGCAAGATGAGACATACATATTTTTAATCAATTTACCCATTTTAATCCAGAATTTAATATTAAATGTGCATCTCACACATCTAAAGTAATAGTTCACCCAAAAAGAAAATTTGCTGAAAATGTCCTCACCATCAGGTCATGCAAGATGTAGATGAGTTTGTTTCAGATTCTGAGAAATGTAGTGTTACATCACTTGCTAACCAATGGATCCTCTGCAGTGAATGGGTGTCGTCAGAATGAGAGTTCAAACGGCTGATAAAAACATCACAATAAGCCATGAGTAATCCATGCCACTCCACTCCATCAATTTAAGCTTGTAAGAAACAAATTCATTGTTAAGACATTTTTAACTTTAAACCATTGCTTCTGGCCAAAATACGAGTGTACAGTATAATCAATAATACTGTAAATGAACTGTAAAAGCAATTCATTACAATTAAAATGTTTATCACACCAAATTTTCACATTGAATATTCGTCTATCTTAAGCTGCTTATGGTGGTGTCAGCTAAGACCTGCAAACCACCTTGGTTTAATATTACTCGCTATGCTAGTTACTCGATATGCTAGTTATTTTGACATCTAAATTTTGTAAAAAATAATTTAATATCACTGAATCAACCTAAACTCATTAACCTAGACAACCAAAATATGGATTCAATCAAGTAAAAAATATCTTTAAAATAACAATTGGACAATGGAAGTCAAAGGAGTGAATGCATCCCAATAATTTAAGGTGAATTCAATAGTTTTGGTGCCAATTTTTTAAGTTTTCCACATAAAAAATAAATAAATAAATAAAAATAAATGGTTTCACTTTATTTTGATGGTCCCTTTAACACATTCTATTGACTATAAGTAATGTTGCACCTACATTTCTACTGACTCTCATTAGAGTGTTAGTAGTGTATTAGTTGACTGTAGGGTTAGGGTTAGATTAAGTTGACACGTTCTTGTAAAGTTACTTATAGTCAGAAGAATATCTGTTGGGAGACCAACACAATAAGGAGTTAGTAGATATGAAGCAGACAGTCTACTAATAATCTAATGAGAGTTTGTTGACATGTAGTTACAACATTACTTAGTTTCAACAGAATGATCAAAAGGGACCATCAAAATAAAGTGTTACCAAATAAATAAATAAAAATACTGTTCTTGTGAAGCATTGTTGGAATGTTTTATTACTCACATGAGATGAAGACTACCATACAATATGTTTTAATTATATACGGTGCAGGTCACCACACTTAATGTACTTTACCATGTTGAATTAATGTGACCCACACTAAATGTGTTGTTTGGTGATGCAAGGAGCTAAAAAAAAAAGAAACACACACACACACACACACACACACACACACACACACACACACACACACACACACACACACACACACACTTAATAACATGCTTTACCAGTGGGGACAATGGGAGAATCCGTATCTTTATGGCTGAAAGGGGCTGAAAATCTCCAAAGCCAGAAATATCGACAAAGACAACAAACAAGTGCAAACTTTGTTTTAAAAAACTCTGTTACATCCCACTCAAGGAAGCAACAACAAAAAGGGTCTGAAGTCCAAAAGAACACTATAATAAAGCAGAAAATATTTATTTAAGTCCAGGGGTTTAAATGGTAAAGATAATAAATGAACAATAATAAAGAAATAAACAATTAACAAAGTGAAGGTCCATCTTCTGAGCTCAACTGCAGGACAAGGAAAAAAGCTCTCCTTCCAACAAAGGCCAGACACCTTAAATATGGTCCCCAATTGGAAACAGGTGTAGGTCCGTATCTGGTAACCTATAAAACAGGAACGAACGACAACAGGAAAAAAAAACAAAAATAAAAACGAAACCATAACACCTCCCCCCTTAAAAGGGAGAGATTCCCTTAAGAAACTCTACCTTATACAATTTCCAAAACCCAAACATACCCAAAATTTACTTCAAGAAAACAACCCCAACCTTACCAGAGTTATCACAAAATCATTTGACCATTACAACTTGCCCCCTTCACACCCATCCTGGATTCAAAACCAGCAATCTCCCGGCGCCTGGAAAAAGCAAAAATTTAAGGAATTGAAAACCCATAACAGGAAACAAAAGAGGAAAGAAGGGTTAATCTTCTCAACTACATGGGGCACGAGACAATGCATCAGCTAAAACATTGTCTGTGCCTTTCACATGACGAATCTCCAAAGAGTAAGGCTGCAGGAAAAGAGACCACCTAATAAGTCGCTGATTAGGACTCTGCAAAGAGTGAAGAAAAGTAAGGGGGTTATGGTCTGTGTATACCACCGTTGGCATATTCCCACAAGACACATAAACCTCAAAATGTTGCAGAGCCCAAATCAAAGCTAAAGCCTCTTTCTCGATAGTAGAATAATTGATCTGATGTAAATTGAACTTTCGTGAAAAATAACTGATAGGGCGATCAATACCATGCTCATCGGACTGCAACAAAACGGCTCCTGCTCCAACCTGACTAGCATCAACTTGAAGTTTAAATGGCTTGTCCAATCGAGGAGCTGTCAGGACGGGTGACGAGGTAAGCAATCGCTTAACATTCTCAAAGGCATTTTCACATTTAGGAGTCCACACAAATTTAGCCTTTGCTTGCAACAAATCCGTAAGCGGGGCAACAACAGAAGAAAAGTTAGGACAAAAACTCCTATAGTACCCTGCCATTCCCAAAAATCTCATCAGCTCACGTTTTGTCTGAGGCCCAGGAAATTTCTCAATTGCTATTACTTTAGCACCCACAGGTCGCACTTTTCCCATTCCAACAACCTTGCCCAGATACGTCACAGTCGCCCTGGCAAACTCACACTTTGCCAGATTGACTGTGAGTTTGGCCTCTGCCAAACGTTCCAGCAATGCACGAACTCGGGCAATGTGTTGATCCCAGGTGTCACTATAAACAACGATGTCATCGAGATACACGGCACAACCTTCTAGACCAGCAGTTACTTTATTCATTAAACGCTGAAATGTAGCTGGAGCGTTTCTGAGACCAAAACTCATAACAGAGTAAGAATACAATCCAAAAGGTGTAATAAAAGAGGAAATTTCCTGTGCTCGGGTGGTCAAAGGCACTTGCCAGTAACCTTTGAGCAAGTCAAATTTACTGACAAACTTAGCTGATCCAACTTGATCTACACAGTCCTCAATTCTAGGTAATGGATACGAGTCCGGTCTAGTTAGAATATTTACTCGTCTATAATCTGTGCAAAAACGCTGCGTGCCATCTGGTTTTCCCACCAGTAAGCAAGGCGAAGCCCAATCTGAAAAGGATGGCTTTGCAATGTTATTTTCAAGCATGTAATTGACTTCAGACTCTAATTTCTTATGTTTATCAAATGATACACGATAGAAACGCTGACGAACAGGTTTAGCATCTCCTACATCTATATCGTGTTCAATCAAGTGGGTACGAGAAGGAGTATCTGAGAAAAGATCAGGGAATTCAGTCAACATAGACTTCAAATCAGATTGTTTTTCACAAGATAAATGTCTTAGTAATACTTCTAAATTAGCTAAAGTTTCAGAGTTTTTTAGACGAGGTTGTAAAATTACATCATCAGGAGGTTTCACATCCGGTTCTAATTCACCTGCAGGCATCAGACTGGCTAGGGCAACTGAGGAAAAGTTTACCTTAGGAGCCACAAAACGGGCATAAAAAGGCTTTAACAGATTCACATGGCACAACTGAGTATGCTTCCTGCGCTCAGGGGTAGAAAGTATGTAATTGTGATCAGACACTTTTCGAAGCACAGTGTAAGGTCCTGTAAACTTTGCACAAAAAGGAGAATCTGGTAAAGGAAACAAAGCTAACACCTGATCTCCTGGGCTAAACAGGCTAACCTCTGACTTGCGATCAAACCAACATTTCATCTTTTCCTGAGTTTTCCCCAACTTCTCACTTGCCAATTCCCCAGCCAGAATTAAACGTCGACGAAAACCATGTATATACTGAATCAAACTCTGTGGTGGCTCCTCCTGTAGAGCACCATCACACAGTACACCCAACGGTCCCCGTACACGATGTCCAAAGACTAACTGATTGGGACTAAATCCCAAACTCTCCTGGACAACCTCACGTGTGGCCAACAGCAACCATGGCAAACCTTCCTCCCAGTCGCCCTTTAACTCAGTGCAATATGCTCTCAATAAAGATTTCAATGTCTGGTGAAAACGCTCTAAAGCACCCTGACTTTCAGGATGGTACGCAGTTGATCGGTTATGTTTAATACAGAGTTGTCTTAACACCTCTTGAAACATATTAGATGTAAAATTTGTCCCCTGATCGCTCTGAATAACTTTTGGAATGCCAAAAATAGATATAAACTGGGACAATGCTTTTACTACTGATCGTGTGGTGATTGAACGCAAAGGATATGCCGCAGGATAGCGAGTGCTCTGACACATCACTGTCAGTAAGTACACGCTACCAGACTTCGAAGGCGGTAAAGGCCCAACACAATCCACTAGAAGATGTTGAAAAGGCTGTTCCATAGCAGGTATGGGATATAAAGGCACAGGCTTCATAATTTGATTTGGTTTTCCAGTCAGCTGGCAAGTTGAACAAGTCTTAATAAACTGTCTTACATCACTCTTAATACGAGGCCAGTAAAAATACTGCAGCAAACGTTGGTAGGTCTTGTTAACGCCAAAATGACCAGACACCCCACCATGAGCAGACTCCAAGACAGAGTTTCGCAAAGAAACAGGCACAACTACCTGTATAATTGGTTCAGTCAAACCTCCCTCTGCATTACAAGTCCACTTCCGCAACAGTACCTCATTTTCAATGAAGTACCCATTAGCTGAACTCTCTTCTACCTCCGGAGACAAAACAGCATCAAAAAGAGACTTCAAAGATGTATCCTCTCTCTGAGCAACAACCCAAACCTGATGAGAAACAGAAGGCAAAGCAAGGAGACCAGGCACCATCCTTTGAGATTTCACAAGGCCCTTGAAATCCCTCAGTTTTTCATCATCAGTTATTTTTTTACTCATTGCACGCGTGAGTGCACATGAGACAAATACCTCTGGATACTGCTGGGAGATATCCATGTCACCCAGCGAAGTAGGACAAGTAGTAACCACAGGTGGAGATGGAACATCACGCCACACACGGTCACCAGCCAGATTATTACCCAAAATTACTGACACTCCCTCCACTGGTAAAGAAGGACGGACTCCCATCACCACTGATCGATTTACTAAATCAGATTTGAGAAACACGTTATGTAGGGGTACAGACAATGTTTGCAATCCAATACCTCGAATCAGCACCCGGTTTCCCGTATCAGTCTCCTGTGAAAAAGGCAAAACAGACTCTAAAATGAATGATTCAGATGCACCAGTGTCTCGAAGAATCTTAATGGGAACCTTATCAGTACTTCCAAGCAGTGACACATAGCCCTCTGTAATGAAAGGAGCATAACCTACATCATCATTACAAAGTGCCGCCGATTTCTCCAACTTCTGTAAACTATCAATATAACCGTCAGACTCATCTGTCTGAACTGATGAAACAAGAACAGGCTTAGATTCAGATTTAACACGCATCAGTTTTCCCTTAAGTGCTAAACAATCCTTTTTCCAGTGACCCTTCAAATGACAATAAGCACAACGGTCACTTTTATCAGCATAACTTTTCCAATTCCTCTCACCTCTATTATTATATTCAGGCAAGACTTGACGGGGTACAGTTATGCCCTCTGTTGGAACATCACTGAACTTAAGCCTACCTTTCTTGACTTCACATTTATGAGTAAGTACATACTCATCAGTAAGAATGGCAGCATCCTCAGTAGACGTAACATTTCGATCAGTCAAGAAGGTAGAAACATGCTCAGGCAAAGTACTTTTTAAACTGTTCCAATAAGAACAACTCGTGAAAATCTTCACGACTATTTGCACCTGAAGCAGCACACCAACGCTCCAACTGTATCTTTAGATCTCTTGCAAATTCACAAAATGTCTGTTCTGCAGGTTTTCTCATGTTCCTAAACTTTTGCCGATAAGCCTCTGGTACCAGCTCATAAGCCTTCAATACAGCCTCTTTAACCTTAGAATAATTTTGGCTATCGTGAACACTTAATGAAGAATACGCTTTTTGAGCCTTACCGGTTAACACACACTGTAACAACAAAGTCTGTTCATTGTCTGGCCATTTCATAACATCTGCCAAACGCTCGAACAAACTAAAAAATGTGTCAACATCAGTTTCACTAAATTTGGGTAACAACTTAACATTATTTGCCACATCCAACCTCTTTTTACCCGAAACATTTAAACCAACAAGGCTATCTCCCAGCTTACCCTCACCAATTAACTGAAAACGAATAGCCTCTACCTCCAACCTACGAATCTCAACTTCACGATTTAATTTTGCCCTTTCTATCTCTAAGAGCATCAGATCCCTTTGCTGCTCAAAAGAAAATGATGAAACATTAGCAGAAGTTTGATCAGCTCCATCATTGTCAACAGCAGCAGACTTTCCCACACTTAAGACATCTAAATTTGCCAGAGCTGCTTTTACAATTACTGCAACAGTCCTTTTTAACTGCTTGTCTTTAGTAGTTAAAGGAATCCCATACTTATCTGCCACCTCCAACAACTGATCTTTTGTTAAGTTGTCAAACAGTTCTTCACTAGGAGACTTATAAAATAAGTCTAACTCAGTAGCCATTTTACCGCAGAACTCGTTATCTGACAATTTTCAAACACAATCAGTGATTGTTCCCCCTACTCTTTTTCCTCCCCCCTACAATAACTCACCCTAGTCTTCGTGCCTCCACCAAGAGTCAAGTCTTTTTAAGCGCTCAAATACCGTCAATTGTCTAATCTCACGGACAAACCAGTGAGAGCGGCAATAGCGGCAGCGCCCTCAACTCAGCGTTAGCACAAAAACAATAAACTAAAATAAAAAAAAGATCAACGCAACGCGTTGCTATACCTACATGGGGAACACCACAATTGTGCGACAAAATACAAAGAGTTCGCTGACAGATTACTTTTCTGTAATGTAATTTACTGAGTACTAATAGAGCAAACATACTAGGCTAACAAAAGTCCTGCCTGAGCCACACAGTAAAGCTTAATTTTGCTTTTAGGGAAATCTCAACACTTACCATAATGGGTCTTATTTTCGGCTCCCACTTGGTCTCACTTTCTCATACAATAAAGCACAAAGATATCAACAATCCACAATTTTTTTAGGACGCTGAAAACTCTTGCACATATTTCCCAATAACAAACCAAACACCTGCTGTTTGCCAATATAGCACGCAGATGAATCAAATACCAAGTTCAAATACGCTCCGCCTACACATCATACAGGCGCTAGCGCAAATATAACAAACATACGAATTTGCTCTATATACATATATATATATATATATTTTTTTTTTTTTTCTTATAAGCTGGACCTTCCAAACTATATATATAAAAAAAAAACTTATGGACGAGCCCCCAATTGTTACATCCCACTCAAGGAAGCAACAACAAAAAGGGTCTGAAGTCCAAAAGAACGCTATAATAAAGCAGAAAATATTTATTTAAGTCCAGGGGTTTAAATGGTAAAGATAATAAATGAACAATAATAAAGAAATAAACAATTAACAAAGTGAAGGTCCATCTTCTGAGCTCAACTGCAGGACAAGGAAAAAAGCTCTCCTTCCAACAAAGGCCAGACACCTTAAATACGGTCCCCAATTGGAAACAGGTGTAGGTCCGTATCTGGTAACCTATAAAACAGGAACGAACGACAACAGGAAAAAAAAACAAAAATAAAAACGAAACCATAACAACTCACACTCAAATTGCTTATTTTTTGTTTGACTGTTCTCTTAAACTTACTAGTGGCTTGACAGTCATGCTGAACCACACAATAGATGGCAGTGCAGCACCCAATACCATTGTGGTATCATATTTAAAGCCCACAAAGAACAGTGACACTATTAAAAAGTGTTTTACACTGATGTGCCTTTCAGTTATATATGTCACATCCCTTATTGCTTTTCTTGTGTGGATATTATGAAGTTACCCAGTCATTAAAGATGAGAGCTGAAAGGATAAACTTTGTACAGACAAGGTTAATAAGCAATTCTACCACACTAGTATCATTTCAATATTTATTTAAGCTACGGATTTTAAAGAATACAAAATCCATAAAGTGCATCAGCTTCCTTAAAGGTTGATTTCATCTATGACCTATATTTTAAGGACTTGGATCAACTGATGAGTTCATGGAATTTCATAAAGCCTATTTCTGTGGTTTCAAGTAATTAAATTTGTTGCTTTTTAAGTGTCACATAATGAATAGCATCAGTTTTCCTGTATCTCAGATAATTGAAATGCCAAAGAAAATGGAGCTGACAGACTGAATGACTGACTGACTGGCTGAGTGGGTACCGGGTGAATGTCTTTCGACGGTTGCACCAGACAGGAGTAATGAAATTGTACAAGGACAGATTTTTTTTTTCTTTCATTTATAGACTCTATTACCATTACCAGCTAATGCATTCATATCTTACTCTTTATGTGATGACATTGCTCTCCAGGAAATACCTTACTCTGCTTAGTGCAACTGTTCTGTGCCTATATGGAGCTAAAACACACATAAAAGATTATTTGGTTTTGTTTAACCTTTTAAAATGTTCAAATTGGGCATCATTTTATTAAATATACATTTATTTTATTTTCATGTAATTAGCAAACTTAATGCTAGCAAATTGTCAGACATTTTTGTGAAAAAGGTTGTTTGTTAATAAAATATTAAATTAAATACTTGTATATATAAATTGATATGCTTTTTGCTCTTTTCTTTGTGAATCATAAATGGCCTCAATGTAAAGGAAAAATACATTCTAAATAAATTAATAAATTAATTAATATTTTTCATATCAAAGAATCAAAATCAAAATAACCCAACATAATTTGATTCGGTAAATATTTAATTTTACATTATTTTCATTACATTAGTATTGGCTTGACATTTTCAATGGCCCATTTCTAGTAGCACTTCTAGTAACATTTGTGACCCTGGACCACAAAACCAGTCTTAAGTGTCAACTCTTAAGCAATGCATATTACTAATCACAAATTAAGTTTTGATACATTTATTGTAGGACATTTTACAAAATATCTTCATGGAACATGATCTTTACTTAATATCCTAATTATTTTTGGCATAAAATAAAAATCTATGATTTTGACCCATACAATGTATTTTTGGCTATTACTACAAATAAACCCATGCAATTCATGACTGGTTTTGTGGTCCAGGGACACATTTGTTCATAAATGCAACAAAAATGCAGTTATTTTTATGTCAACGTAAATGCAAAATGGCTTATGAATTCTTACAATATCTCCTATTATTTAAATTGCAGTGGACAATGCATGATGTTACCAAAAATGAGGAAAAAGTATTCTTGGTTTTAAAGTAATAAAAATAAGCGAAAAAGCATATTTTTCCCATTTGATTTAATAATTAATGCATTTAACGGTTAAAAGAGTTGTAGACTCTTGTGATAGACTCTACTCAAAGCACCACTGAATAAGTCTGTAAAGAATTCTAGGACAAACTGTAGCTGATAAGTCCGGTAGGTGATCCAGTCTAACCCTGGATAATGACCAGACATGTCCAGAGTGGACAGCATGAGACGTGTGAGAGCAGATAGACAGTCAGAGAGACACAGGACAGCGAAGTGTGGCAGATGAAACTTGTATTCCATCATCTGTAGCTGACAGAAGCCATCAGACTCTCTCTCATTTACCTTCTTTCTTTCTTTTCTTTTTTTTTAGTGTGTGAGTATGTAATATTGTGTGTGAGTGTGTGTGTGTGTGTGTGTGTGTGTGTGTGTGTGTGTGTGTGTGTGTGTGTGTGTGTGTGTGCGTGCGTGTGTGCGTGTATGTGTGTGTGTGTGTGTGTGTGTGTGCAGAGTAGAGATTTGCTGGCACTGAGACCTTGGACAGAGGAGTAATTGATTTAGAGAATGTTAAAATCAATTGGCAGACAGCTGGGGTCTGGGAGATTAGAAGTGAAGTATAGGTGGAGTGGAGAGCAGGAGACAGCCCCAGAGCAAACAGTAATCTCGGCATTATAGACCAGGGGGAGATGTACCTGTTTTCTCTTATTTCACTTTCATTCTCTCTCTTTCTCTCTTTCTCTTTCTCTCCTGTCGGTGACAGTCCATAGTCTCGTACACCAACCTTGTCTCCGTCAAAGCACCTCTCAGCAGCTTTGTGCCTCGGAGGGAAAAAACAGAATTTGTTGAGAGTGCGGAATAGCCAAATGAGTATCATGACATCAAGTAAGGTGTAATTTCAGGTGACCTTTGACCTTTTTATTTCTATGATATGTTCCATTCATCTCTGAAGTTGATGCTAAACTTCCTACTTAGACAAATGCAGTATTTGGGCTTTCGACTTGGTAACCTGTGTGTAAGTTCCAACATGGGCTCTTTGGGGAAAAAAAAAAAACATGCT
Organism: Acrossocheilus fasciatus; assembly: GCA_036784905.1. Classification (NCBI taxonomy): domain Eukaryota; kingdom Metazoa; phylum Chordata; class Actinopteri; order Cypriniformes; family Cyprinidae; genus Acrossocheilus; species Acrossocheilus fasciatus. The sequence continues at coordinate 3,974,453 of CM071953.1, forward strand.
TCTATCTATATTTTAGCAAGAACCATTCCTATACATACAATTCACTGCAGTTTCCTGCTGAGACAAACACTAGAGGAAGTAAACACCAACAACTTTATTACTTTTCACAAAAAATATAATACAAGGCGAATTATTGATTAATAAATACTTATTTTCACCTAGTTCCTTTCCCATTACTATGTTAAAACCTCAAAACACATGACCATAGTGCATGATTTTTAAACTAATACATTTCCTTATTTTCATCACATAAGCAGCTTCATATGTATGACTTTTCTGGAGTAGTAAACTTGCTTGGTAGCCCACCCGGTCACCCGGTACAGCAGTGTACTAATGAGCGCTCAGGCCTGAATCCTGTGACACACGAGTTATGATCAAAGAGCACAAAGACCTGTAAAAGCAAGGTAAAATGGCATGGTTGTTTTGGTTTATGGTAGGGTTTAGTGTAGGTTGTATAGTATTTTCAGACACGAGTCTTTTAGCCCCACTCACCAAATCTTTCAACCAGTGTAATGAAATGCTGCTGAATTTGTGTTCATCTGTTTTGGATGAAACTGAATGTGCTTTTTGTGAAATTGACTGGACATTTCACTTTGAAAGTGATTCAAATGTCAAGGCTTGCCTGTATAGCAGCTTAGGCTACATATACTGTGGACTCATAAAAACAAAACAAACAACAACAACAAACAAACAAAAAAAAAAACTTCAACCTTGAACCTGATTATGGAATTTATATATAAAACACTAAATAAACATTGAATTGACAGTTCAACTTTAAAGTCAAAGTACAGGGTAATAAAACCTGTTTTGCAAATGTATGTGGACACAGGTGTTTAAATTACCCTCTCTTTTGATAGTCATACACCTGCAGAATAACACGCTGCACAGCATTCTTTACCCTTTACAATTTAGTTGCTAGGAGATGATTATATCATCAATGAACACCTGCAAGCTAATGTTATTATTGATATTTTGCTTATGTCTTCCTCTGAGTATTGAGTAATGAAATGGCTTTATAGGAGATATCAAGTTGAAATATCCCACATCTGACATTGAATGGAAAGCACCATTAACAGTACAAGACACTGCAATCATTTTCTTACTTTTTTTTTTTTTTTGTCCAGTAAAAAAGATCTTAACATCCTTAAGAAGCAAACTTGTATAAGACTTTGTATTCAATAATGCAGTATGTATTGCATTTTTACCGCTTTGGCAAAGTTTTTTTTTTTTTTTTAAGAATAAACCACATTCGATTTCCTAGTATATTGTAAAGATGTTTAGTATTTGTTCTTTGCTTTCCAGTAAAATGACAAAAAAAATATGTTTTGCAGCATACAATAAAAACCACAGAGTTTAGCCTTTCAAGTATTGCCCAGGATAAAATAGGCCACTTAATTTAATGAAAAACCAAGGCTGCGTTCAAAGGTTATTTGTTTAATTGTTTTCAGCCTGATATAACAACTTGAAGATATCCAAACCTTTGTCCCTCTGCTGGAATATATCAAGTCTGTTGTCAGATAGATTGAATTAAATCAGCAGAGTAAATCTGTCAGTGTAATGGTGGAGAAACCAGCTTTGGAAGAGGACTCAGGCTGAAGATATACAGCAACAAGGAGGACGTTGAGGAGGAAAGAGTGCAGACTACACCTTTCACAATAAATTAGTTATAGGAGGGCAGAAGTTTGAATTCTTTCCCTTAAGCTACTTGGAACAAGTCTGAAGGAATATAGCAACTGAAAAGAGTTACATTTCACAGTATTATGATTATTATTTCTCAGATAAAACAAAAATGTATAATATGTATACAGTGGATTGTCGGGATAGCAGTGCAGCACTGGCCTTTATGTAAATTACTTTAAGGTAGCTGAATCAGTGTTTCCGTTTGAGAAAAGGTTATTGCAGTGGAAATAATGTTTGTATAGTCAGTCTTAACATTCACAGGTATTACAAAATCATGGTAGTCTGTGGCTTTTACTATTTGTTTACTAAAACACTTTGTAAAGGAATTTTATTAGCTTTTATTTTGAATTTTAGCTTTATGAAATTGAATCATAGAGATTCACTATTGAACTGATTAATTGATATTAATCAAAACGTAGAATTTATACTTTCTTAACGACTCGTCCAGCGAGCATTAAACCAGTATATGTTAGCAATTCTGTTTATTTCGTGGCCACGATCATAATACAGAATTGGTTGGGAAATTTTAAGCAACAGGTAACACGTTGGGGAAGCCCGTTTCTAAGTGGTTGGCTTTCTGGCAATGCTTTGAAGTTCTTTGAAAGTTTATTTGGTCAGAAGTTTGACAGAGTGTTGAAGTCTTGGAGTGTCTGGGTGTCTGTTTTAACGGACTGATTTCAGTCCATCCCATTCACTGTTTGATCCAATCACATTGTCTCTGTAGGGCGGAGCCCCGCCCCGCACTGCACGGCCTCTTTCCGTGCATATATTGTCTGCTAATAAATATGTCACATGGAGGAAATATCGTAGCAGATTTCTATAAAGTGTTATAATCATGCCTTATGATGCTAAAAGTCAACATTCATCCTTACCACATAATTGACCTATCGGTAAGCCCCGCCCCCCTTAGTTACTGTTGGTCCCTCGGACAAACAAACGGAGTTGCTCACTGTCTTTCAATGACAGCTACAGTGTGAAAACCTTGTCCCACAATGTTTTTGCACAATTTTGGACACAGAAGGCCACCAAATGGGATTTAAATATTCCATGGAGGGATTTATAAACTATTTAAAAATAAATACGGTGTGTAACTTGAAGTGAGGGTTTATAGATCACAATGTAAGTGGGAGAAGTCTCGTATTACGGTCGGTCATCACGATCGCGGATGACAACATGCAGGATCAACACTGTTCATGTATCGCAGGGTACGATTAAATTAATGTACATTTAACCAGTTTAATATGGAGAGGCACTGAAATGTAGACCTACGTTTGTGTGTTTTTGACCTAAGCTACACTGTACAAGACACGAGAACAGTCCGCTATTTAGGTTTGTATGTTAGCATCACTAACTTTACCGTTAGCTAGTTTTAGCCAGAGATACCTTGCTAAAGCACAAGATAACATTAACGTACTGTTTGAGCAGATGGAAACTGTAACTTAATGAGTGTATGACAACCAGAAAACGAACGTTTTTGTCTTCATTTGTATTGGGGTGAATACTTGGGAACATTTTGCTGTTTTGTTTGGATTCAGGAAATGTAATAAAATAAATTCCATTGCTCATCCTCTCCTGATATCTCGAATCAGTATTACAAGTGCCCCAGGCACATCGTTTTACCATTTTTGCGGCACAATCACCACAAAACCAACGAGAACTCACGATCTTCCAATGCTTTTCTATGGCGCTGAAACATAAAGATGTCCGAGTTCCGGTCCCCATGCAACTGATACTCGACTGCTATTGGCTCATCAACGTTCTAGGGGAGGGGCTTACCGATAGGTCAATTGCTATAAAGACAAGTTTTAATTCAATATCAAACATAATGTATTTGTCATACCGAATACATACACTAATTTTACCTAATAAATTGGTTAAGGCATAGATTAAAATATCCTAAATCCTAATAACCACACCAAGCCTCTAAAATACATGGAATACAACATTAGGATATATTGTCTATTGAGTATATTGCTTTTAATAGCAGCAGTCATTACTGATGGTTTTTTTAGCAAAGTCAATAAAAGTTTGGGTGTTCTTTGCCCAAGAAGGGAGAGAGAGCGCATTCCTTTGGAAGGCGGGAGAATGAAGATGAGGTCTTGAGGTCATTAGGAGTGTCACGTTGTGTAGCTCTGGTGATTTTCTTAGCTCAGACAGAGCTATAAGTCAATCGTTTGTGTTTATCCGATTGGTAGTTTATGCGTAAAAAAGGTCCGCGGGTTTCACAAGCCATCTGTTGCTGGAACCTTTCCAGATAAGCAGTTCTCTGTTCTTCTGTTCTTCAAACCTATCGTTATTTATGGATCTCACGACGATAAGCAGAGCATGGCAGGGAGCTAGTAAGACAACTGGGCGTTGTGTTGGTCATTTGTTAATTTTATGACTCGGCATGGAGGGGGAAACTCCGTGGAATGTGCTAAATTGAGATTATATGTGTGTGTTCTTTTCAACAAGGTTCTACAACTTCAAGTCAAAACAGCTGAAATTATTTAGCAGCGTGGGAATCAAAAGACTAAAAGGAAAGAAAGATCATAAAATGTCCATAGTGAGAAAAGCTGAAATCCAAAGTTTTGTTATTCCAATCCTTCCATTTGTGTTGTTTTGTAGTTCTGGTGGCCTTATTATTAATTTTAACACGTGGGGGGAAGAAAAGGAATAACAAAGAATAAGTAGCTGTGTCCAAACTTTTTCATCAGAAATGCATATTCACATCGATGGAGCTTTTATTTGTCAGATCAGGCCAACAGATGCTGACAATCTTTAGCTGTACTTTACTGAACCTTGAATAAATCTTGAATTAAAGATTTGAAAACAAGCTTCTGAAAGTTCCCATCCCAACAAACAGACATGACGAACCAAATCTGGCTAAGGAAATGACAATATTGGCAATGTAGGCTTTACTATGTCTTATGGGACCTCACTCTCATCTCGCAAGATAGAAGATGTTTGCAAATCCATGCAGCTACTTCAAGAAGTCATAGAGTGTATGCACTGTAATAAAAGCTGCACAAATGGTAATTAGATTCTACATTTAGTGTACATTTGCTCTGTTCCACAGTGATAGCACTCAGCCATTGGTAATCTGTATGCTAAATGGGTCTAAGAACATAACGGTTCGAGAGAACAGTTGAAGCTGAAGGTTTAATATATGCTAATACAACGGCTTAGTGGTATGCTCCACTATACCATTACTTTCTGGAACAGAGAGGATAAACTTTTACGCTTTGTAGGGCTAGGACTGGCCAATAACTCCACCAGACAGCCTCAAGACCGGGTAAAACAACTGGCCACCTTTTATTGGATGCTTACTTGTGCTCTATCCTGCAGGTTGGTGGCAGGTTCAGATATTTTCTGGCTTGTATGTGATTCTAATGGATAACAGCTTTGCACAACAAAAACTCATTAGAAAAACATGCCTTTACCTACATTTTTTACAAAACTCCAAAAGTGCACCTATATATGCAATTTACAGCACTTACAAGCTGAAATGAAAACTAATGGCAGTAAAAGACCAACAATGTTTTAATAATGTTTATTACAGGGGCAAATTATCAAATAATAAAGACTCATTTTGCAAGATTTATTGCACAATATTATGTTATGACCTTAAACGACTTTTACCACAGTGCATGATTTGTAAACTATTACATAACCAACTGGCTTTTCTGATGCAGTAAACTTGCTTGGTAACCCACCTGGTACAACAATCTAATGATGTGGAGCACATGGGTACCAATAAAATAGTACAAAGACTTGTAAAAGAAAGCTAAAAAAGCCTGGTTACATCAGCAAATTAGTTTTTTACTCACATTTGATTTGTTAACACAATAGGTTAGGTGTAGGTCATACACTATTTTCAGTCGTGATAAAGCATGAATATTTTTGTGCCACTCACCGGACATTTCATTTTCAAACTGCTGTGATGCATATAACAACCAACAGAATAAAATATTGCGAAACATTCAAGAAGCAACATAATATTTTGCAGAAATGTGCACGTTTATCTTTTTTTTTTCTTCTTTTTTTCATTGAGCCTGGTTGCAACTGCCACAGTCCGTCCTCACCAGTGCCAGTGCACTCACCACACACCAGCTACAGGTGGTGAGGAGAGAGAGTCATGATTGATAAGAGCCAGTGGAGGGAATCTGACCAGGACACCAGGGTTACACCCCTACTCTTTACGAGAAGTGTAATGGGATTTTTAATGACCACCGAGTCAGGACCTCAGTTTAACGTCTCATCCGAAAGATGGTGCTTTTTGCCAGTATAGTGTCCCCATCACTATACTGGGGCATTAGGACCCACACAGACCACAGGGTGAACACCCCCCTGCTGGTCTCATTAACACCTCTTCCAACAGCAAGCTAGTTTTCCCAGGAGGTCTCTTATCCAGGTACTGACTAGGCTCAACCCTGCTTAGCTTCAGTGGGCAACCAGTCTTGGGCTGCAGGGTGATTATGGTCTATTACTTAGCAGAAATAAAATGAAATATAGCCTATGTTAAATTTAAACTGCATTCCAGTAAAAATTCCAGTCAACATAATCAAAGCTTTATTGCATGTCAAGCATTTACAGTAGGCTGCTATTTACAATTCAGAACGTTAAGTAAAGAGATCGAAATGAAGGGAAAAAACTAATATAAACAAATATCAAAATATAACCAATAATAAAAGGCTAATAATAATAATAATATTCAAATATTATGGGAAAAAGATGATCAGTTGATGTATTTACAAGACTGTGGGATGGATAAAAATGTTTTATTGTGGGCTTATTTTATTTTATGCACTTTATGTAACATTTCATGATAAACTTCATTTGAATGCTGACTATGACACGTTATACAGTCCGGTAGCCATGGTAATAATTTAATAATGTAATTTCTATAATAATTACTATAATAATTTCTTAATTCTAAATAAAATATTAATGAATCCATTTCTGATAATCCCGGGATGCTATGGTCACGCAGGTTTGTTTAGGCATTGAACTCGTGGCCACAATAACGAGAAATGGATGTCGTTCCCTCGACATAGCCTCTCGAGGTCATGACATAAGGATATTGTTACCTCGACAAAATGATCTCGTGGCCACAACATAATATCACGTTCCCACGAGTTAATATGACGTTCCCACGAATTAATATCTTGTGACCACAACATATTACCACATTCCCACGACCATTGTGTGGAAGTAATGCCACACAATGGTGCTGCATCCTATTCCTCCAGTAATCCAACAAGCCTGATGTAAGAGATTGTATAATACATGGCTGAGAAAATAATATAATGATTACAATAATTCAGATTTGATAGAGAATGATTCTTGATTAACTTTGAGAATGTTTTAAAAATAAAGTAAAAAAAAAAACTTACTGTTTTAAAGTTTGGAGAAACTGAGACTAGTTGCAGAAATTCAGAGCCATTCTGTAGATTTTACGCAGTGTGAGTTGGCAGATTATAGTGTACAATAGGCAAATATATATATATATATATATATATATATATATATATATATTTTACTTACTTCAGACAGTAATTCCATCTAGTCGAAGGCTATCAAACATGTTTGATATTTTGAGATTATTTTTACAGCAGCCATTACTCCAGTCTTCAGTGTCACATTGTCCTTCAGAATTTATTGTAATATGCTGATTTTCTGTTCAAGAAACATATTATTATCAATGTAGAAGACTATTCATTTATTTATTGAATAAACTGCTACTTTTTTATGATTACTTGATAAACAATCTCACACACACACATACATATACAGTGTGTGCAGAATTATTAGGCAAGTTAATATTCTGGTCATATTTTTTTTTTTCCAAGACCATTTTACCAATGCTAAACCACATCAATCTTAATAACTACTATTGATTTTGTTTTTAATAATTTATAAGTGATATATAATTGTCCATGAAGGCTGAAAGTAGAAAGTAAAAAAAAAAAAAAAAAAACTCATTATTTCAGGTGTGCATAATTATTAGGCAGGTTTTCTTTTACAGATAAAATGAGCCAAAAAAGAGATTGAACTCATTGAACAAAAATGTAAAAATATTAAATGCCCATGAGAAGGATTCAATAATAATGCATTAATAGAATTAGCAAAGTTAAGGCATGACCATTGGGTAGTGAAATGTTCATTGGGTCAGCACGGTCAGAAAAAAAAAAACAGGTGGAGAAGAAAAGACACATGTTAACTGCAAAATAAGTAAGGTGAAGAATTAGGGGTCATAGTTCTTCTCTGTTCGGCTGAGTTTGCAGGAGAAGAAGGCACATGGATGGAGTCCCCTGCTGCTGAGACAATACCGCTCCTACCCCGTTGGTGGAAGCATCCACTTCCACAACGAACGTCTTGGTGGGGTCTGGATGGATGAGGAGCTGTGTGCTGTGAATGCTTCCTTGAGTGATTCAAATGCTTCAGTGGCAGCTGGTGTCCAGGACAGAGACTTGGGCTTGTTTTTTAACAGATTGGTGAGTGTACTGGTGATGATAATGTAGTTGTGGATGAACCGTCTATAAAAATTTGGGAATCCCAAGAAGCACTGGAGCTCTTTGATGGTGGTAGGGATGGGCCAGTTCTTAATGGCCTCCACCTTCCCTCGTCCATCTGGATGCCACCGCTATCGATGTTCAGGCATTTCAGGACCTACACAACGTGGTGGCGATGTTCGGCCATGCTCCAGGAGTAGATGAGAATATCATCAATATAGACAAGGACAAATCGATGAAGAAACTCCTGGAGTACCTCATGCACGAAGTCCTGGAATATGGAGGGGGCATTGACAAGGCCATACGGCATGAAGAGATATTCATAGTGGCGGGTTGGGGTCACGAAGACTGTCTTCCATTCGTCCCCCTCACGTATCCGGATGAGGTTATAGGCGTTGCGGAGGTCCAACTTGGTGAAGACGTTGGCTCCATGGAGATGTTCAAGTGCCGCTGGGACGAGGGGAAGTGGATAACGGAACTTCAACGTTATTTTGTTGAGAACCTGGTAATCGATACAAGGCCACAAGCCTCTGTCCTCCTTGGCCACAAAGAAGAAACTCGAAGCAGCAGGGGACGTTGAAGGGCAGATGTAGCCTTGTTGTAAAGCCTCTTCAATATACTCCTCCATGGCCTTCTGCTCTGGGAGTGAAAGTGGATAAGTCTTCCCTCGGGGCACTGACTCACCCGGAATCAGATCTATGGCACAGTCCCATGGCCTATGTGGTGGTAGCTGTGAGGGTTACTTTGGGCAGAACACGTCGCTGAAGGGGGCAGAACAGGATGGAATCTCAACTGACTGTTTTCTAATGGAATTTCAATGGACGTGGAGTTGATGGTGAGGATTTCGAAGCAGAGAAGAGATGGCTGAGGAGTGTGAGAGAAACAGTCAGGAAAACAGTTATTGCCCCACTTCAGGACCTCACCTGTCTTCTAGGAAATGACAGGTTTATGCTGCACAAACCACGGGTGCCCAAGAATGACATCAGCGGTGGATCCCTCCAGAACCAGGAGATGGATTGTTTCCTCACGCAGCTGTCCGACTTGTAAATGGAGGAGACCCGCACTGTATCGAACATGTCTTCGATTGAGTGGTTTTCCCCTTACCGACTGGACTTGGTAGGTGGTTTTGGTTGCTGTGGTCGGGAGGTTGAGCTGGCGGCAGAGGTTCCCAGATGTAGCAAATTAGCTCAAAGTGAGATTAACATAATTAATCATATGGGTTGTTATCAATTGTATCAATCTTCAGGAATTAACTGTAGCATTAATAGTACTATAAAATTATTTGTTTGTCCGCAGTATGGACAGTTTTAATCGTCTGTTGACTCTAAGGAAAATTATTTCTCTGGCCACGAAAAATAATTTCCTTACTGATACATTGCTCACAGAGCATGTAACAAAACCGGAACGTTAAAGTGACCTTGTTCTGTGAGCAGCAGACACAGACAACCAAGCGTGAATACATATGGATGTTTATTAAACTACACTACAGGGGCACATGCAACATCAAACTAGACACAAACATACACACAATAAGCATAGATGCCAATGCAAGGAAGGCATGGAGAGAGAGAGAGAGAGAGAGAGAGAGAGAGAGAGAGAGAGAGAGAGAGAGGGGGGGGGAGAGCTTGCACACAAGAAAGTAGAGTGTAATGGCAGGATTTACACATCAGCTCACTACAACCTGTTAAGAACCATCAGAGAATCACATCACCTTATTTAAAAGGGGTCGAAGCCTAGAAGCGAATCTTAATAGTTAACAAGCAGTTACTTGCATTGGTTTTGTTAGTGCTTAGTAAAGTGTCCTGGTGCATGTATAATGCATAGATTCTTGATGAATTCCTTTAGGAGTGAAAGCTTCGTCATTCCAGTCATTGGTTGATTGGTCCGAAGTGAATTGACAAAGTTACTGAACTTAAAACTGCCAGAAGCTCGGCTCCCCTTCAAGATTTCCAAGGTGATAATGGTGCATTCAAGTCATGTCGGATACATCGTATTTACGAGTTGAACGCACATGAACGCCACCACAAAGTCATTATTACGAGTGGGAAACTCAAAATTTCCTTTAAGCCCCGAGTTTCCGAGTTGGGGGCGTCTCAGTGAAAAAACATGTCGGATGCAATGGACGCAGCCAAAGACTAAAGGTATGCAGCATCGGTAAAGTTGTTGAAATGAATAAAATGATTATTTTATTGTAATGTACAATAAAACTATATAAGTTACATATAAACAATATTATATTATTGTATAATTATAATAGAATTAGGTCGAACAGATGGTGAAACAGATTATATATATATATATATATATATATATATATATATGTAATAACATGTAATAATATGTAGTATTTTCACATCTAGATGGAAAAAAATGTAATTTGCCCTACTGTCTGTTCAAAATAAATGAAAAGAAACTGAGAATAGTAGACTCCCCCCCCCACTTCCCTTGTTGTACCGAAATTGTATCGAACCATGACCCCCAAACCGAGGTACATACCGAACCGTGACATCTGTGTACCGTGCCACCCCTAATATATATATATATATATATATATATATATATATATACACACACACACACACACACACACATTTACACATATGTATGTGTATGTATATATATACAGTATATAAATACACATATATTATGTGTAAATATGTGTGTGTGTGTGTGTGTGTGTGTGTGTGTGTGTGTGTGTGTGTGTGTGTGTGTGTGTGTGTGTGTACAGTATATATATGTATGTATGTGTATAAAATAATATGTGTATAAAAAATAAATAAATAAATATATTTATATATATATAATTTTTTATTTATTTATTTTTTAGATGATTTGGTTACACCGGAGGAGTAATAAATGAATTTACTCAAATTCTGTAAGTACGTTCATGACTTACATTGAGCAGAGCATAATAAATGAGCTGTGTAATGCAGCAAAACTCCACTACCCATTATATTTCTCCCCATTTTTTATTCAGTGAAGTGCTTCACATTTATATAACCTCTAAAACTTTTATCAAAGCATTCCATTTTGCAGAAACATTTGTTCAGATAGAGTGATCATGTTAGGATGTCACACAGCACGCTATAAATTTGTGCTGCTTGTCTCCTCAATGTGTGAGGATGAGTCAGAGCCGAACGCTTCTGAAGATTTGACACAGCACATCTGAACCCATGAAGCTGATGCCCCTCGGAATCTGTTAGCGTCAAAGGGAATTCTTGTACCGTAATCTCTTCCACTTTTTTCCATATTTTATTGCAGCGTGAAGAATGCAGCAATGAAAACAGGACAAAAGCCATCACTCTTCTGTACAAGATATCAAAAGGTCAGGCCTGAGGATTTAACTTGTTATCTCGTGGGAATTATGGATTCAGTTCAACTTCTTCGTAATAAGAGTTATCACAGGTACGGTGTCTGTGAATATGTGTTATGCTGATGGATGTTGGCCTTTTAGATTGAACAGATTCATCCATCTACACATCAAGCAATCATAAAATGCAATAAGACAGCATAGCATTGAATAAGGTTACTATTCTGTGCCTTTTGGCATAGCTTTCCTTTGGCAATAAAATAATAAGTTTGGGGCTAGTTATCACAAATATATCCTTGTGACAACTAGCTCCAATCTCATCTAAGTTATGTATATACACTGTCATAAAAATAATAATAATAATAATAATAATAGTAATACATTTTATATATATATACATATATATATATATATATATATATATATATATACAGCTGCTGGTCATATAATTAGAATATCATCAAAAAGTTGATTTATTTCACTAATTCCATTCAAAAAGAGAAACTTGTATATTATATTCATTCATTACACACAGACTGATATATTTCAAATGTTTATTTACTTTAATTTTGATGATTAGAGCTTACAGCTCATGAAAGTCAAAAATCAGTATCTCAAAATATTAGAATATTTAAATTTGAGTTTGAATAAATGACCATCCCTACAGTATAAATTCTGGGTATCTCTTGTTCTTTGAAACCACAATAATGGGGAAGACTGCTGACTTGGCAATGATCCAGAAGACGAACATTGACACCCTCCACAAAGAGGATAAGTCACAGAAGGTCATTACTGAAAGGTGTGGCTGTTTACAGAGTGCTGTATCAAATCATATTAAATGCAAAGTTGACTGGAAGGAAGAATTTGGGTAGGAAAAGGTGCACAAGCAACAGGGATGACCGCAAGCTTGAGAATACAGTCAAGCAAAGCCGATTCAAACACTTGTGAGAGCTTCACAGTGAGAGAACTGAAGCAGGAGTCAGTGCATCAAAAGTCACCACGCTCAGACGGCTTCAGGAAAAGGGCTACCAAGCCACTTCTGAACCAGAGACAACGTCAGAAGCATCTTAACTGGGCTGTGGAGAAAAATAACTGGACTGTTGCTCAGTGGTTCAAAGTCCTCTTTTCAGATGAAAGTAAATTTTACATTTCATTTGGAAATCAAGGTCCCAGAGTCTGAAGGAAGAGTGGAGAGGCACAGAATCCATGTTTCTTGAAGTCCAGTGTGAAGTTTCCACAGTCTGTGATGATTTGGGCTGCCATGTCATCTGCTGGTGTTGGTCCACTGTGTTTTCTGATGTCCACAGTCAATGCAGCCATCTACCAGGAAATTTTAGAGCACTTCATGCTTCTTTCTGTTGACAAGCTTTTTGAGATTCTGATTTCATTTTCCAGCAGGACTTGGCACCTGCTCACACTGCCAAAGGTACCAAAAGCTGGTTCAATGACCATAGTGTTACTGTGCTTGACTGGCCAGCAAACTTGCCTGACCTGAACCCCAGAGAGAATCTATGGGGTATTGTCAAGATGAAGATGAGAGACACCAGACCCAACGATGCAGATGAGCTGAAGGCCACTATCAGAGCAACCTGGGCTCTCATAACACCTGAGCAGTGCCACAGACTGATCGACTCCATGCCACGCCGCATTGCTGCAGTAATTCAGGCAAAAGGAGTCCCAACTAAGTATTTTCAGTTGGCCAAGATTTCTAAAAATCCTTTCTTTGTATTGGTCTTAAGTAATAATCTAATATTTTGAGATACTGATTTTTGACTTTCATGAGCCGTAAGCTCTAATCTTCAAAATTAAAAGAAATAAACATTTTAAATATATCAGTCTGTGTGTAATGAATGAATATAATAAGTTTCAATTTTTGAATGGAATTAGTGAAATAAATAAACTTTTTGATGATATTCTAATTATATGACCAGCACCTGTATATATACAAAATACATTACCAAGAGTCGTCAGACATTGGACAGTCATAATTACTGACATTATTTATTTATTTATTTATTTATTTACAATAGTGCTCTCATTATAACGTTATGTATATGATAGAAGTTATTAATGTTCTGCATTTCTGTTTTGAGCTGCACGCCGCACACTGAAGATGACGAGTAGAATGAAGCATTTGACAGTTTTTAATCAATGGGATTTAACTCATCGTTTTTAAAAACTCTCATCAACTTAAAACATTAAGGTAATTTGCTGCAAAGCAATTTTGAGTTTACTCAGCTTTAGTAGATGAAGTTGTGCAAATTAATTTATAAAAGTTCACTAAAACTACTAGTTTAAGTTAAGTGAAATACCTGTCAAACTTTTAAAAATGAGTTGGCACAACTTAGTTCTTGAAGTTCAGTAAACTCAAAATTGCTTTGCAGCAAATTACCTTACTTTTTTTAAGTTAACTCAACCACTTTTTTCAACTATTTAAATGTATAACTTTAAATCTTACATCCAGACTTTCAGCCACAATGCATCCTCCCCTCACATCATTTAAGAACACAAATGCTCACAGTGCAAACAATACTGTAAATACAACACAAACAAGGTTTTGTCATCATTACAGAAAGTGTTTATTGGCAACTCGTCAACTAAATTAATTAAAATTGGCATGCAACAAAATTTACAACAAAAATGCTCTTAAATTATTTTTTTTAATTGCCAAAAAATAATACAAAATAAATAAAATTATGCAGCAATAAGCAAAGTCTTAAATCAAAAGTCACAACAAACCTTGTATATAATTGAAATGAAGCTAAACTTTACATCATCTTAAACTTTCCTAATTTTTGCACATGCATAATGCAACAAACAAGCTGGATCAATAAGCAAAATATTTCAACTATTAACACTTAAAGGAATAATTCAACCAAAATTATTCTGAGAATTTTGTCATCATTTACTCACTCCTATGTCGTTCTAAACCCTTGTTCATACCCAGAAGACAAATTAAGATATTTTAATGAAATTTGAGAGATTTCGATCCCTGTGCTGAAAAGGTTGTTCACCCAAAACTTTGACACTTTGAAAAGTTCATAAAGAGATCATAAATAATAAAATAAATATATAATAAATTAATATGAATTGAGCAGATTAAAGTCTTCTGAAGAGACACAACAGTAGGGATGCATGAATTCGGGTTTAGAAAATATAAGTTTCGTTACATTTATACCATTAATATTAGTATTATTTATTAATATTATTTCTATATATTATCTATTAATATTGTTTGTATTTTTCTTATAATGTCTTGTAGCCTACACACTCACACAAATACAAAACAAAACAAAACAAAACATGTAGTTTCAATTAGGTACTTTTATTTATTTATTTTTTAATTGATGTGAACTTGTAGCAAAAAAAATATCATGCTCTAACAACATTTATTATCTGAATACAAATAATAAATGACAGTTGACAATGAACATGAAAAAAATACATCAGAACGTAAAATACAAAATAGAAATACAACATAGATTTAATTAAGACCAAGTTCCAGTGAAATACTGTATCTTCAGGATCCTCTGTGATGCCTTTAAGTCCATCATTTTGGTGTGATTGAGTGGTGGTTTCTCTGCAGATGATGAGGTTGTGAATGTGATGCATCTGAAATACACAGTTGAGTTTAGAGTTAAAGAGTGTCCTTGTGTTTATGTAAAAACAATTATGCTTATTAAGGCCATAAGCAAAAATAGACATATAAGCACTTATAAACAGTATGCCCATCATAATATTAAAAAAAGAAAAAAGAGATTTTAAGTCAAGAGATAGCTTATGTATAGCTTTAACATTTATTCATAAGCCCAAGTAATAGTTTTATTATAAATATCTAAAAGAAATCTAACAGTGGCTCATGAACTCAATACTTAGTGGAGAAGAGGAGACTATCCTTAACTGAACAGAGCTGGTCACACTAAAAAGAAACTAAAAAAGAAAAATACATTATTGGTACTGGGAAACCAGTTACAATATGAAAGTTAACATTTATTGATATTGTAAGAAGTCATTTTACCTGTTAAAACTGTTGATAGTCTGTGTAGCTGGATGGTTGAACTCCAGAAAATCAGTAATGAGGTGCTTTGACAGTTACAGATTTTAAAAACAAAAAGGCAGGAATAAACCTTTAGAACTCGGTTCTAAATAGAAGTGTTACTACACGTAACAAACCTTTAGTGAACCATCTTTTTTAGAGTGTACTTATAATGCAATGTAATTTCTATGTTGTTGTTTTTTATGAATACACGTTATATAAGACTCAAACTCATGGCACTTGCAGAGATGGAGCAGCATTTATTGTGAAATGCGTAATGTGTAATGTGATCACGTCTCTTCAGAAGACTGATTAAACAGTTTGATTCATATGGATTCTTTTTACAATCTCTTTATGAACAGTTTGTAGCATCAGAATTTTAGGTGAATAGTTTTTTCAGTGGATGGACATAAATATCTCAGGTTTCATTAAAAATATCTTCATTTGTGTACTGGAGATGAACAAATGTCTTATCGACATGACGGTGAGTAAATGATGACCGAATTTTCATTTTTTGGGTGAACTAAATTAAGCCAAAGAGGACAGCAATAGCAGTGGTAAGGTCATGTATATATTCCAGCACAATCTGCGTCTCTAGTACTAAAGCTAGGCACCTCTGGGTTTGAGTGGATGGTGGCAACATCATCTTCCAGTGATAGATAAGATGCTCATCTTCATCCCCTTGGATGGACATCCTCTGGGTCTGTGTCCTGCAGTAATAATAAAAAAAAAAAAAAAACAGCATCAATTTGAGATTTCTACTAATTATTCAAATTAATGTTTAAAACATAGCAAATAATAATAATACAATTCTGTATAACTACTAATTCTACAACTGGTGTCAATGTTTTCAGCAGTGAGTGTTGTCTTAACTTTTTGTTTTTGTAAAATTAAGGGAACAGATATCAGCAGGTTTATGAGGCTAATGCACGGATCAAATTTAGTGATACACATGCAATTTGTCTCTCAACTGTTGACTCTCACTTCAGACCTGACATAACTGACTGTTTACGTGAATACTCACCATTATGGACATTTTGATATAACTTTGTGTGTATCTCACAATTTAAGCAAACTAAGCTGCTAAAAAGTGCTGAATTTGTGATTGCATACTTTCTGCGGGTGTGTGAGTGTGCGCATTTTTGTTACAAATCAGGACATAAATTTGTATAATGACAAGGGTATGACATAGGTATTACAAGGAGAAGGTGATTTTCAGGACATTACCCCATGTTCCCACTTTTCAAAACGCTTATAAATCACACAGAATGGAGTGTATTGAAAATCTGAAATAGCACAAAGTTTCCTGTAAGCGGTAGAGTTAGGTATAGGGTTGGTATAGGGCAATAGCACATACAGTTTGTACAGTATAAAAACCATTACGCCTATGGGATGTCCCCACTCTTCACCTAAACAAACGTGTGTGTGTGAATAAGCACTTTTATCATCTTACACATCCTGCACTTTATTTTCTCATTCATGCATGTTTCTTCATGGGGACGTCATCATATACTTTGTTAGCCACTGAATAAATACAACAATTGTTTCACATATGCACCGGTATCATGGTATTTATAAAAAAAAAAAAAAAAACTGTGTACCAGTAATCGACATAAACATTTGAACTGTACCTCTAAACATATCTTAATACATAATGTTACCTTTCAAATGCTAACTGCTCGTGCTTGAAAAACAAAGCTGGCTAACTTGTTAGCCGCCAGACTTCTTTCAACACAAAGTTCATTCTTTCTTTTAGGGACATTTACAAACCTAACTGTATAGTTTATTTGGCTTACTTGTATTAAATCTAGGTAGAAAATAACTTACCTTGTCAAGGAGACTCCCTTTTCCCCATCGTTGTTGATGTTTGAAGCTGCAAACCCTGTGTATAATCCAGAGATGGCGCTTTGCGCATGCGCAGTGATGTGAAGTTAACCGCTCAAGTGAAGAAGTCAAAATATTGAGTTTTACTCAACTTTCATATTTATGTTCATTGAGGGAATATAGTAAACATTCAGTTAACTTGTTTATGATGTGTAAATTCAACATTTTGCAAAAAAAATGTTCACCTGACTTAAAATTTTTAATTGAGTTAACAATTTGCAAGTTGGAGTTTTTACAGTGTACGAGATAAATAATATATACACAATATAAACCAGCTGAAATGTTTTGAAATCACTTTTACCCTACCTGATCGAAAAAAAAAGAAAAAATCCAGTCTTTCACTCTGCCTGTGTCAGTTTGAGTCGTGTTAAAGTTTTAAATGATGCTCCTCTGTCGGTCACGGATCATGGAAAGTTAAACTTAAATCTATAGGAGTGATTGGATTTATTCACGCACATTAAAATATTTATTTACATGTCTGTGAGAGCTGACAGAGACAGAGCCGGCAGAGAACGCACCCTGTTTATTTTCTATATTTTTTAATAGCACATTGCTTTGTTGTTATTATGACTATACACAAATAAAAATAGACCCTTTGCAGTTTCAAACGATACCTTATTCTTATCTGTACGATCAAAATTCTGAGTATTTTTAGTTCTGTTCGTGGTCATAAAGAAAATACGAGACAGACCACACTGGTGCGAACTTTGAGCCCAGTTTAAGCTTCCTTCTTTTCAGGTTCTTATTTACAGCGTTAACTTATTGGGAGAAAACCGGTCCCAGCAGGCACAAAACAGGCACACAACGTCATATGACGTTGATATTTGGTTAAATATCGGTCGTGACATCGGGTGACCAAAATTCAATGTAAATTCAACGTCTAATGTCAATTATTGATGTACAATACTGACGTCAGCTGACGTTGAGATTTTTTTGTTTTTAGGTTGTGCAACCAAAATCCAAAGTCAAATTGACATCAAATATTGACGCCAACCCAATTTTCATTTTCAACCAAAATACAACGTCTGTCCGACGTCATGTCCAACGTCAACCTGATGTTACATAGACGTCTGGTGCCTGCTGGGGGTAGTTCTATGTGAAATCAGACATTGAGCACCCCCATGTAGTCAAAATGGCATGATCATAACACCTCTGCGAATATTCAACAGTGAGATTGGTAGTTGAATCAGGCTCCTCCTATCGAAGCATCGAATCTTTGACTATTCGGGGTCACCGCTAATACAGTCCCTATAAAAATTATTCATACGCCTTCATTTTTTCATGTTTTGTTATGTTGCAGCCTTATGTTAAACTTCTTTGAATTAATCTACACTCCATACACCATGAAGACAAAGCAAAAACAGAATTGTCACAACTTCGTAAATTTATTTAAAAAATAAATAAATAAAACCTGAAATAAGTACATTGCATTGCATACCCTTTCCTCAGTACTAAGCTGAATCACCTTTACAGCCTCAAGTCTTTTTGGGTATGATACGACAAGCTTTGCACATCATAATTTGGCAATTATCTGCCATTTTTCTTCTCACCTCTTAACCTCTCAAGCTCTGTCAGGTTGGATAGAGGCATACACACATTTTCAGGTTTTTCCAGAATTATTTGATTGGGTTCAAGGTCAGGCTGTGGCTGGGCCACTCAAGGACATTCACAGAGTTGCCTATAAGCCACTCTTGCTGTGTGCTTAGAGTCATTGTCCTGTTGGAAGGTAAACCTTCTACCCAGTCTGAGGATCTGAATACTCTGGACTGAGTTTTCATTAAGGCTATCTATATATTTTGGTGTTTTGAGATTTTCTTCTACTCCGACGAGTCCCTCAGTCCCTGCTGCTGAAAAATATTCCCACAGCATGAGGCTGCTACCAGCACACTTTACTTTTGGGATGGTATTCTGAAGGTGATGAGCAGAGCTGGTTTCCTTCAAACATGATGCTTGGAATTCAGGTTCATCAGACCAGAGAATCTTGTTTCTCGGAGTCTGAGGGTCCTTTAGGTGCTTTTTTGCAAATGTGTCTTCACTGAGGAGAGAGTTGAGTTTGGCCATAAAGTAGAGATTGGTGGAGTGTTGCAGTGATGTTTGTCCTTCTTTAGGTTTCTCCCATCTACATATATGATCATGGAGCTCAACTAGAGTGACCATCAGGTTCTTGGTCACCACTCTAACCAAAGCCCTTCTCCATCAATTGCTCAGTTTGGCCAGGAGGCCAGCTCGAGGAAGAGTCCTGGTTGTTCCAAACTTCTTCCTTTAAGGGTAACGCAGACTACACTTCTGTGAAACTTCAATGCAGCAGAATTTTTTCTGAACTCTTCCCCAGATATGTGGCTTGACTCAATCCTATTTCTGAGCCGTACAGGCAGTTTTTTAACCTCAGGGCTTGGCTTTTGCTCTGATAAGTATTTTCAGCTGTTAAAACTTTTATTAAGATGTGTGTGTCATTCCAGATCATACCCATTCAATTGAATTTGCCACAGTTTAACTTTACTCAAAGTGTAGTAACATGTACAGGTGATATGAATGTTCCTTAGCTAAATTTCAACTGTCCCAGATAAGGGGATGATTATTTATGCAATGGAATCATTTAAGTTTTTTATTTTTAATACATTTTCAAAGATGTTAAAACCTGTTTTTTGCTTTGTTATTATGGTGTATGGAGTGTAGATTGACGTGGGAAAAAAGTAATTTAAAGCAGTTTAACATAAGGCAGCAACATAACAATATGTGAAAAAAATGAAGGGGTATGAAGAGTTTTTATAGGTATGAGGGGCCGTACAAGCCATAATTCATTCTGGTGCTCTCACACACTTACATTCTTCTTTCACATACATACATTTCTATTCTCACACACTTATATTCTCTTTTCACATCCACATATTTCTGATTTCACACACTTACATTCTCCTTTCATATTCATACATTTTTACTCTCATCATCACATATTTTAACGCACACATTCTTACATTTTTGCTTTCATAGTCAAATATTTTAATTCACACATTCATACATTTTTCTCTCATAGTTACATATTTTAATGCACACATTCATATATATATATACACATTTACCTCTTATATTCATATATTCAAAGTATACATTCAATATTACAAAAATGCAGCCTCAGCTGTGTTGCCAGAGACACTTAGTATAAGCGTCTATGGAGTTTTTTTTTTTTTCAATTTAGGCAAGGCAAGTTTATTTACATAGCACATTTCATACACAGTGGTAATTCAAAGTGCTTTACATAAAAGGAAGTGAGATAGTCATTAAATAATAATAATAATCACAGCAATAAAAACAAGGAATTAAATAATAATAATAATAATAATAATATTCATCATCATCATCATAATCATCATCATCATCATCATCATCATCACAACAATAAAAACAAGGAATTTCAAAACAAACATTCTCAAGCTTTGTTCAAACTCTTCCGCACTAAGAGAAAACCTTCCAAAACACCTAACTATTCCACTACTTCACCCCCTACTTACTTTGACCATCATAAGTCTGTTAGGTTTATATGCAAGGCTGTATTTTCAATATCATTATTCCAGTTTCTGGTGTCACATGATGCTTTAGAAATCATTCTAATATGCTGATTTGCATATTAAACATTTCTGATTATAATCAATGTCGAAAACAGTTGTGCTGTGTTAATTTTGTGATACATATTATTTCTTTATTTTTTGCAGGATTATTTTATAAATAGAAAGGTTGATTGATTGATTGATTTTTGCAAAGCTGTCATAATATAATAAAATAAAATGTAATAAAACTGACATCAAACTTTTGGACAGTAGAGAGTTTGTTTATGTTGAATGTTTATGTATATTTATTTATTTTGACTTAAATATTGGTAAACACTTGAGCACAATAAAGCCACACTATAAATATTAAAAAGGACCAGTTATATTGAAGGTAGATTTTAAATGAAAGGTTGAACTTGTGTTGTCAGGACAGGGTTATTTGTTAGAAATGCCAGGTAAGTTGTCATTCTTGTTGTGGCTGGATGTTGCATGTGTTTTAAAAATGTATTTATTTATTTTTTCCCAGAGTAGTACTCTACAGTGTGTTCATAGACAATAGACAATATGTAATAATAATAATAATAATAATATAAAACTATGTGCAATATTTATTCACTGGAGTCAAAAGTGTGACAACTAGCATCAGTCTCCACTGTATTCAGAACAGGCTGATTTTGTATTCATGTTATTCATGTCTGTTTAAATGTACATCAAATCAAATAGACTATGATTTCCAGAAAAGCACTGTAATTTCCATTTGCTGCATTGTCATACAAGTATGGCAATGTATGCCACACAAGCGGATAGCGTAACATCATGCAAATGGATTTGACTGTTGAGAGATTTTGGCTGATGCGCACGCCTGTGTGTTTTTACATGTGCATCAGCCCTCCAGATTTGCTGGGATTGTGGTTTTGCATTTCCTCAGCGGGATGCTGAGAGCACACATGCATGCGTTCCCCTGCAGTCAGGGCTTGCGCAGAGACGTTCGGGCCGGGCTCGGGGATCCGGGCTGTGTGTGCACTGATCCAGAAGATGTCGAGATCACATCACGCAGAGAGCCCTGCTCCCCAGCCCTGCTTATAGCTCCCAGCCGCAAGCTAAACGTTTGGCAGATATGTGCGGTTTATGGTTGTCAGATTGTGTACCACATGCACAGATATGTAAATCAGACTGACAAATAACTCAAGCCCTGGTTAGAGAGGAGAGGGCATTTGCACTCAGAGTCTAGGCTAATGTAGGGAATGAAGTGAGAATTTATTCAAGTCAAAAAAGGCATCGCTGCTTGACAGGATGGTGCCAAAACCATTCCTCTTTTTGTCTCTGAAGAAAATGCGATGCCACGGGGCAATGATGACTTTAATAAAACATTCATGCTGCACAGAAATCCAGCTGCATAAACTGCTAAACTTGAGATGACAAATGATAAAATTACATACGAGAACCTTTACTTGGAGTGTGTGATTATTTCACTAGACATTGCAGCTGTAGTGGAGCTTCGCTTAGTGTGATGGCAGCTATAGAGACTGTAAATATATTTAGAAATAATCTCCTTGTCCTTATATATTTATTATATTAATTCTTCAATTTGAATAATTAATTCTCAAGCTTCAGCAAGATTAATCAAGATGAATGAAAGATGATCACAAGACAACATTACAGTAACATTATTGCTTACACATAAAACCATCAGACTCTAAAGAAGAGGATCGTTTAACAAATAGTACAGTATTTTCCCTTATATTTTTTTATAAACAACAATGATGCGTCAACTCTGTCACACAAATTATTTGGGATTTGATCATTTGAGATCAGATACATTTTCCCATCTACAGTGCATCCGTTTCGTCAAAGTCAAACGTTTTTCTGACTGTTGTCCAAAAGGTAAAGGGGGAGGTGTTGCTACAATTTATAACAATATGTTCAGTATTTCTCAGAGGTCGGGTTTCAAGTATAATTCGTTCGAAGTAATGGTGCTTCATGTAACGTTATCCAAAGAAACAAGTGTTAATGATAGATCCCCTGTGATGTTTGTACTGGCTACTGTATACAGGCCACCAGGGCACCATACAGACTTTATTAAAGAATTTGCTGAGAGAAAAATGGTATCTGTGAGGAATTCCAGTCGGGATTTAGACCGTATCATAGTATTGAGACTGCTCTCATTAGAGTTACAAATGACCTGCTTCTATCATCTGATTGTGGTTGTATCTCTTTATTAGTTCGGTTTCACTTTATTTTGATGGTCCCTTTAACACATTCTATTGACTATAAGTAATGTTGCACCTACATTTCCACTAACTCTCATTAGAGTGGTAGTAGTGTATTAGTTAACTGGTAGGGTCAGGGTTAGATTAAGTTGACACGTTCTTGCAAAGTTACTTATAGTCAGTAGAATATCTGTTGGGAGACCAACACAATAAGGAGTTAGTAGATATGAAGCAGACAGTCTACTAATACTCTTATGAGAGTTTGTTGACATGTAGTTGCAACATTACTTAGTGTCAACAGAATGTTCAAAAGGGACCATCAAAATAAAGTGTTACCATTAGTTCTACTGGATCTTAGCGCTGTGTTCGACACAATCGACCACAACATTCTTTTGAATAGACAAGAAAACTTTGTTGGCATTAGTGGAAGTGCCTTAGCATGGTTCAAATCGTACTTATCTGACCGCCATCAGTTCGTAGCAGTGAATGAAGAGGTATCATATCGATCACAAGTGCAGTATGGAGTACCTCAAGGCTCAGTACTAGGGCCATTACTTTTCACGCTTTACATGTTACCCTTGGGAGATATTATCAGGAGACATGGTGTTAGCTTTCACTGTTATGCTGATGATACTCTGCTCTATATTTCTTTGCGGCCCAGTGAAACACACCAAATTGAGAAACTAACGGAATGCATAGTCGATATAAAAAACTGGATGACAAGTAATTTCTTACTGTTAAATTCGGAAAAACAGAAGTGTTAATTATCAGACCTAAAAACCTCACATGTAATAACCTAGAACACTATCTAACACTTGACGGCTGCTCTGTCAATTCTTTTTCATCAGTTAGGAACCTAGGTGTGCTGTTTGATAGCAATCTTTCATTTGAAAGCCATGTTTCTAGCATCTGTAAAACTGTGTTTTTCCATCTCAAAAACATATCTAAATTGCGACCTATGCTCTCAACGTCAAATGCAAAAATACTAATTCATGCGTTTATGACCTCAAGGTTAGACTATTGTCATGCAATGTAATGTTTCTCTGCATGCTTGGTCAACAAACTACAGTTGGTCCAGAATGCAGCAGCTAGAGTCCTTACTAGAACCAGGAAGTATGACCATATTAGCCCGGTTCTGTCAACACTGCACTGGCTCCCTATCAAACATCGGATAGATTTTAAAATCTTGTTAATTACTTATAAAGCCCTGAATGTTTGTATCTGACAGTATTAACCCTTAATAAGTAAAGGAAAACACATTTTGTGAGAAAATGGAAGCACGGGAGATGCACTCACATTCATGTGAATACCTCAGATTCAGCCAAAATATTTCCATCCCTGCTGAAATAAAATAAAATAAAATAAAAACAATAAAAACCATCACAGAACTTGTAATGGTTTTACTGGGACCTGTTCCATAAAACAGGTTTAGCAAATAAACCAGGTTTATTTCAGTTAGTCTGACTTATTTTGAACCAAATCAACTGAAAATAAGTCAGACTAACTTGAATAAGCCTGGCTTATTTGGTAAACTTATTTTATGAAACAGGTCCCTGTTTATAATGGGAGTTGTATTGTGGAAAAAGGGCATCCGATGACCCCTTTAAGGAAACATTTAATTTTCAAACATTACCTTTTCAAAAGTTTTCAATTTTCAGGCCAACAAAATGCTGTTGTTATGTGAACCAGGAGTGTCCAATATTCTTAGAGGTCCACTGAGTTAAGCTCCAACCCAAATTAAATACACCTGAACCAGCTAATCAAGGTCTTACTAGAAATACTACAGTGGAGATCAAAATTAGAGAACAACCTATAATTTCCTAAATTTCAAGGTCACTGCTTAGTCCTGTTATCCTAACAGGAGTATAAGGGCAGTTTTTAAGCGTATTTCATAAATTAATCGTATTGTGAAGCATAATATATATATATATATATATATATATATATATATATATGAATGAGATATTTAAAAAAAAATACTTTTCAAAATTAGAGAACACTTACATATACCTCCTAGTTACTGGTGTTAATCTGGAACCTGGTGCTAATTTCCTCAATTACAAAGAACAAAATTCTAAACGCAACACTTTTGTTTTTGCCTCCAAAAACTTTTTTTTTTTCATGATTTTTCATGAGCTGACTTTTTCTATGTACACAAAAGGCCTATTTCTCGCAAATATTGTTCACAAATCTGTCTAAATCTGTGTTAGTGAGCTGTTACGACACTTTTAATGTCTAGGGTAAGGGAGCCGTAACAAGAAAATTATTCCCTTCCCCTTTCTCTTTTAATAGTGAAAAGTAATAGTTACATATTCCCTCATTGTCATTGTGTGGCAATAAATGATAAAACAAACAAATATTCTCAAAAGAGAATTTATTGTGATGTCCAGGAGTAGTCAAACATCAAAGTTCAATACTGAAGTTAAATATAAATATACAAAATAAAGATATGAAGAAAAAGAGAAAGACAATCTCCGAGTAGTGCCAAAGAAAATAAATAAACAAAAATAGAAAACCAATCTACCTAAAGTAAATAGTTCTTACCTAACTAGAAACAAAAATAAACTAAACATCTTCAGCGTATCACACGCCCTACCTTCCCTACACTGGCTAACAAAACAAAACTAACAAAAGATGGCACATACTCACTAAACTAGTGTGTATAATACAATGCAATTAAAACCTACATGTGTTCAATGTATGTCACGTGACATCATAAACTATCGCTTTCTCTGTTATCCACAAAGATCACATAGACGAGAGACTCACAACACAACTGTAATGAGAAAAGGCACAACAGGTGAAATGTAGATCGACGTCAATTAGAATCTATCTATTTGAAGACATGATAGCAAAAATGCACAACACAACTTAACTTAAACATAAGATGAAAAGCCTTCACCGAACACAGTTAGTCATCGCGTAGGTGAATCACACTCGACGCCTCGAGACCCTCCGGCTACAGTTTGCACGCCAGGACTCTAGTTCTCCGTCTCGCTCCACGAGGTGTTTGTTGCTGCCGCTGCCACTCCCGCAACTGCGTTGACGAAGCCTTTATACGTCATCAACCTCCTCGTTCCGGTCAGCAATTGATGACGTATTCCACATATTGCATAAAGTTTACATTCAATATAAACTATTACAAAAATAATAATAATGACCATGATATGTAACATGAGCACTTCTCCTTTGCCGAGATATTCCATCCACCTCACAGGTGTGGCATATCAAGATGCTGATTAGACAGCATGATTATTGCACAGGTGTGCCTTAGGCTGTCCACAATAAAAGGCCACTCTAAAATGTGCAGTTTTACTGTATTGGGGGGGTCAGAGGGGGTCTGAAAACCAGTCAGTATCTGGTGTGACCACCATTTGCCTCACGCAGTGCTACACATCTCCTTCGCATAGAGTTGATCAGGTTGTTGATTGTGGCCTGTGGAATGTTGGTCCACTCCTCTTCAATGGCTATGCAAAGTTGCTGGATATTGGCAGGAACTGGAACACGCTGTCGTATACGCCGATCCAGAGCATCCCAAACATGCTCAATGGGTGACATGTCCGGTGAGTATGCTGGCCATGCAAGAACTGGAATGTTTTCAGCTTCCAGGAATTGTCTACAGATCCTTGCAACATGGGGCCGTGCATTAACATGCTGCAACATGAGGTGATGGTCGTGGGTGAATGACATAACAATGGGCCTCAGGATCTCATCACGGTATCTCTGTGCTTTCAAAATGCCATCAATAAAATGCACCTGTGTACGTTGTCCATAACATACGCCTGCCCATACCATAACCCCACCGCCACCATGGGCCACTCGATCCACAACGTTGACATCAGAAAAATGCTCACCGACATGACGCCATACACGCTGTCTGCCATCTGCCCTGTATAATGAAAACCGGGATTCATCCATGAAAAGAATACCTCTCCAAAGTGCCAGATGCCTTTGAATGTGAGCATTTGCCCACTCAAGTCAGTTATGACGACAAACTGCAGTCAGATTGAGACCCCGATGAGGACGACGAGCATGCAGATGAGCTTCGCTGAGACGGTTTCTGACAGTTTGTGCAGAAATTCTTAGGTTATGCAAACCGATTGTTTCAGCAGCTGTCCGGGTGGCTGGTCTCAGACAATCTTGGAGGTGAAGATGCTGGATATGGAGGTCCTGGGCTGGTGTGGTTACACGTAGTCTGCGGTTGTGAGGCCGGTTGGATGTATTGCCAAATTCTCTGAAACACCTTTGGAGATGGCTTATGATAGAGAAATGAACATTCAATTCAAGGACAACAACTGTGGTGGACATTCCTGCAGTCAGCATGCCAATTGCAAGCTCCTTTAAAACTTGCGATATCTGTGGCATTGTGCTGTACATTTTAGAGTGGCCTTTTATTGTGGCCAGCCTAAGGCACACCTGTGCAATAATCATGCTGTCTAATCAGCATCTTGATACACCACACCTGTGAGTATCTCGGCAAAGGAAAAGTGCTCACTAACACAGATTTAGACAGATTTGTGAACAATATTTGAGAGAAATAGGCCTTTTGTGTACATAGAAAAAGTGTTAGATCTTTGAGTTCAGCTCATGAAAAATGGGGGCATAATCAAAAGTGTTGCGTTTATAATTTTGTTCAGTGTATATAACAAACCCTATTTAACTGGTAGCATTCCTCCAATTTGCACTGAGATTGCAAGATGGCAGGCTGCTCTAAGGTAACTGAAACCCTGCCACAGGAAGTTGTCCAGATGAAGGCCAAAGGGCCCTGCTGAAAAAACCAATAGAACCCTGCCCAAAACACCATAGAAAATTTAATGGTTTTAATGGTTATAATGGGAATTATATTGGTGTTAATGGAAACTATAATGGTGTCTACTGGTATGTGATGGTGGTGGGATGTTAAATCCTATTAGAAAAATGCCCGAAACACACTACAAAAAGGAATTTTGTAATGGTTTTACTGGAAAAAGCTAATGGTTTATAATGGTATTTTAAATGGAAACCATTAGAATTTCTGTGATGGGCTTGTATTGTTTTTTTTTGTTGTTGTTGTTTTTTTGTTTTTTTTTAGCAGGGAGATGATCCTTTCAGCCATTGCAAGAGAAGTTGCTCATTCCAAATCTGTGATTTCTCGAATATTGCTGCTTTACAATGACACTAATTCATTCAAGTATCCCAAAAAGTCTGGTTGTCCATGTAAGACAAATTCATGGGAGGACAGGATAATGCAGAGACTCTCAATGGGGAATTGGTTCAACACTGCAGCTGGAATTGCTTGCCAGTTCAGTGCTGAACAGTGTAAGGGTCTGCCTCGGCACATTTAAGTGAAGTCGGACTGAAAGTGCACTTTTCATTGACCAAACCTACAGTTACCGAACTATGTAGGATACTGGGAAAAAAGAGTGGACCAAGATCACACCAGCGCAGTGTGACAAACTAGTGATATTCTCTGCAGGCAGGTGTGCTGAATGCATTCAAAGAAAGGCCCTCTACACTTCCTACTAATTTTCTGACAGCTGTAACTGTTCAAAATTTTAGTTGTAATCTTATTTTGTGCTACATTGGTTACTGTTCTCTAATTTTGATCACTGTGTTTTCCACAAAATAAAGATTTTTGATGAAACGCCTTTGTTATTTTGTCAAACATGATAGTACAACAAGTAGAGCTAATATTCCTTCAAACTTTAAGCAAAAAATCAGGAGTTTATTGATTGTTCTCTTTTGATCTCCACTGTAGAAACTTCCAGGCAGGTGTGCTCAGGCAGGTGTGCTGAGGCAAGTTGGAGCTAAACTCTTCAGGACAGTGGCCCTCCAAGAACAGGTTTGGACACCCCAATGTAAATGAACAGCCAAACCACATAAACAAACAAAGTTTTCAATATTTGTGGAAACTGCTGTTGTCTAAACACCCCCTTATTTGCTAAGGCTGCTCTCATTTTTTACCCCCCCCCCCCCATAATTTAAACACATGTGTGTACACAATAAGTGCATTGTACCAAATTATTTATTTAAATGTAAGTATATAGTAGTTAAGGCCAACTAATATAAAGTGGGACCATATTTTTTAATACCCATACTCGAGCATGAATTATTTTGGCTCATTTTCCATTAAGTTCATATCAAATAGCTGAAAAGAGGAAATCAATCCAATTTTTGGAGCTAGATATTAAGCCTCATACTGTGAAACTTGTCAGATTTGCATTTGTCGCTGCTATGGTTAAGGTTGGGGTTAAAGGTTCGATTGTTGTGGGATGTCAAATAAACACTGACAGAGCGAGGGTTACTAGACATGACCCAAACTTTCTCACTTGCACCCACACAGCAAAAACGACATCTTTGAAACTCAGATTCATATTTTATTTTTGTGGTGCCAGAAGGCATAAAATATTTGCTTTGTCCAAAAATTTGAGAAATGTCCAAAATCATTAACTGGAAATAGTGTGTAATTTTGTTGTCTCTTTCTCTCTCTCTCTCTCTGTGTGTGTGTGTGTGTGTGTGTGTGTGTGTGTGTGTGTGTGTGTGTGTGTGTGTGAAAGTGTGTTTTCAATTTGTGATGATTATAAAAAAATAATACAAATAAAATAAAATAAAAAATAATATAAAACAAGTCAAACTAAAATCTGTATAGATATTTAATATCTGTAAGCTGACCTATATGATAGAAAGAAAACTGTACCAAAAAAAAAGTATAAACAGTCAGATGATTACGTAAATACAGCTATAAGATATGAGTCACTTTGTATAATGGGTGCTGAGTGCTCGTACCATTTTGTACAGTGGAAAGAGACAGCATAGGTCTGTTTTTCAGCCTTGCTTTATTTAACTCTCTTGTTGCTGTCTGTTATTCTACATGAAATCCAAAAAAGGCAAGATATTATATTGGTTTCACAGCATATTGGATCCTCTGTTAATGTGAAATAACCAAAAAAAGGCAATAAAAAAATCTCATTCGTGCAGAATATAACCACAGACATTCCATCAAAGTCACTGTAACAGTCAAAGACTGAACGCATTGTTGCCTATCAAATTTGCTGATAAAACTGTGACACAAGAATGTTATGATTTAGCCTATAATATGTCCATATGATTATGTTGATCAAAGAACAAGGATATTCTACCTAAGCAATGTGGTAAATGCACTGCTAAAACAATGTGGAATGAGAGTACGACAAAAATAAATCATGTCTTGACAACTGATAAAACTACAAACCTGAGGCCCACAGATTTCAGACCTTTTATCTTGCACACTGAAGACAGTAAAGTGAAGACCTTTATGAAAATAACGAATAATTAGCACATAACTGTAACACCACAGTTAATATCTAGAATGGCAACATTACAATCCGAAAGACTTTAGGGTAGCTTTTGTAAACAGGATGTATTATTGGCATAAGTTCCCAACAAAATGCTGAAAACAATTGTCTTCTATCTCGGTGTTGTCCAGCTTGGTGTTGTAATTTCATGACGACTCTTCTGGAACCAACCAAAGAGAGTAGATTTTCCCTTAGTGAGGGAAAGAGCTCCACTCCTATGAAGCACTGTGAAAGACATGAAAATAACATAAAAACATTTTCATATATATTGTGGTATATATGTTACTTCATGGGAGTGAGTATTCCCTGAAAGCACTTTGGCTGCATTTGATCGCCACGACTTGATGATTGGTAGAATTTTCTGTACAACATCCTACCTGGTCTCATAAAAATAAGTTGAAATAATGTGAATTAAAGGATATAGTATCGATTGAGTACAGGAGCACAGACTGAACACTTCTCCAGAGAGCAAATGGATCTGCTCATGCACGAGCAAATAGGTAGGCTAATTCTGATACATGTAATAACTATCCATTATGACATGTATGACATTTTGGTCACACTTTATATTAGGAGGCCTTATACTAACTACTATGTACTTACATCAAAAAAATAAGTACAATGTACTTATTGTGTTCAGATTGTATTGCAGAACACTTCTGCTGTTATTGAGATGGGATATGGGTAAGGTTTGTTACGGAAGGAGACTCAGACAGAGGATTAGCAGGTAAACAGGTAAGTTTATTAACAGCAACGGGTGCAGATAGAAATGGCGGGTGAGTATCTTGGGTAATAGAAAAGTTCTTGGGTTGATGAAGTATGTAACCTTGTTTCTTGCTTCGCAGGAGATCGTGGGACGGAGACGGGAGAGAGCACACACCTCTGATGATGAGTATAGAGACGGTCCACTAGGAGATGATGACTGGAAGAGATGTTGGAGCGAGGAGCAAAAGGTAACTCTGGAGGAGACACAAAAGGTAAGTACAAAAGGTAGGTTTCTCAGTGTATCGTTTGGATAGCATGGAGAGAGTCCACTTCGAATGAACGAGATCGGACGCAGAGTGAAGTGAGGTGTGTGCTTATGAATAGTCCTTGATGAGGGTGATGATTCCAATCAGGTGTGTGTAGTTAATACTCTGGTGACGGAGTGCGCTGCAATTGGGTGGTGAATGAGCCTGGCCAATCTGTGACAAGGTTCGGGACAGGTTTGGTGGTATGGGTAGGTTAAAGGGTGGGTTAAGGTGTAAGGGATGGGTCAACAGTGTAATTATAAATTTAATTATGGAATTTAATTACAGATGTAATTACATAAAGGTATTATTAACAATATAAGTACAATGTAAGAACATGTATGTATACAATAAGTGCATTGTACCAAATGATTAATTTAAATGTAAGTACATAGTAGTTAAGTGGGACCGACATTTTTATATTTATGTGGCCTACACAATAATATTCTTTTACACTGTAATAATTTAATTATTAATATTTGGCATGTTTGTGTGATGCTGCGCGTCCCTGTGTGTAGTGAACGCGCGGTGTGGACCCACCCAGAGACACATTTTCTACTAACGTGCTCTTTAAATAACAAAAAAAAAAAAAAATTGCACCATTGACTTTAGACTTTAGACCAGATTTGAGTTGGTCTATGCCACATTCTATTTTCAGTTTCTCAGAATAGCAACGCACCAACAATGCGCCTGAACACACCTCTTTTTTAGACCAGCATGCCCATGGGCGCACAAATGGGTGCAAATGCACTTGCTGTTTAAACAACGCGGCGCAGGACAGGAAAATGAGAACTGCGTTGGGCTGAAACTAGCAAAAACCCTTGCGCCACAGTATGATAGGTCCCCTTATCTTAGGCTAAATTTAGTTAACATTAACATCACCTGGATATATCAAGATCAGTATCTAACTTTCAGACAAGAGTGCAAAGGATGATTCATGGACTGTGCCAGTAGGTCCAGAGGCCTGCAGTGGCATGAAACCTGGAAACAAGACACTGCAGATATAACATTTATAGACAAGCAATGTGTACCTGTGAAACAAAGAAATGAGAACTCTTACTGGCCCCTATAACCAAATATGTTCTCTTGAATATTTGTATTTAGTTTATGGAAAGTGTGGTTCTAAACCAGCATGTACATTTACTTATTCACTGTCCTGATACTGACATAATCTAAAACATAAATTAATTACATATTAACAACTTTCATATGTTTAGGAATCCTTATTTCTGTAAATATTGAATTTCTGGAATTACTGGTTTAATTTTGTTATTGGCTGATTCTGTAAGCTCTACTGTGTATGTCTGATGCACAAGAACCAATGAGGTCTGTTCTCAAGTACCAAGAAATTATGGTTTTGTTTACCATATCTGAGAGCTCTTATGTACAGGATGTATGTTGGACCCATTGTTATATGAAAGCGCTTATGAACGCTTATAAAATGGTAACAATGTAATTATACGCATGATGTAAAAGAAGAAATAAGGTATCTCTTCAACTGTAAGTAGGCTACATCACAATAGGAGTGTCCCCGACTATGGATTTTCATAGTAGAATCTGAATTTTCGAATCTTGCCGATAGTCGACTGATAGTCAAATCATATGTTTGGGGGAGGGGGGCAAAATACATTACCAAAAGTCAAGTCAGACAATCTACAGTCATAATTAGTGACGTTAACACACATGGAAAATGTGTAACAGATGCCTCACAGACAAAAATAATGTTTTATGTTTTGATTAAAAGATTAAATGTCAGCAAAACCCTAAGAATTCACGCTATTTTTTATTTTATTTTTTATAGTGCCCTCATTATAGGCTATCTGGACAAAATAACTTGAATGTACAAGTGAACGTCTCGATTACGTACGTAACCCTCGTTCCCTGATGGAGGGAACGGAGACGTTATGTCGTGACGACATAGGGGATTTACTTGGGAGCCCCAATCATCTCTGACTTAAGAGAAAACGCCAATGAACATTGGCTAGTGGATTTTGCATACCTGCGCCACTCCCCGTGCACACGGGTATAAATAGGCGGCAGGTGCATCCACTCATTAGGTTTTACGCTGAGGAGCCGAGAACGAGTCCCTGGCAACCAGCGATGGTTCAAGATTGTGGCATGGGGACATAACGTCTCCGTTCCCTCCATCAGGGAACGAGGGTTACGTACGTAACCGAGACGTTCTCTATCTGTCGGTCACTACGAGTTATGTCGTGACGACATAGGGGTCTTATGGAAAGCGCCACAACCTGAACCCCGTCACAACCTTGTGGCATGCAGATGCTGACAAGCGAGCGCGTGACAGACAAATGCCATGCGAAAGGTCGCAACCTTCCCATCGCCCCAGTGAAAATTCGCTAACCTTGGTGCCCGCAGGGACCACTGAGTACATCGCTGCTGGAGATAGCCTAGCCGCTGTTCCTTTCCCCACAGAAGTCGGAAGGGATTTCGACCTTCAATGAAAGATAGCTTCAAGTCTTTCCTATTTGTTGTTACAGCTTGGCAGTAACGACGGGGAAGCGAGCCTTCCAGAGAAGGACGCTACGGAGGCCACATCCTGCCCGAAGGGAGGTAACATGTGGAGACACTGATATGGACTGACCCAGGCCTGGGGCAGTACTACATACGACTGGACCCTGGGGCAGATCCTACCTAGGGGTAGGGAGGAGAGCTGCCAGCAGGGCCTGACAGAGGGCTCTGTCAAAGGGAAGACACGGGTTTACCGTGAGGGAAACCTTACCGTGGTAGAATACACATATGGGATTACCCGAAGGGAATCAAGCCATACGGACACCTAGCCCAGTACAGGGGCTGACCGGAGACCCGGGCAAGCTAACACAAGTATTGGGCCTGGCGTCAGACTGCTCCGCCCATTCTGACTGCCGGGGGTGCTGGAGGAACTCCACCAGGGTTCGCCGTCCGGGGAACTGAACTGGAGGAGGAAAACGGCGCTCGTATCCCCGGGTGAGGGGGAATGGCGCAGCAAGCGTGACACCGGCCAGCTCTTCCCGCCACTTACCCGTTACTCAACACACGGGAAGAAACTGGCTCGTCGCGGAGATTGTAAAATCTCGCGAAGGTGTTCGGTGTCGCCCAGCCCGCAGCTCTACAGATGTCTGCCAGAGAGGTGCCGTGCGCCAACGCATAGGAGGAGGCAACACTCCGTGTGGAGTGAGCCCTCACCCCTAGGGGGCACGGCTCACCTTGGGATTGGTACGCCAAGGCGATGGCATCCACTATCCAGTGGGCCAACCTCTGCTTGGAGACAGCCTTCCCTTTCTGCTGACCTCCGTGGCAGACAAAGAGCTGCTCAGAGCTTCTAAAGCTCTGGGTGCGGTCCACATATATGCGTAATGCTCTTACGGGACACAGCAACGCCAAGGCTGGATCTGCCTCCTCCGAGGGCAGTGCTTGCAGGTTCACCACCTGATCGCGGAAGGGCGTGGTGGGAACCTTAGGCACGTATCCAGGCCGGGGTCTCAGGACAACGTGAGAGTAGACCGGCCCGAACACAAGGCACACTTCGCTCACCGAAAATGCTTGGAGCGCTGTCTTAGCAGACAGGAACTTAAGCTCAACTGAGTCCAGCGGCTCAAAGGGATCCCTCTGAAGCCCAGCCAGGACAATAGAGAGATCCCAAGGGGGCATCAGGCGTGGCCTAGGAGGGTTCAACCTCCTGGCACCCCTCAGGAACCTCACGACGAGATCGTGCTTTCCCAGGGACCGGCCATCCACTGCATCGTGATGGGCCGCAATAGCAGCCACATACACCTTCAAAGTGGAGGGTGACAGCCTACGCTCCAACCTTTCTTGCAGGAAAGAAAGCACTACTCCAATCGTGCATCTTCGGGGGTCTTCTCGGCGAGAAGAACACCAGTTCGCGAACAGACTCCACTTCAGTGCATAGGCTTGCCTTGTTGAAGGAGCTCTAGCCTGAGTGATGGTCTCTACCACAGTCCGTGGGAGACCGCTTAAGTCTGCCGCGTCCCGTCCAGGAGCCACACGTGGAGGTTCCACAGATCTGGATGCGGGTGCCATATGGTGCCAAGCCCCTGAGAAAGGAGGTCCTTCCTCAGAGGGATGCGCCAGGGAAGAGCTGTCGCAAGGAGTATGAGTTTGGGAAACCAGGTCCGGGTGGGCCAGTATGGCGTGACCAGCAGGACCTGCTCCTCGTCTTCCCTGACCTTGCACAGTGTCTGTGCAAGCAGGCTCACTGGGGGAAACGCATACTTGCGCAGAGCCCGAGGCCAGCTATGTGCCAGTGCGTCCGTGCCGAGGGGGCCCTCGGTCAGGGAGTAATACAGCTGGCAGTGGGAGGACTCGCGGGAAGCAAACAGGTCTACCTGAGCTTCCCCGAATCGACTCCCAATCAGCCGGATCATCTCGGGATGGAGTCGCCATTCTCCGGGGAACGTGAGCTGTCGTGAGAGCGCGTCGGCCACACGATTGAGCTCCCCCGGAATATGAGCAGCACGCAGCGACTTGAGCCGCATCTGACTCCAGAGGAGGAGATGGCGGGCGAGCTGTGACATGCGACGTGATCGTACACCTCCAACCGGTTGATGTACGAGACAGTCGCAGTGTTGTCCGTACGGACCAACACGTGCTTGCCGAGCAGCAGTGGCCGGAACTGCCGCAAGGCCAGATGCACTGCCAACAACTCTAGGCAGTTGATGTGCCAAAGCAGTCGAGGCCCTGTCCAGGGCCCCGAGGCTGCCTGCCCGTTGCATGTAGCGCCCCAACCCGTACTGGAGGCATCCGTCGTGACAACGACATGCCGGGACACTTGTTCTAGGGGCACCCCGGCCCGTAGAAAGACAAGGTCCGTCCAGGGGCTGAAGGAACGGCGACACTCCTGTGTGATGTTCACACGAAGTGTACCGCGACGCCATGCCCACCTCGTGACTCGGGAGTGCAACCAGTGCTGAAATGGTCTCATATGAAGCAACCCGAGCGGCGTGACTGCGGCTGCGGATGCCATATGCCCCATGAGCCTCTGAAAAGGGTTTCAGTGGTACCACCGTCCTGCCTCTGAAGGAACTCAGGCAGTTCAGCTCGGACTGGGCACGCTCGTTGGTGAGACGCGCCACCACACTCACCGAGTCTAACTCCATACTGAGAAAAGAGTTTCTCTGCACGAGGGAGAGCTTCCTCTTTTCCTAGTTGACCTGAAGCCCCAACTGGCTGAGTGCTGAAGCACTGGGTCCCTGTGATCACACAACTGTTCTCGCACGCGGGCCATGCTCGAGATAGTTGAGGATCCTGATGCCCACTTCCCGTAGCGGGGCAAGGGCGCCCTCCGTGCCTTCGCGAAGACATGGGGGGGACAGGGACAGCCCGAAGGGGAGGACCCTGTACTGCCATGCCCGACCCTCAAACACAAACCGTAGGAACGGTCTGTGTCGCGGAAGGATCGAAACATGAAAGTAAGCGTCCTTCAGGTCGATCGCTGCAAACCAATCCTGGGGCTTGATGCATTTGACATGCGCCTGTTTGTCACCATCTTGAACGGGAGCCTGTGCATGGCCCGGTTTAAGACTTGCTGGTCCAGGATTGGTCGAAGACCACCGCCTTTCCTGGGTACGATGAAGTAAGGGCTGTAAAACCCTTGCCTCATCTCGGCTGGAGGGACCGGCTCGATTGCATCCTTTGCCAGGAGGACAGCAATCCCCTCGCGCAAGACAGGAGCGTTCCGAGCTACCACTGAAGTCTCGAGAACGTACCTGTGGTGGTGCAGCGAAGGGGAGTAGAGCGGGATGGTACAGAAGGCTGTGCGTTCTGAGGCATCCTCGCAAAACTCCCTGGGTCCCAGAGGGGACTGGCTAGAGGTGCGTGGGGAGGCACTGCGTCCCCTGAACCGCACTCTCTTGACCGCTGGCAAGATGGGTCGTGGGCGAGAGTGAGGAGGCAACGCGTCACACACTGTCGCCCCGTGGACCTGAAAACCCAGAGGAAAGGGAAATGGCTCTTTCTTTGGACAAAGTGGGGGCCGCTGGCCCTTGAGCCAGCGGCGGAACAGAACCGGAGATTTTCCACCCGGCCCTCCTCCGGGGGAAGGAGCAGCGCTGTCCCTGCCGTCTCCTGAGAAAGAGCAGCTTCCCACATCACTGGGTTGCCCGTGTCAGGGCCGCTTTGTCGCCTATCTGGGTGATTAGGGGCCAACTGGGACACGGGGGGCGCCGCACTCCAGCGAGAGGCTCGACGCACCGGCATATGGGACGATTCAGCACGGGGCGGAGCAGCTCTGGAGGACGCGGGAGGGCGCCCACGGCGAGAAGCAGACTGGGGCTTGCCCTGCGGCGGAGCGTTGCATCACGCCGGGGCAAGCTACTTACCATTTTACCTGGCAATTGACCTCGGTCTGCTTCTGTACTGCCGAGAACTGCTGGGCACAGTCCTCGACCGTGTCGCCGAACAGTCCAGCCTGGGAGATGAGAGCGGCGAACAGCGCACTGTCGACATCGCTCTTCTCCAGGCTGAGCCATAGATGGCCCTCTTGGACCCCAAGTGTGGACATCGCCTTCCCGAGGGACTGCGCTGTGACTTCCATCCCCCGTAGGGCACAGTCAGTCACCGGGCACAGTTCCTGCATCAACCTCGGGTTGGTACCACCCTCGTGCATTTTAATGCCTTGGCTGGTGTACTCGCAGGATAGCCATGGCATGCAGGGCAGAAGCAGCTTGGCCCGCAGCGCTGTAAGCTTTGACCGCGGGCGGCCGTCAGCCTACAGGCTTTGGACGGGAGACGAGACGATTCCTCCAAGTGGTGGCGCTTTGCGGGCACAAGTGCACCGCAAACACACTCTCCACCTGGGAAATGTCAACGTACCCCCTAGCTGCTCCGCCGTCGAGGGTAGCGAGGATGGGGGAGGCAGACGAGCCGCTTCTGGCCGTAAAAAGGGGCCATCCACGACTTCGTCAGCTCCCCATGCACATCCGGGAAGAAAGGAACCGGGGCAGGGCGTGGTCGCGAGCCACAGCCCGTGCCGAGGAACCAATCATCTCGCTGCGAGGGCTCAGGACTAGGAGGTGTGCAC
Source organism: Acrossocheilus fasciatus (assembly GCA_036784905.1). Taxonomy (NCBI): domain Eukaryota; kingdom Metazoa; phylum Chordata; class Actinopteri; order Cypriniformes; family Cyprinidae; genus Acrossocheilus; species Acrossocheilus fasciatus. The sequence goes on from CM071953.1 coordinate 4,012,971, forward strand.
GCCTCCAGCCCGACGCTCGCGGCGGCCCGGGAAAGCACGGCCGTCAACTCTGGGTCCGATTCGGCGGCGGCCGCGACTCCCGAGGGAGGCAGCCCCGCCGAATCTTCATCCTCAGAGGACGATTGCCCATCCCCCGATGCTGCGATCGACATCTGAGCCTCTATCGGCGCACCGAATGAAACGCTGGGTCAGAATCACTTTAATCTCGTAATCTTAGATTTTTTTTTTTTTTTTTTAACTAGGCACTAAAACGCCGTCGTATTTTGAAATGAACATTAACATAACAAATTACTAATGTTAATGCATGCTTTAGAAGTACTGTGTAATGAACCTTGGTGCTGTATTTTTTGTTGGCAATTTGACATGCAGTTTTCATATACACCTGGCCCACCCAGTTTTATGTAGGCCCACCCACTTAAACATTCCTGGCTACGCTAGTGATATATATATATATATATATATAGTGGTGGGCAGTAGCGTCACTACTTGTAGTTTAACTAACGTACATTTCTCAGTAGCGTGGCGCTAGTGTCACTGCTTGAATCAAATAGCTTTTCAGTAGCTAAGCTCTTTTTTTGATCAAGTACGGTAGCATCAACAAAAGCTAACGTTATATTTTCCAAAGAAAGCAGTCTGAAACTCGAGCTCAAATCAGAAATATAACAGCTACGGATCACTGATCCTGGATCAGTAAGTGACGCCACAGACACTATATTTCGTAACGCCATTGACTCCTCAAACTGTCAGTCAAACCTCATTATTACTCCCGCCTCTTTCGTGAATGAAGTGTGGCACGCAGTTTAGAGCATCTCAGCTTGTTTGCAGTCTGAAGGTAAATAAAGAACTGTTGATTTAATAAGTACAGCTGTTTCTTTAATCAAAAAACACTATTTATAAAGGCTAATGTTTTTTTGTTTGTTTGTTTGTTTGTTTGTTTGTTTTTTTTTGTTGTTGTTGTTTTTGAGGAGCGGAGAAGAGTTTCTCTAGCATTTGTTGTCAAGTCACAGCCAAATAGCTCGTGCGAAGCGCTGAATCTTTTATAATATGATACTTTGGCCAAATAACAAAAAAAAAAAAAAATGAACACCCACATAATGACAGAACACTGGGGGAAACAGGGACACGAGTCAGGAAAAATAAATAAATTAATAATAATAAAAAAAAAAACATTCGCTGGTCAAACGCTTCGTACTTGAACATGATTTTGGTGAAATGTTTATATTAATATCTAATGACACATGCAACGATGCAAATAAACATCTGTAGGCCTAAACATCTATATGGAAACACTATACAATACGATTTCATTAAAATATATTTGTTACAGTATATATTAATCTTTGTTAATGTTAGTTAATGAAAATGCAGTCATTCATTGGTAGTTCATGTTAGTTCACAGTGCATTAACAAGTGTTAACAAAAAACTTGGTTTGGAACAGCTGTTGAATAAACAATTAAACTGAACATGCCTGTCTATCTGCTTGACTGACAGTTTTATTGATCACTGAGAGAGCATTGACTTGGTATGATGTTGGTTCAATAGAATTTTTATTTATTTATTTTATTTTATTTTTTTAAAGGTTGGATGTAGTAAACTACTTTTGCCATGTTGCCGTAGCTTAGCTTGCTACATTTCCCAGGAATGTAGCTTTAGTGTAGTTAAGCTTCATTTAAAGAAGAGTAACTGTTAGCTTAGCTCACTGTATATATTGCATGTTTCAGAGTTTATCCAAATGTTCAAATACCTTTACTTCACAAGCTACTGTAACAATGCCCTCTCAACACCATACTGCAGCTTTGATACTCATTGTCTCTTTTACAATGTTCTATAAACATTATTTATTTATTCTAACAATTGCATTTTTCTCATATTTGCAAAGTAATTTATTTTTATTTGGAGAATATAGGACCTCTATAAAGGACCACAATCTGTCCTTGGTAGGAACACCATCCATTAAAATGTGCCACTTACTAACAAACAAAATTTGTCCTCTCGGCTCCTGACCTGACCAAGGTTGAGTAGCACTGATCTATGCTAACTATTGTGAAAGCACAGCATTGAATCCAAATGAGCCAAATTGTACAAAGCTACTCCAAAATGCGTCTGATGTGAGATGCAACACTGACAGAATTTGAAGATACCATTTGATTTGACCTTTTTTACAACCTAGTCTATGGAATAGTTGTAGGATTGCATAGTTTGGGAATCCGACGATAATTCAAGATTGTGATTTAAAAATGTGTTTTAAATCATGATTTAAACTGTGTGATTTTTATATATGTATATACATTTTTTTATATCCATGTTTGCTGTGCTTGTTTGTAAAACTGCAGAGTCTGGCCAATATTTTCTGATTATATAGTGTACTGTATAAAATTAAATATATGCAAGTTGGTTTAGCTGACCCAGAGGAGATGCAGAGATGGAGCAGCATTTACTGCAAAACAAGTTGCACTCCACACTGTCTGAAATGATGCAATGCTGTCTTGCTCACCGACTAAACAATAAAACGTGCAAATGTTACAAAGTCCTTGTTTCAAATGGGCAACAAGCAACATTAAGCAAAAGACATGTGACCGTGCAAACATGCTCAATGCGTAAACGCAGTTTCTACAATAAGAGAGATAAAAGACTACATTTCTTTTCTTCGAAGTGCATTCTTTCAAAATGCTTCCAACCTGTCTGCAAGCGTCAGAATTTCCTGTTTTGGCATTTCATTGTGTCCTGCGCTGAGCCAATGTCTGTCGGGGACACATTGAGAAGGATTGTCTCTGATAATAATAACAATGCTCAGGGGGGTGGCAGCCCTTGTAGCACATGTTATCTTCAGTCTACCATGCACAAGAGTGTTTTTTTTTTTTTCACACGCCTGGTGAAGCAACGTTAGGCAAATGTCAAGACAGCCACTGTCAGCCTCACACATTTATTGTGTAGCATATTAGTATAGCTACTGCACGATTGCTCGGGTTCCCTGTAATCCGCTGCAGGAGTGTGGGCCGGTGAACCAAGCTTTCGAGGGGATGATGTGCGGACAGAACGGCTGATGGCAGCTGCCAGTGGACCTACTCACAGGGAATAAGATGGATTCGGTTGGCACAGAGCAGTGGCAAAGGTTCAGAAGCACCCATCCCACCTTTCAGAGATGGAACTAAATGTGTTAAGTAAGCATCTTATCGCAATCCTCGAGCACATTGTTGTGCTGTTTTCCCTCTCTTGTGTCCGTCTTTGTGTGTGGCACATTTAGTTGACTTTCCAAGCATGCGCTGCATCCAGACAGCTCATACAGTTCTCATTAAACTTTAACAAGAGAAGAAACACAGGCGAAACCACATACATTTTCTCAAGTTTCACTCCACAAGAGGTCCAATCAATAATAAATGTGGATTTGGTGGCATGAGGGAGGAGCCGAGGAGCAGCGGGATTGAAGGAGAAACGTGTTGTGATTGCATACAGTATCACACGCCTGGTCAGCATTCCTGAGTGGAGTGTGATTATTTATTATTTGTAATCATTCATATTCATAGGAATTTACATGTAAGGCACACATATATGCATTTTTGAATAGACTTTGAAGCAATATCAACATATTAACAGCATATTAATGACCCCCTGTGGTGAAAATCAAGTTTTTAACGATGTTCACATGACTATCTGGTGTTTTTAATATGCTTAAAGCCAAACCATGTGCGAATCCGTCATTCAACACCATTACTGAGGATTTTCTCAAAAACATGGTTTAAAACCACCTGTTTCTTACTGTCACAAACATGTAACCATTCCTGTTTCTATTTACAATGTGTTTTTGCAGCGTTGAGCAGTGTAGCCAATCACAGACATAAATGTTGATTTATTGAATGCAATGGTCAATAAGATATGTTTGTTTGCCTTTCTGACACAAACGTTATGGGAGGAGAGTATTTATATGAATCATGCAATATGACTCACCAAGGTTTGTGGTAGTCAACTTACTTGTATTTGTACCATTATTCAATGCGCAAAAAACATGTCTTAACCCATTTTGCAACTGTGTAGTAAGTAGGTTTAGTAGAATTGCACCTGATTATCATTAGCTTTACGTGTTTGCGACCCTACACTAATTTACGCTGCAAATGGAACACATGGAACATGAAATGGAAATGTTTTGGCTGCATCTTCATTCTTTCTCAATTTTTAAGATTTAGGTATTTCCCCATTCAGGCAGATAGGAGTTGGTTTGCATTACCAAAATAGCCGCCCAGAGTCTTTGGCAGTATGGCCTCCAAGTGAACTGACTGTACTGTCCAGTTGTAAAGGGGTACAGTTGTAACACTGTGGACATGTCCCTTCTCATGCACCTGTCATCATCCGCGTGCACATTAGCATTCTTTTTGTGTTAAAAAATAATCTTTGCCTCTTGTAATTATTGAACTGTAATTGTAATTCTGGGACATGCTTGTACAAAAATGTACCATGATCTAATGCTGACTGCACTGATGGTATGTCAGTGTATATCTGCCATCACTGTGAAAAATATTAGGAGCATAAAGTCACACAAATACGGAACTGATACATGCATTGAATTATTCAAAGTCTAAAATATATCAGTATATTTTACCTAACACTCTCATATTTGTTCTGGACAATATTTGTGCAGAAAAAGTATACTTAGTCTACCCCTAGATGCAATGTGGCATCAGTATGTGCTCAGTATAATTGTACTGTCACGATTATTGAACATACATTAGAAATCACCCAGAACAAAATGAAAGCCTTTAAATGTCACATCGTATGATTGTATTAACTGTAAAATGACAGCATTAAATAAACCAATCAAAGCCACTTATTATATATGTCCATGTAAAATCAATCTATGCACTCTATATTCTAACCTCAAGTGCTTCATAAAGGGTTTATGTTGTAGATGCTGTCAATACATTCACACATTTCAGTGTCTACCCAAATACAATTATAATTGCAGGCTAAGACCACACTTACAAAGAAATACCTATGAATATAAATGAGGTGATATCGGATTATACATTTTGATGCTTTACAGCAAATGGACATCAAACTGCAAAGCACAATTATCAAACACAGAAATAAATGTCTACATCCACATAACTCATTACAATATAATTGCTCCTTGGTTTGCTTTTAAACTGTAAAATGAGTTAAAGCCTCAAAATATTTAATTCTTTATAGCCAAAAATACAAATGCTTTTGTCTTTGAACAACATGAGATTTGAATGTAACATGATATCAGCTAAAGTGCACAAGAAGACATGCATTATTCCATGTGTTATGGAGCCGATGAGATGAGAGGCGTGCGGATCCATTTGCAAGGCTTTTATTCAGGGGAGACGTTGTCACAAAACAAGCAGGGTTCATGCAAACAAGTACAACACAGGCAAGACAGAGTATTCCTAGGGCAAGCGTGGGTCTCCAATCGACGAACAATATCCAACAGGGCAAGGCAGAGAGGTAACCCAAGTACACAAGCAATAGTCTAAGCGATGTGGAAACAGAGTCCGAAAGGCAAGGCAAAGGGTTAATTCAGGAAACACGAGCAGGAATCGAAACAGGCAAGGAAAGGCAAGACAAGACTATGATAACTAAGTGGGCTCCGTAGAGTAGCTATCGCTAGGAGAGTGATAAACGCTACCCAATACTTGCCAATCTGACTGAGGAAGTCTATGGCTTAAGTAAGGGGTGTAATGGGAATCAGCTGTGTGATCAGTCTCAGGTGTGAGTGTGTGATTAGTGAAATGGCTGCTGGGAAATGTAGTCTGGGGGTGACGTGCAACAGTTAGTGTAGAGCAAGAGTCCATGTGGTGAGCAAGTGGCCTCTGGTGGTGATTGAACGGAGGTTCATAGGCCGGATTTGTGACACCATTGTTACGACAAGCTCGTTTAAAAGCCGCAACATAAAAGGTGCAAACAAAGGATATAAATTCCAATTGTTTTATTGTATTGAACTAAAACAATAGCAATCCGTAACAACTATAAAGCATAAGTCTAGGGATAAAGAAAACTAAAGAAATAAATAACAACAAAACTTTAACAAGATATAAGAAATGCCAATAGAAACATAAGCAAAGAGACACTCCGGAGAAAACATTCCCCACAGAGTGCCTGCCTCAGTTAATAGACATCACACTTAAATATGCTACTAATCAAACAATTAAGACGAGGAAGACCAATCAGAGCCTGCCGCACTCTACCCAATAGGATCTGGACTCAGGGTGGTCACACCATGCCCTCTCTAGAAAATTTTATTGTGATGTGATTATTACTTTGTGCCAATCTGCAGTCAAATAATTTAGCATATTATGATAAATTGCTCAATAGAATTGCTAGTTATACTAGGCAACTGAATGCATACATGTACAGTATATGTTTTTTTTTTATTATTTAATTTAATTTTTAATTTAATTTTTATGTGGAATCAAAATAATTCATGCTCAAATTAATATTTTACGTACTTTAACTTGGTAAGTATTGGTGTAGTAATGCAGTACAAAGAAGAGACTGGAAGATGTGGATATCTTAAGCTGTTAAATAGGCAAAAAATAAACGTGAACTCTGATTACTTTCATAATCATATTCTAAAATATCTTACACAAATGCATAGTACACTGCATTCCTTTGCAGAATAAACCCATGTTTTTGGAGTGCATTTAGGAAAGCTAAATTGATTTGAAATGATGCAATACTTGGCACAATAAACTAATTCATATAAAGCAATAGCAACATGCATTAGTAAGTGTTTGGCTTCCACCGCATTTTTTGCAGAGGCCATGTTTGTTTCATTAAATCACAATATAAAAACGCCATGTCATTTCAAATATTTTGTTTCCATTTCAAAACCATGAACTCCTGCATGACAACTCTCTCACACTAACCCTTTCACTTACAGAGAAGTCTAGCTATTGAAGGTGGATTGTGCAAACGGCTAATATGTTTACACAAGACAGAGTTTCAGGGCGATGCTTGTAATTCTCATCTTTTGTTTAGTAAAGTTAGCACCATAAGAAGACAGCATTCTTGGCATAGTATTAGATGTGTCAGAAAGTCAAACATGCCAATTACACACTGGGGTGCCATGCTGAGTTTCCTAACTTCTTTACTCGGCAGACTCATGGCTTTCTCTGACAGGACCACTGACAGAACTCGCAAACTTCTCGCTGCTATGGTAACATTGACACAAATTGGCACTCTTCACATCGCAATAATGTTGTTTACAATGCATGAGAATCACATTTAAATGTGTGCGTATATATATATATATATATATATATATATATATATATATATATTTTTTTTTTTTTTAATTGGGTATTAGAGTTTAGGGTATATTAAGTTGTTTGAATTGATACAGTCAATGTTAACAGTCGCTGTATTGATCCTCTCCAGCTCATGCATTAAACTTATCTGTCCAAGACACAATATGATGACTGTTTGCTCTGTAACTATGGCAACCAAATGTAATTTTGATCAGGGGGCTTGTGAAAATGGAACAGCAAACAGAAGGTTATCATGTGAAAACCAACAATATTCACTCTCAAAACATTTATAAGAATGTGTAAAGGGTTTGTCGATTTAGAGAAGACAGCCTGAAAAACATTCAAAAAGACAAAGTGATAATTTGCTTTCAGTTCACTAGAATTGACACATACTGGGCCCAGACACCATAGATATACATATGTAGATACCTCATTAGCGACTGTTTCTATGGGCTGCTATACGTAAGCCGTCCGTCATATTGTAATGGTCAACTTGATGTCATTCACTATAGTAATCATTGAATATTCGAAAGATGCCACAATCCTGCACAGAATGGCTCAACTGCTCTGTGCGAACCTACAGTATGGTGACTGATGTCAAGTTGACCGTTCCAAGATGGCGGCCGCATCTACATGCCTGAAGCGGTCCAATGGGGTATCTGTACATATCTATGCCTGACATCCTTCAAAAAATGTTGATCTTTTAAAATTTACAGGGGTTTGACAAAATAATGTTGAACACCCATTATTACATAGTAAAACGAATATTCATAACTGTAATAGTACAAGACTATAAAAATGAGGTAACACTTTAGTAAAGGGACCAGTTCTCACTATTAGTTGCTTATTATTAGCATGCCTACCATTAACATATTGGCTGTTTATTAGTACGTATAAAACACATATTCTGCATGATCATATTCTACATCCCTAATCCTACCCAACACCTGAACTTAACAACTACCTTACTAACTATTAATAAGCAGCAAATTAGGAGTTTCTTGAGACAAAAGTCATATTTAATGGTTTGTTAATAGTGACAATTGGACGTTAAAATAAAGTGCTATGGTAAAAGGTTTTTAATTGGTTATTGCTAAATTTGTGTAATAAAGTAAATTGGACATTTAGGGCCCTATCATACACCTGGAGCAATGCGGCGCAAGGCGCGGCGCAAGTGTTTTTGCTAGTTTCAGCCCGATGCAGTTCTCATTTTCCCGTCCTGCGCCGCTTTCTTTAAATAGCAAATGCATTTGCGCCCGTTTGTGCGCCCATGGGCATGCTGGTCTAAAAAAGAGGTGTGTTCAGGAGCATTGTTGGCACGTTGCTATTTTGAGGAACTGAAAATGGACTGCGCCATAGACCTGTCACAGACCAGTCAGGCCCTTCACTCCACCAATCACAGAGATCCGCATCACCAGAGTTCTGAGCACCCGCACCTGCACCCAATCAACTCATCAACTCACAGCACCATAAATACTCCACTCACACTCACTTCACTGTCCGATCTCGCTTACGCCTACACGGACTCTGACTACGCTACTCAAAGAGAACAAGTTCATATCCTTCCTGAGAAAGTATTACCTTACCTGTTGTCCTTACCTGCTGTGATCCTTCCTCCTAGTGTTTCCTATCGTCGAAGTGAAGTGAGTGTACCCCTGTTCGTCTATACCAACCAGATTCTTGAAGATTATACGTACCATTCATCACTCCAACCCATACTCACCTATTCACCTGAAGATTGTCTCACCTGTTTTAATAAATCTCACATAGTTATTTTTCTAATCACCTCGTGTCTGAGTCCATCTGTAACAAGACCAACTCAAACCTGGTCTGAAATCAAAAGTCAATGGCACAATATATATATATATATATATATATATATATATATATTTGTTATTTAAAGAGTGTCTTAGTAGAAAATGTGCCTCTGGGTGGGTCCACAACGCACGTTCACTTTGCTTATTACACATAGGGACGCGCAGAAGCACACAAACATGCCAAATATTAAAAATGAAAGGATTAAATAATATTATTGTGTAGGCTACATAAATATAAAAATATGTCACATGTCATAATGGATAGTCACTGCGTGTATCTGTCACGAAACTGGTCCGTGGCTTTCTGTCCGATTATCACCAGAGGTCGCCCTTCCATCATATTGACTCTCACACTACAGACTGCTACACTTACACTGGACTTCAGTTCCCACAATCCATTTCACTCTGATTACGCACACAGCTAAGGCCAATCACACACTCTACATAAGCCATGGACTTCCTCCTTCTCACTGCCTAGTATTGTTTAGTGCATATCACTCTCCTAGCAATAGCTGCATTATGGAGCCAGTCTAGTTTTCCCAGTCTTAGTTCATAGTCTAGTCTAATCCAGTCTTGTCTTGTATCGCCTGTTACTTGATTCTTGCCTGTGTTTCTTGGATTTAAAGCTTTGCCTTGCTGTTTCAGACTGTGTTTGCACCTCGCCTGGACTTTGCTCGTGTTATTTGGATTACCCCTCTTGTCAAGCCCTCTGGATATCGTTTGTTGATCGAAGACCCACGTTTGCCCTAGGAATACTCTTTGTCTTGCCTGTGCTATACCTGTTTGCTGGCGATTTGACCCTGCCTGTGTTTTTGACCACATCTCTGAATAAAAGCCTTGCATATGGATCCACATGTCTCTCATCCCTGTTGCCCCGTAACAGTATCAGAATTAGCCTACCTATTTGCTCGCGCATGAGCAGATCTGTTTGCTCTCTGGAGACGTGTTCAGTCTGCCTTAAAATTCCGCCGCTTAAATAGCGAATCCGCCTGAGTGCACTTGCGCTGTGTGCTTCAGACCATGTGATTAGATCGTTAAAATAGGGCCCTTTTATGTTATTTTACAGTAAAATACAGTTTAATGTTTAAGTCAAGTCAAGTCACCTTTATTTATATAGCGCTTTTAACAATACAGATTGTGTCAAAGCACTTAACAGTATCAAATTGGAGGACAGAGTGTTAGTAATATATAATGATAAGATTAAACACTCAATTTTCAGTTAAAGACATTTCATTATTGAATTCAGAGATGTCATTGTCTAGCTCAGTTTAGTTTAAATAGTATCTGTGCAATCAAATCGGCGATAATCGCTAGAAATTTGGTGTCCCCAACTGAGCAAGCCAGAGGCGACAGCGGCAAGGAACCAAAACTCCCTCCCTTTATTAGATACTACTTGTGATGAGTTGTGATGCATCCTGTGTCTTTCTCATCGCCGCCTGTGTTTGTTTGATAGTTGCATAGGGTAACTGGGCTAAAGGCGCCCCAGGGTAATTGGGCCTTTGATATTATTTCCTCTAGACCACTAGATGGCACAAAAACGTGGCATAGCACTTTCCAAAACATTCGCTTTTCAAAATGCACGTGTATATTTGTCTGATCCTCGATGTGATTGCAGGCAGCAGCACAAAGTTGATTCTGTACTTACTTGATCTAATATTTTGTTAACACTTTATAATAGGGAACACTTTTAAACTATTAACTATGACTTTTCCCTCAATAAATTCCTAATTTGCTGCTTATTAATAGTTAGTAAGGTAGTTGTTAAGTTTAGGTATTGGGTAGGATTAGGGATGTAGAATAAGGTCATGTAGAATAAGGCATTAATATGTGCTTAATTACTACTAATAAATGGATAATATTCTATTAATATGCATGCTAATTAGCAACTAGTTAAGAGATCTTAAAATAAAGTGTTACCAATATTTTTTATTTATTTTAATATATATTTTTTTAATGATGTTGTAGATTTAAGTAGCAAATGAGAATCGCTAAAATTAATGCATATATTTTGAGACAAAAGTATTCTTAATGATTTTCAGTTTTGTTTAAGATAATTAAAGCAACAGATTTTTAAATAAAAACAAAAAACAAAAAACAAAAAAACATTTGTAAAAGTATTGTATTTGTGGTAAAAAGAGACCCTGCATTTGGGGCTAAAGGCACAGTAATTAACATGATAATTAATAGATGGCTGGTAAATATCATATATTATGTTGGGTGTCCATATTAGGGATAATCACCATGTTTAGAATGAAACCATCATATTAAAAAACAACAACAACAAAACACACACACACACACACACACACGTTCGTTTTTGTGAAAAGTGGGGACATTCCACAGGCGTAATGGTTTTTATAGTGTACTTACTGTATGTGCTATTGTCCTACACCAACCCTACACCTAAACCTACCCCTTACAGGAGACTGTGCATTTCAACTTTCCACCAATAAAACCTCACTCTGTATGATTTATAAGCGTTTTGAAAAGTGGGGACATGGGTCAATGTCCTGAGATGTCACCTTCACCTTGTAATATCTGTCATACCTTTGTCATTATACAAATCTATGTCCTGACTTTTCACAAAAATGCGCACACACACACACACACACACACACAGACACAAAATATGATATTAATCATATCATATAATAAAATATCATTTGTTGTTACTACTGTAAATCTACAGTGTAAATCTACATTCAATTATTATGGGATCTCCTTCAGTGCTTTCATAATCTTTACTTTTTAAAAATAATTTTGTTTCTGTATTTTAAAATATTTTATATTAATATATTTTAATACCAGTATATTTATTGAACAAAAAAAAATATTATTTTATTTTTCAAAATAAGCAGAAAATAGTACAAACTTTGCTAAAGTGATTGTTTTGAACAAGTATTAACTTGTATTTGTATACACCATGTGTGGGGTAAAAGGCCCCCCTTGCCACCTCATACATTTGTAAGAGTTTTAAACAAAATAAACAACTTGAATGATTTATTCTCACACAATATCTGTTGCTCCATTAATGTTCAATACAAGTATATACTGTATATTTTTTCTGAAATTATGCATTTTAGGTGCAGGGAAAAGCACATGTTTGTTTTTGTTTTGTTTGTTTGTTTTTTCCCTTAAGGTGTGCCTTTAGCCCCGTTGTACACTATTAAGGTACAGAACATATTTTAGTACTTCACTAGGTTGTTATTTTAACATATCAGTTCAAAAAATTGTAAACTAGTTTGTATATCAGTGTAGTATAAACTGTGTTGAGCAGTGTTTAGTTCAAGCTGGGTAAAATGGGTGAATCGTCAGACTTCCAGAAGAGGCTATTTAGCATGGAAGCTATTTAACTATTTAGCATTGAAGCTGTTTAGCAAGACCGTCTGTAAACTTAAAATCCCAAATTGTTTGGTGTTTAAAGGTGTTTTAACACTACAGAAAACACCAACATCCATGAAAAAGCTGCAACTGCTAAATTGCTAAAACTTTTATTAAAGACCCCATTCCTAAAATGCAAAAAAAAAAAAAAAAAGATGGTCTCTTGATCACAAAACCTGGGCAGTCGGAGCACGTAGATGGACTTTCCCATCTGCCCTGGCCAGTTCAATCAACTCAAACCACTCTGTACATTTTTGGAGAGAAGAGTGAGAAGCCAATTTCCTCCACCATCTCTGAAGTAACTGGCAGATGTTCTGATAGACAATATTTCACTGAAGACTATTCAAAAGTTGTTTGAATCTCTTCTAAGAAGGTTGGAAGCTGTATTAAAGGTATATGCATAAATATATATTTCCCAGGTAAGTGAACGAGAAATCTAGTTCAAACCTATTTACTTTATTAACACACATTCTTTGTCTGTCTTTGTAATCTTTCATCAATATAACTAACCTGATCTGCCTTTGAAATGACTTTCCTTTTTGGGCTTATGAGTTCAGCGGTGCTGTGAGATAGACATGATGGATATGCACAGATGCCAAATATCCAGTTTTCCGTCCTCTCTCCCCACAATGACAGCGACTCTCCTACATCTCTTGGCACCATGCTGATGTTTTAATCTTTACAATGGCAACTGATACACTGGATTTTAACTACACTGTGTGACTAAACAGATCTGGGCTGCGTTTCCCAAAACCTTCTTAACGCTACGTCATTCTTAAGTTGTACCTTAACCTGTACCTTATCGTTAATACGTGTTTCCCGAAAAGTTCTTAGTTAAGTATACCTTCTGTAAGTAATATTTTCGTAAGGGTAAGTAAGTTTGCAGGTAAGTCATGATCACTTGCAAACTGATTTTTTTTTAGCAGTATGAACAAAGCTATAGAAACCAGTTATTTTTTATGACATAAAGTTATTTTATGATATAAACTGCTTTATAACTTTCTGAATGGAATATTAATAATGTCATATTATGAAAGTAAGTTGACTTTAAATGTCAACATTTTCATGTCATATAATGGCAAAATCTGTCTGCTGTCTTTAACCAGACAACAACCTATTAGGGGTGTCGCGATATACTGGCATTGACAATAACCGTGATATTCAAAGCAACAATTATCGATATCGTGTTAATTTAGTGTGTGACGATATTGTTACATGTCAGTCGGTCCTGGTCCTTGTTTTCCTTGTTTTGGTTTAGTTCCTGCCCTCATTGGTTAATTATCATTTGATTGTCCCCACCTGAGTTTGATTATGTTGTTTGCTCTTTTGTTCCTGTTTCCTTTATAAGTCTTCAGTTTTGTGTTCCCCTTTGTCAAGTCTTAAGTTAAGTTAAGTTAAGTTAAGTTAAGTAAAGTTATGTTGTGTGAAATGATATATCGTCTTTAAAGTTATTTCTGTTATTCCTGAACGTTTGTTCTTCATTAAAGTATTTAAGTTTCATCTCCTTCGTTTCCTCGTACTCCTGGAAGAACACCACACGTAACAGAAGACTTGACCGAAATCAAGATGGAGTTCGTGGAAGCGGTCGCCGCCCTAACCCTCCTGGATCTCCCCTTTTTCGAATTCGCGAGCCGGTTCTGTAGGCTCGCGGAGAAAATGACGCTGAACGACTCCGCCATCATCGAGATGTTCCGGCTCGGGGCCACTTACCACCGTCCCGTGGACCTCCCAGACACCACGGGATGTTGTTGGAGAGTGGCCATTTTCCGGTGTCTGGGAAGCGCCCGGGCCCGAGTCGGAACCAACTCGCCAGCGACCCACGGATTCCAACCGCCGTCCGCGGCCACGGCCAAACCGCCGCCAGAGAGAGCGGCAAACCCGCCGAGAGAGAGTGCGGCCAACCCGCCGCCACGAGAGAGTACGGCCAACCCGCCGTCGAGAGTGAAAGCGGCCAACCCGCCACCAGAGAGAGCGGCAAACCCGCCGAGAGAGAGTGCGGCCAACCCGCCGCCGAGAGTGAAAGCGGCCAACCCGCCGCCGAGAGAGAAAGCGGCCGAACCGCCGCGAGAGAAAGCGGCCAACCCGCCGACAGAGAGTGCGGCCGAACCGCCGCGAGAGAAAGCGGCCAACCCGCCGCCAGAGAGTGCGGCCAACCTGCCGCGAGAAAGAGCGGCCGAACCGCCGCCAGAGAATACGGCAAGTCCGCTGGTCCCGCCCAGCGCACCTTCGCCTCCGCTGGTCCCGCCCAGCGCACCTTCGCCTCCGCTGGTCCCGCCCAGCGCACCTTCGCCTCCGCTGGTCCTATCCAGCTCCGCGCTGCAAGAGCGCCGCCCAGTGCCTGCGCCAAGAAGGCGCCTCCCTGTCTCCGCGCTGCAAGAGCGCCGTCCAGTGCCTGCGCCAAGAGGGCACCTCCCTGTCTCCGCGCTGCAAGAGCGCCCCTCAGAATCCGCGCTGCAAGAGCGCACACCAGAGCCCGCGCTGCAAGAGCGCCGCCCAGTGCCTGCGCCAAGAAGGCGCCTCCCTGTCTCCGCGCTGCAAGAGCGCCGTCCAGTGCCTGCGCCAAGAGGGCACCTCCCTGTCTCCGCGCTGCAAGAGCGCCCCTCAGAATCCGCGCTGCAAGAGCGCACACCAGAGCCCGCGCTGCAAGAGCGCCGCCCAGTGCCTGCGCCAAGAAGGCGCCTCCCTGTCTCCGCGCTGCAAGAGCGCCGCCCAGTGCCTGCAACAAGAAGGCACCTCCCTGCCTCCGCGCTGCAAGAGCGCCGTCCTGAACCCGCGCTGCAAGAGCGCCGTCCTGAACCCGCGCTGCAAGAGCGCCGTCCTGAACCCGCGCTGCAAGAGCGCCGTCCTGAACCCGCGCTGCAAGAGCGCCGTCCTGAACCCGCGCTGCCAGAGCGCCCCCCTGTGCCTGCGCCACGAAGGCGCTTCCTAGAGCCTCCGCTGGTCCCGTCCAGCTCACCTGTGCCTCCGCTGGTCCCGTCCAGCTCACCTGTGCCTCCGCTGGTCCCGTCCAGCTCACCTGTGCCTCCGCTGGTCCCGTCCCGCTCACCTGAGCCTCCGCTGGTCCCGTCCAGCTCACCAGGACCTCCGCGGGTTCCGTCCAGCTCTGCGCCGTCCAAGCGCCCCCAGGTATCCGCGCTGTCCGAGCGCCCCAGAGAACCCAGACAAAAACCCCCTAAGTTCCTCAAAGAAATTTTGGGGGGGGGCTATATCCCTGTCCTTCTGTTGGCCATAGTGGCCATGTTCCGGGCTTTAGCCAGGGCCACTATGGCTGATCCTCCAAGGCCGCCGGAATCCCCAGATCCTCCAAGGCCGCCGGAATCCCCAGATCCTCCAAGGCCGCCGGAATCCCCAGATCCTCCAAGGCCGCCGGAATCCCCAGATCCTCCAAGGCCGCCGGAATCCCCAGATCCTCCAAGGCCGCCGGAATCCCCAGATCCTCCAAGGCCGCCGGAATCCCCAGATCCTCCAAGGCCGCCGGAGTCCCCTGATCCGCCATGGCCCTCGGAGTCCCCTGATCCGCCATGGCCCTCGGAGTCCCCTGATCCGCCATGGCCCTCGGAGTCCCCTGACCCGCCATGGCCGCCGGAACCTCCTGATCCGCCCTGGATGCCTCCTCTGTGCCCTGTGTATCCGTCCTGCTCCGGCATCCAGGACGCCCACCCCCCCTCCCGGTTGGAACTGTTACGGCGCGGGACGCGCCTACCGGGAGGGGGAGATACTGTTACATGTCAGTCGGTCCTGGTCCTTGTTTTCCTTGTTTTGGTTTAGTTCCTGCCCTCATTGGTTAATTATCATTTGATTGTCCCCACCTGAGTTTGATTATGTTGTTTGCTCTTTTGTTCCTGTTTCCTTTATAAGTCTTCAGTTTTGTGTTCCCCTTTGTCAAGTCTTAAGTTAAGTTAAGTTAAGTTAAGTAAAGTTATGTTGTGTGAAATGATATATCGTCTTTAAAGTTATTTCTGTTATTCCTGAACGTTTGTTCTTCATTAAAGTATTTAAGTTTCATCTCCTTCGTTTCCTCGTACTCCTGGAAGAACACCACACGTAACAGATATACCGGTATTGGCGATAACCGCAATATTTAAAGGGGTTGTTTACTGCGATTTCACTTTTTTTCATTTTAAATAGTGTGTAATGTTGCTGTTGGTGCATGAACAGTATCTGCAAAGTTGCTGCGCTGAAAGTTCAACGTAAGCGGAGATATCGTCTTTTAAAAATCAGGAAGTTTAATGCCTACAAAAACGACTCATATGGGACTACAACGAGATACTTCCCGGGTTGCATACGAAATAAACCCATCAACCCCTCCCTCCGGAACATGCAGAAAAGGGGGCAAGGCCATGTTCTGCGGCTTTGTCGAAGAGGAAGAGTTACAGTGGAGAGTTGTAGCCAAGCTGTCGAAATGGTGTTATTTTCACCCAGCTGTCAGGTCTTCTGTGTTCGGGCTTCCTACGGACGCTGCAGTTCGTCAACAATGGTTAAAATGTATGTTTGATTATGTTCCTGACAATTACAATCCTAATTCAGCTCCCTGTGCTGCCCATTTTACGCAAGACAGCTTCCAGAATCTACACGAATTCAATGCCGGATTCACACAGAAACTATTACTAAAACATGGAGCGGTTCCAACTTTAAAACCAGAGGCAGCAGTTGTTGGGCCACAACCTGTAAGTAAGATTTCATCATTTTAAATGTATTTGCATGTATAATTTCAGACGTAATGTTTAAGTTTTATCAAGGTCGTAAACAAATGCCAACGCTGGCTTTAGTAGCCAGTTAGTTAAATGCTATTTCGTGTGTCTATGACAAACGCGTACAAACATTTTGGACCCGGATTTGTAATTATGTACTAATTTTGTAAATGTATTTTCCATGTATACTTTATGACGTAATTTTTTGATTTGATCAAGAACGTAAACACAAGCCAATGCTGTTTGGTTTTAGTAGCCAGTTAGTTCGATGCTATTTTGTGTGTTTTGTGTGTAAGACAAACGTGTACGAACTTCAAACAATTATATGTAATCACAACAGCAAACTTCCATTCAGAAACGTTTGTAAGAGCCGTGCTTGCGGAAGTTCTGCTTGACTCTCTTCATTACCTCTTTCTGGGTCTGATTCTGGCTCAAACTGATACGGCAGTATTGACACCATTATTTACATTTGACTGGAGCACATACAACTGTCGCCCGTAAAGGTAAAGGTAATGGGCGTGACATTTCCGGACAATGTGCAGTACGCAGTTTAGCCAATCACAACACACTGGCCCAACTAACCAATCTGAGCCCAGATTATCTGTTTCTGAGGGAGTGGTTTCAGAGAATCAGGAAGTCAACCGGTCGTTCAAATGACAGAGGAGAAAGCGGCTTACGATAAAGGTGAAATATATGAAAAATAAGGCGTTTTTTAACAAACGAAACACGAAGACATGTTATATTGCACCCCATAAACACAATAAAGCAAAGAAAAAAAGCAGTAAACCACCCCTTTAAAATGAACAGGACTCTTATGATAACACATATAAATACTCCAGCACCAGTACCTGGTTAACCTCCAGGTGGCAGTATTGCGCCTTAACCCTGACACCTGTCAAACAAGAAGAAGACGCAGCGCTTGCAGCTATCTGAGAAGAGCCCTGTTCATCAGAGTAAGTTGCGATTATTTTATCAGTCATAGAATCGGAGATGTTACATTAACCTGTTAACATAAGTTTTCTGTGTTCATATATTTAAGGAAATAATGATTATTTTAATAAGGGACCGAGTTTTCTTTACTCGTCTTATTTTTGTATTTGCAATCAATATAGTCTGTGCGTAGTAACACTTCATTTCTTTGTTCAAATCTATTATTAACAGTTATACGATTAAAACTGAGCGACCACATTGCTATATTAAACTTTGTAAAATGTTCAGCTGGTAGCAGTGCTATGCACTTCATGCCTCATCTGCAGTCGTTCTAGATGCACGTTAAAACTGAATTAGCAGCGCTCTTACTGCATGACTTCAGTGGCGCCGGCGCAACTATAGGTTAAAGAGCTTAAAATATGGGTATACAAGCTAACAGGTTAAAGTATCAGTTTAGATGTTAATATGGCAACACTTTACAATAAGGTTAATTAGTTAATTACATTAGTTAACATGAAAGAAGAATGAACAATACTTTTATTAATCTTAGTTCATGTTAATTTCAGCATTTACTAATGCATTATTAAAATCACAAGTTGTTTTTGTAAACATTAATGCACTGTGAACTAACATGAACAATGAACGACTGTATTTTTATCAACAAAGATGAATAAATTGTGTAATGTGTTGTGCATTGTTCGTTTATGTTAGTTAATACATTAGTTAATGTTATCAAATGACATCAAATGACCCCCCCCCCCCAACTAGGTTTCTATAGATATCGCGAGATATTGTTATTGTGGATTCTTATGGCCACAATAACCGTGATATGAAAAATCTAATATCGTAACAGCCCTACAACCTATATGTTCTAGTGAGATCCAATGACTTAATTTTAAACTAAAATGCTGTTGTTTCCCATAACTTCTTTCTAGTGTGAATTATGGTGAATGCTGGATATTTTTCCCCCAGAGTACTGCTTGATAAATCAAGGGAGGGCTCTAAACATCTGCATAGTTCTTTGAAACTGGAGGCCCGTGAGTCCAGGTTGAAACAGAGGGTTCCAAATGGCACATTGAGCCACATGCTAATTAGTGCCAGAGAGAGTTAGAGAGATTTCCTAATGACACTCCCCCGGGGAATTCAACCACCAAACTCACAACATTTCAGAGTGTGCTTCTGTCGGTTCTGACAGCGAGAGCAATGGGAACAGCTTTTACTGGGGGAAACAAAGACTTTGCTGAGCTCCTGTGGGAGGCTTCATTTGAATCCTCTGTCTCTCGCAGTAGCTGTAGCGTCAGTTCCTTCTAAGCAGTTACACGAAACAGCTGCATAATTGTGCCTCAAGCTTCAGTGCGTGGAGCAGAAAACTATAACATAGAAGGGAATGGAAAAACTTCACTTGATTCGGGCAAAGTTTGAGTATACTCGCAATACTGCTAAAAGGGATGTGTAGTTTTGTTCACTTCAGAAGATGTTCCACAAAACGTATAGAAGAGTATAAAAATAGAAGCTAGTGCATCCATTTGACTGAGGTTGTTCTCAGGACATCTTGGTTGCAAGAAATATCATTTTAAGTATTTATTCATGTCCACAGCACAGTAATCAGAATTTACTTTTTAGCATGAGCTGTTAGCCCCTGCTGGTTGGGGCCGTAACTACATTATTAAATGATGAAAAAGTAAGCCGAATTCGGAACAGCATACTACAGTATTACTTTTACAATTTCTTCTGGTAGCTTTTTAGATCAAGAAATGGGTAATCAGTTTTATTTTTGGATTCAGCTTAGACTAATCTACAATTTAATGTAATTGAATTTACAAAATTATGACCAGTCTTAAAAAAATAGATTACTAACTTGTAAGAGTAGTAACTACCTTACTATCAATAAGCAGCAAATTAGGAGTTTATTGAAGCGAAAACTCAGTTAATAGTGAATATGTGTTCCCTTAACCCTCTATGGTACACAATATGATAATTGTCCTGCTTAAAATTGGACACTATAACAATATCAATAAACATTTTCATTATTTATTTATTTATTTATTATTATTATTATTATTATTATTATTATTATTATTATTATTATTATTATTATTATTATTAAACGTTTGTTGCCTCAAGGCAACATTGTACCATCATGGATTGCAACTATAATCAAACCATCACATCAGTTATCATATCAAAACATTACAATCAGTGTTGTTTCAAGATAAATAAAAATAATAAAATCATCACAACCTTATTCTAATATGCACCTTATCCTTACAAGAATGCACATACACACACAAGCACATGTACATAAAATCTCCTTCCTCACTAATGACACCTCACTGAAAGCTGAGAAAGTAATTCCTCTCAACAGAAACATCATGATATGTGCAGATATAGTATCTGAATTACTGTTTTTACAAATGCATTACATAATTATACAAAATTCTGTCAATAATTACTTACCCTTATGTCGTCCAAAACCCAAGACCTCTGTTCATCTTCGGAACACAAATTAAGATATTTTTGATGAAATCTGAGAGCTTTCTGAACCTGCATTGACAGTGTCGAAAACTTTTTCCTCGTCGAAGCAGAGACCAGGAGACGTTGGGATATCTTTCATACAGAACTCGCTGTGTGTCGCTGCAACCATCCAAGTCTAACTAAAGCAGTGATACATTGTCTCCATTCCTAAGCACTGCCCCCCAAATGTATATTAACTACAAAGCACCTGGGTGACGACCTTAAACAAAGCATGCAAATGAAGTATTCAGGTATAGCCACCTGCCCCATTTAACCACTCCTAATCCAAACAGCATAACTGCCCAAAGAGCACCAAGAGCCATTATAAACAAAAGGTGAGAGTCTCTGTCATCTGGCCTATTTGACTTACAATAAGAGAACAGGAACTGGCAGGAACCTCTTGCTACAAACTTTGTTTAACAGAATCGTTCATCTGAAGTCATCATCTTCACCATAAATGCTAAATACAATGTATATAACTTCTTCAGTTTATATACTGTTACAATGGAACCTAGATTTAAAGGGGTGGTTTACTGCTTTTTTTCTTTGCTTGATTGTGTTTATGGGGTGCGATATAACATGTCTTCGTGTTTCGTTTGTTAAAAAACGCCTTATTTTTCATATAGTTCACCTTTATTGCAAGCCGCTTTCTCCTCTGTCATTTGAACGACCGGTTGACTTCCTGATTCTATGAAACCACTCCCTCAGAAACAGGCGATGGGCTCAGATTGGTTAGTTGGGCCGGTGTGTTGTGATTGGCTAAACCGCGTACTGCACATTGTCCGGAAACTTCACGCCCATTACCTTTACCTTTACGAGCGACAGCTGCATGTGCTCCGGTCAAATTTAAATAATGGTGTCAATATTGCCGTATCAGTTTGAGCCAGAATCAGACCCAGAAAGTGGTAATGAAGAGAGTCAAGCAGAACTTCCGCAAGCACGGCTCTTACAAACGTTTCTGAATGGAAGTTTGTTGTTGTGATTACATATCATTTTTTGAAGTTTGTACACGTTTGTCTTATACACACAAAATAGCATCGAACTAACTGGCTACTAACCAAACAGCGCTGGCTTGTGTTTACGTTCTTTATCAAATCGAAAAATTACGTCATAAATAATTTACAAAAAAATACATTTACAAAATTAGTACATAATTACAAATTCGGGTCCAAAATGTTTGTACGCGTTTGTCATAGACACACGAAATAGCATTTAACTAACTGGCTACTAAAGCCAGCGTTGGCATTTGTTTACATCCTTGATAAAACTAAAACATTACATCTGAAATTATAAATGCAAATACATTTAAAATTAGGAAATCTTACTTACAGGTTGTGGCCCAACAACTGCTGCCTCTGGTTTTGAAGTTGAAACTGCTCCATGTTTTAGTAATAGTTTCTGTGTGAATCCGGCATTAAACTCGTGTAGATTCTGGAAGCTGTCTTCCATAAAATGCGCAGCACAGAGAGCTAAATTAGGATTGTTATTGTCAGGAACATAATCAAACATAAATTTTAACCATTGTTGACGAACTACAGCATCTGTAGGAAGCACGAACACAGAAGACCTGACAGCTGGGTGAAAATAACACCGTTTCGACGGCACGGCTACAACTCTCCACTATAACTCTTCCTCTTCGACAAAGCCGCAGAACATGGCCTTGCATGTTCCGGAGGGAGGGGTTGATGCAAATTTATGGGTTTGTTACGTATGCAACCCGGGAAGTATCTCGTTGTAGTCCCATATGAGTTGTTTTTGTAGGCATTAAACTTCCTGATTTTTAAAAGACGATATCTCCGCTTACGTTGAACTTTCAGCGCAGCAACTTTGCAGATCCTTTTCATGCACCAACAGCAACATTACACACTATTTAAAATGAAAAAAAAGTGAAATCGCAGTAAACCACCCCTTTAACATTTTATAAATTTGTAATCCAACAACAGCAAAGGTCCTACCACGATCAAGGCACAAAAACGTAATAAGGACATCATTAAAATAGTCCATGTGACATCAGTGGTTCAACTGTAATTTTACGAAGCTACGAGAATACTTTTTTTGCGCAAAGAAAACAAAAATAATGACTTCATTCAGCTATTTTTTTTTATTTTTTTTCTCTCTTCCGGGACAGTCCTCCGCCATTATCGATGCATACGCATGGTGTTGCTGACGTAGAACACACATGCACTGCACCTTGTTCTCAAGCAGAGGATAGCAATGCACATACATTGATAATGTCGGAGGACTGCCCCAAAAGAGAAAAAAAATGTAGAATAAAGTCATTTATTTTATTTTATTTTATTTTATTTTATTTTATTTTATTTTATTTTATTTTATTTTATGTTTTTCCTTCCATGGACCATTATGCAACTGGTCCATGGTCATGCAGAATAATGCATTAATATGTGCTTCATAAGTACTAATAAACAGCCAATATGCTAGTAATATGCATGCTAAGCAACAAGTTAATAGTGAATAGTGTTCCGTAATTAAAATTGTTGTATTTCTTTCATATGAATTTGTGCTGTTTTGAATTCAGCCAGCATTTCTCCATTGATTACTATTCAAATGTAACTGCGTATTCTTATGCAATATTGTTTTGTGCAGCAGGTTCCAAGTGAGACTCGAACCTACATGAAAGTTAGCCAGGTAAGCCACACTAAAGCATGGTTTTACTTTGGTTTTCATGCATACGCTGGGGGATACTTACAGTGAGCGTGAAGTTAATTTCATCATCAGTACTGTCAGTTTGCAACTCACACATGCACCTTGATTTTTTTGTACAAATTAGTTTGTCCACAAGGCGGCAACACTCCACTCATTGTTTTAGAGTCAGAGAGAGAGAGAGAGAGAGAGAACAAAAACTAACGATTGGAGAAGCACATTTGTGTGAGAGGCTTAAGAGATGAACACAACTCTAGTTAAATGAGCACAAAAGCATCTTTAGCACTCATGAATGAAATGTTTGAATGTCAACTATCAAATGGAATATATTTTAAAAGACTATTTGTTTGACTGTGCACTAAATACTATATGTCTCTTGAGGCCTGGCAGTAGGGATGTGCCCGAATAGCGAATCCGCATTCGGAAAGGCACGGAAAATGAATAAGTTCTACAGAGCCACAAAAGGGACATGGTTTGCCACTTGCTAGCAGTAACCTGTTACATTACAGAAAATAAAAGTTCACTTACCACATAAACAGAGAGAGGTAAGGAGAGATGACCTATCTCGATGTCGAATGATTTGCATATCCTGAGCATCAACTGACAAATATCTAATCTTGTGAAATGTGTGGTAAGTAGTGCCACTCCGTAGTAGATTAGGCTGCGTGTAATCGCGAATCTCAAAAGTGAAAGTAAAAAGCAAATGTGCATTCATAAGTGATTTAAATGTCCCGCATATTAATAACGGCTCCCTGAAAGCACTGACATATATTTTTCTTGTATGTCTCGCATATATTGTATTTATTCCCTTTACGATTGCCGTAGTACACACCATTACATTTCCGAATACCGTATTTGGATTCGGGCATATCCCTACATTGCAGTGAGCTTTTCCTGCAGTTCAGATAAGCTCCTTCACACTCACTGTCGTCTGGGACACGGCACCAATACGATCGGTCCTGCTCAGCCCATTCTGAGTGGAACCGGTTCGAACCAGCAACAGCTGGCATAGAAGTCATCACACGAACAAGGACGATAAAGGCCAGGGGAGTGAGGCTTACCTGCACAGCTTGTAGCAGCTGGCTTCTGTTACTCAAGCAACATACAAATTGCAAAAAAAAAAAAAAAAAAAAAAAAAAAATATATATATATATATATATATATATATATATATATATATATATATAATTATATCATAGTAGATGTTTTACCCAGATTACCTAGATCTCCTAATTTCAAAATATTGTTTTTGCAGATATGTTACAGGCATTTTTATGAATCAAATAAAACACGTTTCATTCAATAATTTATGTATTGCTTAATGCAGCACCTCTATACACAAGAATAAATTTAAAATAAGCCAGTGTTTTTAAATTGCCAATAAGAAGGGTCTATGTCTTTAATCATTTTTATGTTGATTAAAATGACACAACATAACGTTAAAGCTAAATTGTTGATTTCACTTTATTTTGATGGTCCCTTTAACACAATCTATTGACTATATGTAATGTTGCACCTACATTTCTACTGACTCTCATTAGAGTGTTAGTAGTGCATTAGTTGACTGGTAGGGTTAGGGTTAGATTAAGTTGACACGTTCTTGCAAAGTTACTTATAGTCAGTAGAATATCTGTTGGGAGACCAATACAATAAGGAGTGAGTAGATATGAAGCAGACAGTCTACTAATACTTTTATGAGAGTTTGTTGACATGTAGTCGCAACATTACTTAGTGTTAACAGAATGTTTGAAAGGGACCATCAAAATAAAGTATTACCACATTTTTGTTGTATGTTAGTATGCATTTCTGAGTATAGGTGCAACTGAAGTTGTCAAAATAAATCTGCAAGACACTCAACAGTTGTCATCGGTGAACAGTGTTTGGCAAGTTACTCTGAAAATGTAATTAAATTACTGATTACGCCTTTTAAAAGTAATCATGTTACTGTTCTGATTACTTTATTTCAAAATTAATTAGTTACATTACTAGTTACGTTACTTTTTTCTGTACCTACATCCATAAAATTTACATGAAATCCCAGCATAAATGCTCCCAATAAATATTTGTTATTAAATCAGCAACATTCACAAAACACTGTTATTTTTAACTAAAGCAAGCGACTGCTGCGTGCATGGTTTGGCATGGCAGAATGCCAGCAAATAGCACTGCTTTTATAACGTGTGTTATAATGAGAGGATTTGTGAGCACGCAAATTTCAGTACTGCACTCCTGACTGGCCACTGCATTCCAAAAATCAACATTGCTCAACGCAGCAAACGTGTTATAGCCTAAATAGAAATTCTGCCAAAAATTGCATCTGTTAATCGTTTTTATTTTATATTTGTTCTTGTTGCTTTTGTGCAATAGATGAATAACAATTTATTTGTTTTCAATATTTTATGTTTAGTTATTTCTATTTTGCAGGAGTCCCAAAAATCGTTTATTCTCCCGCATCATTTACACACACGAGTGTCTACCTGCCCAAACCAGCACTCTGTTGCGTCGGGTCTCGCGGGAGTGCAGGCCTGTAATCCACTGGCACTGGACTCGACAGTGCGTGTGCTACAGCCTTTTTACAATCTAGATTATAAAACACTGCATTCTGTCAGCAATGTAACGCATAGAGTAACGTATAGAGACCTTGGCTTGTAACTATACTCTAATTACTATTTTGAAAAATATAACGAGTTAAATAACTACATTACTAAAAAACTAATCAAATTACATTAATGTGTTACTATGTTTTACTGCCCAGCGCTGTTGGTGAATTGTATCTGACACCAATCAGTCTGCACAATGATGTATCAAGTTGAACACGTCATGACACCAAAATGAGTCACATGACTTAACATTATGACACCAATGAAGTTCATCTTAGAAAGGGATCATATCACTTCAGTCATAGTTGTATAGATGACATTTACACTAGCTTTATGTCCTTTTTGGAACTTTTGGAACAAATTATATTACATTGAAACATTCTTTTTGTGTTCCACTGAATAAAGGAAATCATGTTTGCAATGACAGGAGGGTGAGTTGACATTAATTTTTGGGTTAACCATTCTTTTAGTTATTTTGCATGGTGACTAGCAGATGTTTGTTTTATTTTACTGTTGAGCTCTTGTTAGTACACACTGCTTAAAATCATAATAATTACATGAGCATGGGGTGTTTAACACTCTGCTAGTTTCTTAAATTTTTACCGCAGTTTGGACAGCTTACTTTAAAACTCACCGTTTCTAAGGCATCTTAAAAAATAAATCTAACACTGTATCCTTGACTGCAACTGCTCAGCCCTGCAGTCAAGTTCATGAGATGGGTGTAACACATATTAGTAAAGCTGGTGAACGTCATTTCTGACAGCTCTGAGAGGGTTGCTTAACCATCAGGTCCTCAGGCTCAAGAGCGTGTAGCTGTGTTAAAAACAGACTGAAAAGAAACCCTGAGGCTACAGAACTGTTCGTACTGAATATGCCATACAGACCTCCAGAATATAACCCCTTCTTCTCCATCTCCAAGATAAACTAATTCACACCTGCATGCATGGTGTCACGGTTGAACACTGTGACGAGATGAGGAAACAAGAGGTAAACTTCAAAATAAACAGTCTTTAATCCAAAATCCAAAACAGGAATACACAAGGCAGGGAGAGCCTCACAGGAAACACAACGTCGACAATCAATGCCGGACACTAGACTAAGGAAAACACAGGGCTTAAGTAACTCAAAAAAGATAATTAACAAACACAGGTGGATAATAATACACTAATAATGAAACAACGAGGACAGGAACAGGAAGATAACTAAACATGGGCATAATGACACATGAAGGAAAACTAGGAGCACATGGGAGGAAAACACAAGACACAAGACACAGGACTGACATTACTCCTCCCTCCCGGAAGGTGTGTCCACACGGATCCTAACATCCAGTGGGGAGGGGGATGGGTGTTCCGGGACCCATGGCAGATCGGAGCAGGGAGGCCATGGCAGAGCGGTATTCGTGGCTGTGGCCTCATCCTTCGCCCCAGCCTCTACGACTAGAGCCATATAACCCCCCCCCCCACCCCCACCCCCCAAAAAAAAAAAATCCTTGGGGAAAATTATGGGCTCTGAGGCCCTCTGTGGGCTAAACTCAGGAACAGGAGCCCTCCTGAACAGGCTTGGGAATGGCCTCTGTGGCCATGACAGGAGAAGCAGCTTGCTTCTGAAGAACCCCAACAGACAAGACCGACTAGAATTGTTCCTGTGGACAATAATTCTGGGGACATGAATTGACTCTGGCCAGGGGCTGGAGCCTGCACTGGACTCAACTCTGGAGCCATCTCTCGACTCTGGACAGTGGCTTGAGCTGACACTGGAGCGAACTCTGGGGCTGGAGCAAACACTGGAGCGAACTCCGGGGCGACAGCCTTCTCCTCCTCCGATTCCTCCTTCAGTTTGAGGTGAGAGACACAGCTGCTGTTGGCATTGGGCTTGACAACGCTGCGGCCAGTGGGCTTAAGGCTGCCGCAGCCGGCGGGCTTGAGTGAGCGGCGACCCGTGAACTTGACTTTGGAGCAGCCGACGAACTTGAGTGAGCAGCGGCCTGCGGGCTCGAGTGAGACACAGATGAACGGCCGGCAGGCTTGAATGAGCTGTGACCGGCGGGCTCGAGAGAGCCATGGCCATCGAAGTCGACTGATGAGCAGCCAGCTGACTTGACTGAAGAATGGCCGGTTGACTTTACTGGGGAACAGCTGACGGGTTGGACGGCGGGCTGGTTCTGGCTCGGGGCAGGACACTCTCCAGACACCGGAGGATACCGGCTTAGTCCCTTGGTGACTCTGGGAGGTCCACGGGGCAATGGTATTTGGCCCCATGCCAGAACAGCGAGTTGATGGTTGCATCATCTAATGCCGTCACCGTTGCGAGCCCGCAAAACTGCCTGGAGTACTCCACAAACTGGAGATCTCTGGGGGCTAAGGCTTGAACTGTGCAGCGGTCTCCATGCCACGGGGAGAAAAAAAACAGAAAACAAAATCAGGAGAAGCGGCGCCGCTTACTCTACTGTTTAGGTCAGGTATTCTGTCACGGTTGAGCACTGTGACGAGACGAGGAACGAGACATAAACTTCAAAATAAACAGTCTTTAATCCAAAATCCAAAACGGGGATACACAAGGCAGGGAGAGACTCACAGGGCTTAAGTATCTCAAATTAAACGAGATAATTAACAAACACAGGTGGATACTAATGAACTAATAATGAAACATCAAGGACAGGAACAGGAAGATAACCAAATATGGGCATAATGACACGAGGGAAAACTAGGAGCACATGAGAGGAAAACACAAGACACAGGACTGACACATGGTGTGGCCTAGTGATTCAAGGGCAATGCTGGTAATTACAGTACATTGCATTTTGTATCCTGACATTAAAGGAATAGTTCACCCAAAAAGGAAAATTTGCTGACAATTTACTCACCCTTAGGCCATTCAAGGAAGTCCGGTAGCCTAAAGTAACACACACATGGTATGTAGAGACTGGGAGTAGTTAATAAACTATTACTTACAAAAGCAGTATTGTACCATACAAACTGACATGCTTTAATAGTAATTATAAGATTGGAGAAGTGTAATATAATTGCATTTTGTTGAACTTAATTTGTCACATGAACACAATGGGTTGACAGCAAAATAGCTACCATGTGAAAGCTCTTATTAGTAAAGGACAGTACATGAGTAGGTAAGTCTTTAAATACAGCTGGTGGTCTGCTAGTAAAGCAACTGATGTTGCAACATTGACAAATTTGTTCCAACATTGACAAATGCTGATGCCAGCTGACCAGATGTAGCCATTTGCTGCGGTTTGACTAGGGCTTCATAAATTCAGGCATTACAATTTAAAAAGACTCCTTTATTTCAGAATGCAAATGTAAATCACGTAAAGTTCCTCTTCTAGTGATTGCCCATGTTCAGGCTATGTGCCTCGTCTGGTGCGTTGATTGAGAGAACAGGCGCACAAATGACCTTTTTCCTCTTGCTCCATGATTTGTGAGATCTCTGGCGGTGATAATTTCAGTGACTGGGGTGCTCTTTCCACCCCTGATTCAAACTGTGGTCAATCGGGAATGCAGAGTATGGAGGAGAATGCATCATTTTACTTCTGCAACACAATGAAAAAAAAAAAAAAATGCTAATATTCAATTAATACTTTTGTACAGCACATCACCAATAATGTGTTTCAATTCTAGTTTTATTTTAATTCAAATGTTAAAGATCTTGAAATCATCAATCGCTACAAATGAATAATTGCCTTCGTAACCCCTGTATTAAGCATATATATATATATATATATATTATTCATTTTATTTTATTTTTTTCATCAGAAAGTGCCAAAAAAAGAGGCCTTTTAATTTTGATTTACATTTATTTTGAAACTTCACTAACACTTTACTTAAAGCCTTTAAAATGCAATATATATATATATTAGGGTTGCACGATACACCGGTACTACGGTAGTATCGCGATACTAAAGCTTAAAAATACCCGCGGTACCATGGCATTTTTTAAACGGTAGTATCGTCCATACGGTGCCGTCCATATGCACGGCAAGAACACTGTTTAAAACGTTCATTTGAACATGCATGCCAGCAGAAAAATTACAAAGTTGATTGCCAAATGTCTTTCTGCTGTGCTCTGTGTATACGCGTTATATGGTATTGAGTGTTCCCCGATGCTTCAGTTCAAGTTGCACTTGTTCATGCTGCAGTTTATCAGATGAAAGGGTCTGATTCAGACCATCTTATGTCATTTTAAAAAACAGCAGCATCACTTATTCAACATCATAATATCTTACAAGAAAGTATTCTCGCAGTTTTGACCACTTCTAGAACAGGTCTAATAGTTCGTTATATATCGTATATATATCTTTATTCATTTATAATGTTATGTTTTAATATACATGCTGCTAACTCGGAAATTTCAAGATACGTGAGCAAAACAAATGTTTCTGACAGTTGCAATTATATAAATACAGTCCAAATGTATAAATGCCACATCTAAATGTCACTTCATGCAGCTTCTGTGCAGTGCTAAGATGAGTTTTGTTTAGATCATTTCATGGATAACAATAGCCAGTCATTCATTCATTCACACTAATTAAGTATTCGGAGAATAATATTGTCTGTTTTCACTTACATCTATTTATTTATTAAATTTTGATTCATTTTGTAGAATTGAATTTTAAATTAACACAATACTGCATGGTACCGTGATACTTCAGATGGCATAGTATCGTAAGACATTTTTATGGTATCGTGACAACCCTAATATATATATATATATATATATATATATATATATATATATATATATATATATATATATATATATATATATATATATATATATATATAAAAATAAAGGTATTCATAGGCATTATATTTAATGCATTATGTTTTCATAAATAATTTAAACAAACATAAAGTGCATTGAAATATTTGCAGATTTCATGAATTTGTAGTTTCCACTGATTATCATGTTTCAATGCATAATACTTTCTAAATGTGTAAAAATTACGTATCATAATGTATTGTAACTGTTTACTATTCATGATATTTAATGCAATATAAGGTGTATTACATGACATAATTCATGCATTATATGTACACGAATAAAATGTATCACTGAAACTTCTTTTTACACAAAAGTTTACATTATCGCTGATCACAGTAAAATTACTGCTGAATAATTTTATGTTCTTGCCACTCCAGTGCTAGACTGTTGTCAGTGGTTGCTATGTGGTTTCTAAGGTGTTATAGCGTATTAAAGTGCTCTGTAATGTTCTGGATGGTTTATAAGTGGTTGTTTTCTGACCCAAGTCAAAAGAGCCCAACCCTATGTCTCTATGATATTCTGGTTTCCAGATATGTTTTTGAAAGCCGTATGTTAAATTGCTTAGAAAAGCAATAGTACACCACAGCAAGCCACATGATTTGAGGAATCATTCATGTCTGCAGCACAAGTTACGTGCTCAAGTTTAATACTTAGGTTATGGGTTTGTTCAAACTAAGATAAATAGTAACAGTGAGGCTTGCTTTAGCAAATACCACTGATAGTCTTTGGGTTATTATTATTTTGAAGTTATAGACTAGCAATATGTTCAGGTAAAATTACAAAACTGATTTTCCTACAATGGCCCCGAGGATCACAGCACAGTGAAAAAGCAAACAAAACTGACAACACAATGACATTAACAGCATTTAATAGAATTAAAACATTTT
Source organism: Acrossocheilus fasciatus (assembly GCA_036784905.1). NCBI lineage: Eukaryota > Metazoa > Chordata > Actinopteri > Cypriniformes > Cyprinidae > Acrossocheilus > Acrossocheilus fasciatus. The sequence continues at coordinate 4,044,494 of CM071953.1, forward strand.
ATCAAATTTGCAGTCACTCAAGTGTTCCAGACCTCAAGCACTCCTTTTACGCTTTAGCAATACATACACTGCTGCATACCAATTAAGCGCTTTAAATTTAACTGAATTTTTTTTTTTTTTTTTTGTAGATGATTATTATGTAGTTATAATATCTAGGAAGTAATCTGGGAGTTGTGTTAGCAGTCAAGGCTTTTTAGCAATAGAGCTAATGCTGGATAATAGAGTTGTGTATTTTTCATGCAAATGCATTGGGAAAACAAATTTGCTAAGTGTTAGCGCTAAAGAAATTAACAATGTGGATGTGTGTCTCTGTGTTTTCTGGGAATTGTGTTTGTCAACCTGAAGGTGTGTTTAAATAGACAATGATTTGCTTTGACAAAGCGACTAGAAGTCATTAATTTTCAAAGAAAATTTGTGTGATTTGAGGTGACATGAGGGCAGCGATTGCATCTTAAAGAAACAGTTCATCTAAAAATAGAAATATTGTCATCATTTACTCACTCTCATGTTGTTGCAAGCTCTTTCTTCTGCAGTACATAACAATATTTTTTTTTTTTTCACATAATGACAGTTTTAACCATGTAGTTACAATAAATGGGGCCTAAAATTTTATTTTATTTTATTTATAAATGCAAAGCACCATAAAAGTATAGTCCATTTGACTTGTGTACTATAGTCCAACTCTTCTGATGCAATGATATAGCTTTGTGTGATGAACAGGCCAAAATGTATGTTTTTTTTTTTTTTGTTTGTTTGTTTTTTTCCCCTAATAATGTTCCAATCCAGTGAGCTGTTAAGCAGTGCGACCGGATTGAGTTGAACTTTAGAACTGAGCTTGTCTGAAATGGTTTTCCAAAAGCATCACTGCAATAAAAGCAAGGCCACTGAAAACAAAAATAGCAATGTAATAATCAAAATATTGAGAAAATTGCCTTTAATTTTTTTATTAGTAGTATGCATTGCTAAGAAATTAATTTGGACAACTTTAGTTTTGATATATTTACTGTAGAAAATTTACAAAATATCTTCATGGAACATGATCTTTATTTAATATCCTAATGATTTTGGCATAAAAAAAAAAAAAAAATATATAATTTTGATCCATACAATGTATAGTTGGCTATTGCTACAAATATATGACTTTCCTACTTATGACTGATTTTTTTATCTGAGTATAAAAATTCAAGCAAGACAACTTTTTCACTGGAGAAGGCAATATTATGGATAGAGGATTCATATTTTAGCCAGAAGCAATGATTTGAAGTTAAAAACATCTTAATAATGGATTTGTCTCTTATAAACACGCAACTTTTCACATCAAAATATGTTAACTGATGGACTGAAGTCATGTGGATTACTTGTGGATTATTGTGATGTTTTTATCAACTTGTTTTTGAACTCTCATTTTGACGGCACCCATTCACTGCAGAGGATCCATTGGTGAGCAAGTGATGGTCCAAATCTGTTCTGATGAAGAAACAAATTCATCTACATCTAGGACAGCCCTAATTCAGCCTTAATTTTCATTCTCTTTTTGATATTTTTGAGAATGATGTAAGAGTGTTTTTGCTGTACTATCATTATATTTATTTAAGTCAAATGCTGATGAATATGACATACAGAAGGGAAAGTGTGGCTCACTGATGTCATTTTGTTTGTTTTACAAATCACATTGTCCATTTGCTGGCTCCATGTTTGAGTCATTATTCCTGTGATCCATCAGTCCAAGCTCTGTCATCTTGCTGCCTGTAAAATTTTGTTCTTCTTTGTAAGTGTGCCTTTCTGCACATGTTTTGTTTTTGTTACTGTTGCGCTGTGAGCTGTTGCTTTGTGTCCTAATGCACTGTTGCAATATGGCAGGTAATGGATTGCTTTCTGAAATGCACTGTTCTCAGAAATGTTTCGGTTCTGTTGTTGTAGTGCTGTGGGTAAATGTTGTTGTGTTGTCAACTTTAGTTTTCTTCATCCGTCCCGTTGTGACCTGCTCTACTGTGCTGTTGTTCTATACAAACACATTCTCAATGAAGCTAACAGCGGATTTGAGAAGAAAGAGTCTAATATATAGTGTTCAGCAGCTGTGGGTTCTATTCATCACATATCAGGATAAAACTATTTAGCAGCATGTTAGCCACTGATAGAGGTTTGGAAAAACATCTCCTTGCTAGCCTTGAAAACAACCATAAAGATCCAGTTTAAAAGCACAGGGCAACTTACTGATGCCTTACGAGGAATGGTTTGTTATTGTTAGAGTGGTTGTCAGTTATTCCCTATAATTTAAGTAAAAAAAAAAAAAAAAAATCTCAAAACGAAATTCTTGTCCTACTGTGTGATGATTGCTTTGCGTTTTGGACTCAGTGTCTATGATGTTGTTGTCTAAGACACATGAAGTCGACGCAGTGAGATTCTTTTTAAGATCAGAAGCGCTTCTGTCACACACAGATGTCCTCTCTCTCGTATTGGCAACACTTCAGTCATATCATCTGTGACTCAAGTGTTTTTACCTGACACACAACGAGCCGTGCATCGCTAAAATACTTTTTATTGCAGCAGATGTCATTGGCATGTCTGCAGTCACTGCGGAAAAGTGAAATGATGGTTCGTCCTTAGTATTTTGTCTTTTAACAGGTTGAGGCGGATATCTTCTTTACTGAGTAGCAACATTAATAATATCAATCCATCCATCTATTTATCCAACCAACTTTCCAAAAAATTTAATCATTTGTAATTACACTGACCAAATAAAGTTGGACAAAAATTAAATACAATGAATTATTAATAACATTTCCAAATCTCTGTGTTATTACTGAAATATGTGAGTCTCTTTATCTAATCACAATGAATTGTAGTTTGTAAACACATTGACTTGCAAAGTCTATCAGCTCTGGTATTACTTTAATCTATTAGTTCATGTAGTCCTTTAATCATTTTAGTTCTGGTCTTACTTTAATCTATTAGTTCTAGTATTACTTTAAGCCTGGATTAGACTCATCATCTGGGGTTTTACAGAAAAACCCAGTATATAGACATTATGATAGACATTAAGCTTTTACAGTAATTGAGTAAATTTGGATTATTTATTTATTTTCTGTTACATCAACGATTTTCAAACTATAAATGGGTTGCAGGTCTGTTGTGATTGGGTCATGAGCAGCATGCAGACAGTTACCATACACTCGTGCATCGATAGGATAGCAGAGTAAGTAGGATTATTAGCTTTTAAAAGGGAGGAAAAGCTTCCCATATCTTTGTATGTTGACATCAAAGGTTGCATGTTCAATCAAACTCTACTGTATTTTTAGCACAAAGCATTTGTCACTTGATAGTAGCTAGTGAAATTACGCAGATGCCAAAAGCTACATAAAATACACGTTCACTTGCAGTGAGGGATGAACTGCAGTTGATTACTGACTACTGAAAGCATGAAACCATCAAAAGTAGTTAAACAAAATAAATAAATAAAAATAACAGACTCTAGTCAAGCCTGCAACGTTTTTTATTCACCTCAAAAGAAAGAAACCAAATCTGAACATATCACTAAGAATAATCAAAAAGTGTGTATGCTGCACAGGAGCATACATGTTTGTTTACATGGTAAACAATCTTGACACTGAGTTAGATCATCACTCAGTGTCCACTTACCAACATACACTAGTGTACTTTTTTATTGCAGTTTTTAGCTGAAATGAACACTAAAGGCAGTCAAACACCAACAACATTCCTTTTCACACAAAAGTGACAAAGTAAACTTGCTTGTAAGCTCACCCGGTAAAGCACTGTGCTCAAGTCCCATGAAACACAAATCAGGGTCAAACAGTTTAAAGACTTGAAGAAGCAATACAAAATGGCATGGTTAATTTAATTCAGTAAATGCTTTTATGCGTTTGTTATTCATTTAATTTATTATTATTATTATTATTTAATTATTTATTTATTTTTTAGTTGTACTTAATTTTCAAAAGTGATAGTGTTAATCTTTTAGCATCACTCACCAGACATTTCATTTTTGAAATACCGAGATACCTGTGTAATGAAATGTTGCAAGATTCACATTCATCAAGAAGTAAAATGATGCTATTTTGCAGAAATGTCAGCACAGACCTAATTTTCCTATGAGCCTACACTGTACAAAAAAAAATGAATTATATATATATATATATATATATATATATATATTAGGGGTGTCAACGTTAACGCATGCGATTAATCAAAAAATTTTAACACGTTAATATTTTTTTAACGCAAATCAATTGGTTGATAAGGTTTGACCCCAACTTCTTGCCGTCATCGCAGCGCGGAAGGTTATCTATCATTGTGTGATGAGGGTACAGCGCCAGTGTTGCTAGGGTAACGGCACAAGTGGGCTATTTTGAAAATTCAGTCGCGTGAAAAATTACAGAGCCGTGGTTTTTCGTTTTTTTGGGCTAATTTTATAATGTACGGTGGCCGCCCAGTGTATATAGACGAATAATATTTAAAATAGATGCTTTTACTAATGTGTATTATATTATACTTGGAATGTACCCTGGCAACTTAAGAACGGAGAGGCGGTAACATCACAAACAACGTGAGTTTCAGCAGAGCATACATGTTGAGGCTTTTACACAGCAGAAATAAACATGACAACAGCCACTATAGATTATATAAGATAATAAACACACGATTACGAAATATATGGTCTGTATGTGATTTTTTGTGTACATCGATGGTGGTTTGAAGTGAGTTCTGAGTAAAAGTGTACTATTAATCTCGTAAAATTGTCTTATGTAGCATGATGCTAATGTTAGCTCTAATGCAGCTGCAGAAGAGGGCCAGTTGTTCTTCATAATGCATTTTGTCATAATACTTCACGTAAGGTTGCAAGAAATGTTTTGTTGTATTTATTTAGAAATACTTTTGATAATAGTAGGGTAAATGTATACTGGGATTGAAGCGATGTGGCTTGGTAAACGTTTTATTGCCAGTATAAAGGCTGATAATGGCTGAATAAAAACAAAATAATAATGATAAAATAATAATAAGGGTATGTCTCATACCTGGCAGAAGTGTGAAAGGTTCTGTTTCCTTAAACTAGTTTGTCATGCATTTCTTTATTTCAACACATTTACAGGTAAATCCTAGTATTTTAAATTTGTGATTTAATCATGACTAATCACAGTCCATGACTGTGATTAACGTGATTACATTTTTTAATCGATTGACAGCACTATTATATATATATATATATATATATATATATATATATATATATATATAAATTCAAAGTTATGAATAAAACAAACAAAGATTATTGGAGTATAAGAAAATACAATTTCATTATTTTCACCACAACATTTCACATTTATTCAACGTTACTTGCAATTTCTTTATATTTATTTGTAAAATGTACTATCAATTTCTGACCATTGTGTGTGTGGGTTGCCAGTTACATTTGTTTGTGTGACTGTCCTTATTCCATTTTGATTAATTTAAGTGTCACATAATAACTCAAAAGTCCTAAAACACAATAGTGTACACAACAAAGCATAAAGCATTTGTTAAAACAACAGAGGTAATGGCTAATATGAATCTCCACCTCATCAGCGGTGTCTGCTTTGATGTGAATTTTTCATGCTCTTGTATCATTAATGATTTGCATGGCTTGACAAATACGCAGGTATAAATCAAACCAGAGAGATTACATCCTAAAGTATTTAAGAGCCATTCTGAGCTCGCTAAGCTCCTGTGGAATAGATGTAATGTAATTAATTTGCCTTGTTTGTATTGGCTAGGGTCATTCAGGTTAATTGAGTCTTACTTCAAAACACTGGCAGAGAGCCACACTTTCTGCCTGTACAGTATATCGTCTTTAATTAATATTAAAATAGACGGCAGCAGGTTATGTCAGCCAATGACAGGCAAACAGAGAATAAACAAAAACAAAGTCAGTCTCACTGAAGCGCCTGACAGATATTAGGAGACAATGCGGCTAATCAGATACCCGCTGTCTTTATTGCTCGCAGATGGAGGGTCTGCCAAATTCAGTGTGGAACTCTAACAATTGAACAAATGTTGCAGATTGCCTGCATGAGCAAAATTGGTCTCAAATAACTCATATTTTCATGGTTTGTTTGTAGGGGTCAAGATGTCACAAATGCTTGTTTTTTTTTGTTTTTTTATATAGACGTACATTTGGATGTTGGTTTCAAACAAGATTCGTTTGTGAAACTGTTCTCAGGACAGTGATTCTTCATAAATGTCTGGTTTAGGCAAGTTACAGTTGTTTTATATATTGCAATTTTATACAAGTCATACAGTAATTTCTAATTATAATTATAAAAGTGTAATCATGATAAAAAAATAAAAATAAAAAAAAAGATTTCCATTATCAATACAATATCCATTAGATTGCAAAGGACTAATCTAAGAGTTTTGCAGACTGCGTGTGCTTTGAATACTGTAATATTGTGATGCATGTAATTAGTATTTTTATTGGGCATATTGAGCATTGTGAGAAATAATTGCTCTTGCGTCACAGATGGAGCAGGTTAATGCACATTATAACAGCTGAATGTTAAAACCTAGTCCACTGTATTAATGGATTTGATCATGTATTAGTTAGCCTTAATTCTGCTACATATCTAAGTGTGGTTCTTCCATGAGATTTCACGCACATTAACTCAGGGTTTTCATTTGTGGTAGCCTATAGAAAATGGTTCGAAACGAAGACAACGGGCTGTTTTTCGTCTAATGTTCATTTCGGTTATTGGTATTAATGTATAATCAAGAAGAAACTCACTTTTACCCTTTTTGTGTTGTTCAGCAGCATGAGATTCAAACCCTCCCAGGCTTTACAATCATGACTGCTATGAAAATGGCAACACAATCATTCACAAAGGAAACCTAAAAGCAGTGTGTTTATAATGAGGTTATGAACCCCTTAAATTGAAACCAAAAGAATATATTTTTTAAAATCACAATTTACAATAAGTGCATATGTACAAGGCTACTAAAGCAGGGAATTGTGATACAGGCCATTCCTCACATGCCATTTGTTCTTCATATATCTCTTAATGCTTTGGTTGAAAAATTAAAACCGATCACAATTAAGAGAATATATGTCCTCTGGTGCTGCACTACCTTAACACTCCATTAAGTAACTTTATTTATTTATTTATTTATTTTATTTTTTTTAGTTTAGTTACAGAGCTCAGAAGTTCCCAGAGATCAGGGATGACCTTCACTATAATAATGATAATATGAGATTTGTTTTGCCTTATTGGGGATAACACGTATGACCAAATGTATATACAAATATTATGCAGTTTATTGTTCTTAAGTGTTTGGAATATTACTACTTTATTCAAGATTACAGTAAATGATTGACTACAATGAAATTGATATTTATGTAATACTCTTTTAGTTTCTGTGAAACACTTTATATCCCTTTTTAACTTGTGCAATTGCATGATTGATAGATAGATAGATAGATAGATAGATAGATAGATAGATAGATAGATAGATAAGGCTGCTGCAAATATAAGCTGCATATAGGGGACACAGTGATAGTTCTCGGAGGTTCATATAACTCAAAATATTCAGACTGCTGTTAGGTTTCTTTGTGAATGCATGCATTGCCATTTTGATAGCAGCCAGATCTATTTTTGTGACTGTAAAGCCTGAGAGGGTTTGATTCTCATGCTGTTGAACAACAGAAAGAAAACAGGAAGGTGCAATGCTTCTTGATTAAATAACAAATTAAAATCAACACACAACGAAATCACAGTTATTGAAAGTTCTATACTGCATTAATGTGCAGTAAGTACTCCCTAGATCAGCATTTCTAATCTATTTGGAGCACTATGAGCCCACACCGAAACCCATTTTACTTTTATAATGTGATAGATTTTAGAGTAAAACAGGACATATCCTATTCTGCAGGATTTGTCTTTCTCCTGCAAAAGGCAAAATAAGCTATTTCCAAGAATGTTTCAGCTGTTTTTAATGAAATCCATAACACTACTGTATATATGAAACTCATTCTTACAAGTTTGTGTTTCCAGGCTCCCAAAATGTTGTTGTGTACATTAATGGCCAAAAGGTAAACGCTCCCTCAACACTCTTCTCAGCAGCACAAACTGTTTGCTAACAGGAAACTGGCTGCTCAGGTATTTCGAGCTTCTTTTTACCACAAGTGAAGAGCAAAACATAACTTCACCATTAATATAACAAGGCTTTAAAGAGTTTAGATTTCTGCTTTTACGTTAGGATCCACTCGGGAATCACACATGAGGGAGTATTATCCCAGACTAATGTCCAAACAGTGCAGAATCCATAGAAGCGGTGATCGGGTGTCTGTTGCAGTGTGTCCTTTAAGTCAACGCCGTGGGCTCCTTCCTCTCTCAGCGCTATTGATTTATCCTCTAGTACAGCAGCACTTGTTCAAATAACGTCAAGCCAGCCAATAAAGCGCTCGTGAGCATTCAGGCCTCATTATTACAGTTTCATCCCCGAGCCGCTGATAAACAGAGCCCGGTCTCTTAACCTGCACCTTAACAATCTTTCTTAACCTGAGTCCTCTCATTGAATTCCTGCAGTGGGGATGAATCTGCGATCTCTCGCGGTTGGCTGGAAAGGGCCAGTGCTGAGGCTAACACAATGATCAATGTGAAAATTAGGACGATTCCTCATGTGCCGGCTTGCAGACATCAGTTTGCCTTGAGTGCTGCAGTACGAGGCCACAGTCCACGTCTAATCTGTCAGCATTGGGTAAAGTGGCGACATTGCTCTCGTAAACCATAGGTGAGTAAATAGACACTTAATCATCTGTGTCTGTCTGCTAACGCTGCAAGGACATTAGAGCAACAGGAGAGAACTGCCACACAGGAACAATAGTATAGTGCACTAAAGCAGACACTCAACTGCTAAAAGAAGTAAACTCAGAAACACAGCACAAATGTGTATATTTTTGGCAAAATAAAAATAGATGACCTCTTCGAAAGCACAGACAATTCCAAGTCCAGAGTGAAACTAACAGATGCATGTTCAGTTCATACTTTAAGCAGGAATCAAAAGAAACAAACCGAAATATTTGCCATACAGAAGAAAAAATAAAATAAAACCTATTTTCTAAAGATTTTCTACCCTTAATATGTATTTATATATATATATATATATATATATATATATATATATATATATATATATGTACACTGTCAGACATTTCAAAGGGTTTTTACAGTAACTTACTGGCAACACTGTTGAAATTAAATACTATTGTAATTAATTCATTTTAATATAGATTTCATTAGATTTTATAATTTTTATATATAACTCATTTTATTTTTACTCTACATAGGTACTACTGGCATTCAGTTAAAACAGACACAATAAATTACAAAATATCAAATTCTTTATTTAAAACATTGCATGTATAACACTTAAAAATACAGTCTTCCAATGCTGGAACAGTGCATCTTCACCATTTCTCCTGTCTTAGGACATTTTGCAGTGCATTATGTTGTGTCCTCTGGATTTATCCTCACAAAGAATCTTTAGGCAACAGAAACATAATGGGAAAAAAGACAAGCAGCCAAAGAATACATAGCCGTCTGCAAAACCCAGGTGCTGCTCCAAAGCGTGGCCACCATCTTTGCTCACCCTCCACTTTGACAGAAAAGTCTTTCACTAATTTCACATAACTAATTTCACATTAGTTAACCTAATGTTAATATAAAATAAGCCTTGCTCGTTAAAAACAATTTTAATTTGGTAACTTAATTCAGTAAGCTGATAAAAGTCGTTTGAAACGACAGCGCAGTTTACCATAGTAAAGTCCTGTAACCGCCATGTTGATGAGTAAATGTTACTAACTTTAGGTAAACTGGTGTGCAAAAATCTGACTCAAACACACAGACAAACGTACATATATTTTTACCTTGCTTGCTGGTCTTTTTCTCTCGTAAAGTGCACGGACACACAGCGTAGATGTTCTCCGGAGCTCTTCCACTCTCGCGGGTTCATCCCCGGGAAAAGCCCGCGGCACTGCCCCACTGCTTCCATGTCTTCCTCGGACGCGAGTGGCGCGGCGAGGCGCGACTCGATAAAAAACAATATAGAACCCATTATATATGCTATCTACAGTGGATGCGGACAGTAATGTGATGCCCCGGTATATTTATGATGTACAGATGTACTCCAAGCGCTCGCGCTGTTTCTGACACGAAGTAAAAAAACGGATTTTCCAATCATTAGAAGCGATGTAACACATCCAGTAGTCAGTCCCAAGCTGCTGTGGCGCTGTAGACACAGTGTTGGGCAAATTGTGTCAATCCAAATTTAAGAAATTAGGAAAATAAAACGACCTCAGTATAATGGCGCCAAAGAGACCGTTACAGTAGGTATACAGCAATTTTAAAAAAATACAGTAAGTCTCTGTATGTGGGGTCTGACGTCACATAAAATTCCCATGATGCAAAGGGTATTACAGTTATTTACTGTAAAGGGAATTTGCAGTATTACACTGGGTGATATACAGTAAATAACTGGAAATTACAGAAATGTCTAACAGTGTATGTATTTATTTTAAGTAGTGATATTATAAAATGTTTTACAGATTTAAGTTAAATTTACAATAAAAAAGTGCATCTAGTGAACTGAAATAATACCAAGCCTATTATTATTTTATTTTATTTTATTTTATTATTATTTTTTTCCCAAATCAAAGTTAATGACAATTAGCGTATCCTCAAGCTGAGGTACATATTATATTAGAGGGTGCATACAGAAACAAAACATAACACCATCAGGGTAACGTGCATGGCATTAAAATAATGCAATACACATTCATTTAATTTCAACATTCATATGAGGTAACAAAAAACCTTTAAGATAAGCTAAAATAAGCTAAGATAAGATAAGAAGAATGATAAACCATCAAATATGAGCTGCCACACAGATACATCTGTGGATGTCAAATTATTTTTCAATATATTTAATTTTATTTTTTTCACTGTAAATTAGATGACTTCTTATTCACTTCCAAAAATGGTACGTTACAGTATTTTTCCGATTAAATTACATGTAATGTCCTATTTCATCTATAACACTTATTCATTGTAAGAAACTCAGTGTTAACCAATTAACAGGCTTTTAATGTAGTAAAGTATTTTATTATTAAAATGATCATTTTTTTATAATATGATATTATAAAATTTTCATTTTTAAGCATCCACTTTCTTATTACTGTAATTTATCATTATTCTAGTTGATGATTCTTGTTACTGTAATACTTTTTTTTTTTTTTTTAATCAATTTTAAATTAAAAGCAGCACAAGAAACATGGCAATTATATATCTTTTCTCATTATGAAAATCTTTGAATTTACTGTGAGCATGTGAGGAGCTTGACTCACAGGTAATCTTTAGTCGTGTATACGACTGTTTTAAATTTTCAAAATGTTTTTTGAAGAAAAAAATAAAATCTGTCAGACTATCCTGAGAACAACTTACTACATTAAAGGGCTGCATAATATATTTAGAACTAAACAAAATTCTACACTACGTTTATGCATAAATACACAACCTTAAAGGAACACTCCACTTTTTTTGGAAATAGGCTCATTCTCCAACTCCCCCAGAGTTAATAAGTTGAGTTTTACCGTTTTTGAATCCATTCAGCCGATCTCCGGATCTGGCGATAGCACTTTTAGCATAGCTTAGCATAGATCATTGAATCCTATTAGACCAGTAGCATCGCGTTCAAAAACGATCAAAGAGTTTCGATAGTTTTCCTATTTAAAACTTGACTCTTCTGTAGTTATATCATGTACTAAGACCGGCGGAAAATGAAAAGTTGCGATTTTCTAGTCCTATTTGGCTAGGAACTATGCTCTCATTCCGGTGTAATAATCAAGGAACTGTGCTGCCGTAACATGGCCGCAGCAGGCGTAGTGATATTACGCAGCACCTGAAAGTAGTCCCCAGCTAGGTAACTATTTATAATATAGCTGGGGACTACTTTCAGGCGCTACGTAATATCACTGCGCCTGCTGCGGCCATGTTACGGCAGCAAAGTTCCTTGATTATTACACCGGAATGAGAGCATAGTTCCTAGCCAAATAGGATTAGAAAATCGCAACTTTTCATTTCCCGCCGGTCTTATTACACGATATAACTACAGAAGAGTCAAGTTTTAAATAGGAAAACTATCGAAACTCTTTGATCGTTTTTGAACGCGATGCTACTGGTCTAATAGGATTCAATGATCTATGCTAAGCTAAGCTAAAAGTGCTATCGCCAGATCCGGAGATCGGCTGAATGGATTCAAAAACGGTAAAACTCAACTTATTAACTCTGGGGGAGTTGGAGAATGAGCCTATTTCCAAAAAAAGTGGAGTGTTCCTTTAAGGTACAATGCATTCCACATAGTTACGACTGTGTTTGTGCTTCTGACTTCGTAAATGCATAATGCAGTACAAATGAAATGGCAAAAAAAAAAAAAAAAAATGTTTTTCAGACATTATTTCAAGTAAACTTTTATTAGAGTTGACTGAAAGTACTGCATATTGTTTAAAAAAAAAAAAGGGGGGGGGGGGTCTACAAAACACTCAGCACAGCACCACAAAAAGCAATTATTCTTTCAAAAGCAGGCCAGAGAATGACACTCTATTCACAGCCACATTAAATATAAGAGACTGGCCCATTTTAGTTTTTTCTTGTGGAGAGGCATTCTATTCTGACATTATCTTCAGTTGGGTGGATAAGTCTTTTATATTTTTTTTCTAAAGGAGCAAATGAAAATCAATGAGAAAAATGTTTCACTAGACTCTTTTTGTATGCTCAATACGAGTTCCACTATTTCTCCAAACAATTATGAACAAACTCACAAGTTTGCGGCCGTCTCTCCTGCTAGCCGATGACAGGGCGGGAGTTCATGCAGAAACTTGAGGACACCTATCAAGAATTGATCGCCTCTCCGTTCGGCTGCAGTCGCTCGAGGACGAAATGATGCCTGCCGATCAATCCGGTCAACTAAGTGGAACTTGTCAGTGTTTCAGGCTTTACAAAGAGAGTAGTAAGCTCTCTGAGCCATTAACCAGCACACCCTGTGATTATCAGCATACACACATGTAATCACTGCAGACTTTAACTGCTCAAGTATCTTAAAATATCACTTAAAGGTCCCATATTGTCAAAACTGAAATTTCCTGGCTTTTTTTCATGATAACAGAGGTCTAGGGGCTATGTAACTACCATATACGTTTCAAAACAGTCAATCCACAGTAAAGTGCACACAGCCTGCATAAAGTAGTTCATGTACTCTCACTCCAAGGATGGACGATCTGACAGGACTGTTAACTTACTATGAGGTGGATCACATCTAACGTGTAGTAAAGACAATCTCACCGTGTCTATCTAGTCATGATGAAGATGAAAATACATTTCAATTTCAGCAGGCAACTATTTTACATTATTACTCCAGCCACAATTAATCAAAACAATGTACAATTACAAATGATTATATATAAATCGGCAGTTTGTTGTTTTACACACATGCACACAGACATTAATGTATTTCATACTGGACTCGTGAGATGCAAGAAATCTTCAGACGCACCCATAACAACAAAAGACAATACTTTATTGAACCTTTTCTGATAAGAAGTGTGCTCTGCAAACGCTAGCATTTTTGACAATCGTTTCTGTCGTCTACTCGTTTTATCGCATTTAACCACAGCTGTCGTCGGTTTTTTGTCTGGGAGTGGCAGCAGGTATGCCATCAAATTTCTAATTTGAGGCTGCATTACATCGATTCTGGCACCCGACATCACAACAAGATGATATTTTAAGCTCCTTATTTAGCCAAATCTGCGCTGGTTTGAATGGGCCGCATCGCCTGAGTCTAGAGCTGGGAATCGATTCCAAAAAGAATTGATTCCTCGATTCCAAGGCGTTGGGAATCGAGAGTTGATTCCAACCTTTGGAATCGACTCCTCATTCAGAGCTTTTTTCAGTTTATCTATGGGAGCCTCTCAAATGGAAGGCTGCATCCTACGAAGGCTGCACACATTTAAATTCACGAAAATAAACTGAAAGAAAACGAGTCGGTACTGCATCATCATAATTTGAGGATGCAGCCTTCCGTTTGAGAAGCACCATTCGCCTCATGCTTGCTAAAAGTGATTAGAAGTTTATTTTGGATAGTTTTAATGAACCAGTTAAAAAAAATATATATTCAGGGGTTATTTTACGGTGGAACTGGCTTATGTTGTCCACAATTTTGAGCGCTGCACGGCATAATAGATCATGACGTGACTGAGGATCTTATTTCCATCTAAAATTCTATTTTTATTTTTATCAGCCAATGATAATTCTAAAAGAAAACGTCACGAGCATAGATCAGTGGCCGAGAGCGCGTCTGATTGGCAGATAAACCACGAGCGCTCTCAGTGTTATTGTTCTGGTTATTTTGTTTCAATGTACAGTTTGTTAATTTTATCCAAAGCATACAGTCAAAGAAAACTTCATCATTCAGCTGAACTGTGCACATTTATTTTAGACACTTCATGTCTTGTTCAGTTCATGCGATAAATCCATGTCCTCGTTGAGCATGTGAACTATGACTACTTTCACGGGCAAAGCAGACAAAATTACAATTTAAGAATCAATCATAGCTATAGAAATTTATTGTCATTTTTTACAAATAAAGCTTCATATTATGAGAAGGATACTTTCTACGACCTTTATATCCTGCAGTCATGGCGAGATTAGGTTCCTTCGATCTAAAAAAAAAACAAGAATCGAAAAAGAATCAAAAACAACAGAGGAATCGATTCTCGGAATCGACTCCCATCGATTCCAGAACCAGGAATCGGAATCGGACTTGATTCCAAAAATTTCGGAATCTTGCAGCCCTACCTGAGTCGCCTCCAATTCTCCCTTTGTTTTGCTTCCAGCTTAGCGCGGTGACGTAATTGTGACGTCGGCCCCACATGACCCTACTTACTTGTGGTTGGCCTAGCCATGCGTCACTCAGAAAACAACAGGCCAATCAGAAGATAGAATCATGAATATTAATTAGATAGGCCAAAATCGGCCTGTTCTTAGCAGAGCTTAGCTTAGCAGAGAAGAGCTGTAAGAATATATTGAGATGTTTTTTGGTACTTATACCACAAATATATATTCTTAAGGACATCGAAACCTAAAATAAAACTCCAGAAATGTGTACAATATGGGACCTTTAAGAAAATGTTTTTCTTTTTACATTTTGAAATTTCAGCATCATTACTGATTATTTTCTGATTACTGTCAGTGTTGAGAACAATTTCATTCAGCTTTCAGCTTCATGTTTTTTTTTTTTTGTGGAAACTGGTACATTTTTTGCAGGATTATTTGATAAATAGAAAGCTAAGAAGAACAACATATACTGTAAATTAAAATAAATGTATTTTAACTTATGTTTATTTGAATTTATTATTATTATTATTATTAT
Organism: Acrossocheilus fasciatus; assembly: GCA_036784905.1. Lineage (NCBI taxonomy): Eukaryota > Metazoa > Chordata > Actinopteri > Cypriniformes > Cyprinidae > Acrossocheilus > Acrossocheilus fasciatus. The sequence goes on from CM071953.1 coordinate 4,059,962, forward strand.
TAATTGAAAGCAATGCCAAATACTTTGTTGTCACCTTTGGTAAATGTAATGTGTTCTTTCTGAATAAAGTATTAACTAATTATTAAAATCTTATAGATTTGATATTTGAATAGTAGTAGACACAAATTAGATGGATCATATCATGACAGGTTTCTCTGATATCTTGAAATAAAAGATAAATTTTGTATCAACTATAAGCTTGAGATTAGACACCAGTATTACTTGATTTTCAAAAGAAAATCATTGATTTTGTATTTGCTATGTTAGCATGGCAAATGAATGGAACCTTTTTGGAGGAAAAGACTGTGATGACGCATTTTAACAGTCATCAACATCGCAAATCCTGCAAAGTTGTTTATATTTTCTTTTTTTTTAATTGTATGTACATTTATAACACTTTACTTTGTATTATATTACATTCACATCAAATTACAAAAAAAAAAAAAAAAAACTAAACTAAACAAAACCACAACAACAACACCTATTTAACGCTGCTGTGTGGATGTTTCTAATACAGCATCTATAGGAGTGAGAGTAAATTTGACATTGTTTCCTCTTCTGACTGCCATTTCCAGTCTCTCTCTTTTTTCCCTCTCTCTTTGAAAGTTGTGAAAACACTGTGAGAGTGGTGTTTTCCGTTTGCTATTTTTATTTATTTATTTATTTTATGTATGTCTATACGTCTAGTTTTAATAATGTTAATATTGCTACAACTGCTTATATAAAAAATGGTTTAATTCTGAAGCCAAGAGACCTTAATACCTCTCTGATGCTGACTTTGAAATAGGTCAGAAGTTACGCAATAAATATGAATTAAATTAAAAAAGGGGAAAGGGGAAAAAGACATATGATTCACCAGTGATAAAGTAATAGTGAAGCAAGATATTTCAAACCTCAAAATAATTTTATATTATTCCAGTATTTATACAGTTACATAACAGAAACACATGGACAAAGTCCAACAACTGTTGTGCTTTTCCAACGATATTGGACACGACAACAAACCAGCAGCCTGAAGCATTGCATATCATTTCACATGCAAACAGGGACGCGACATAGAAATCTTAAAGTTACAGCAGTGAAAAATAGTAACCAAATATCTAAATTATCACTACTTTCATTTGAGAAAAACGAGCTTTTTTTGTTTGCGTTATGTGACCCTTTTAAACCAGCTCAGTAATAGTGTCAGTACACACGTAGGCGGTTTAGAAAGCTCTATATCACTGATAAATTGGAAGTGGCAGAAGTTCTTGTTAAAGGACGTTATTAAAACTGGGACAAAATAATGCGCCACAGACTATTGACATAATGGGTAGAAGCACTATAAATTATTATTTCTCCTCTATAATAGTTTCACGGTAGTCACAAATATGACAGAGCATATGTTTAATATTATCTGCTCTAGTGGGATGACGCTTTCATGGTGGGAAGAAATATTCATAGAGGAGAACTAAATGATGATAATGGCATATTTCTCCTTTTGTCCCTCCCTCTCGTGCTGTCTAGCATCCGTCTGCCAAAATTACTGATCAGAATCATTGATCAGTTCCATTTATCGCTCAGGCTAATGAACAGTCCAGACACAGGCCTTCTGACAGAGGGGCCAGGCTCCTTCACACAACATTTTGTTTGCCAAAGCAGTGTACATTTTGTATTTCTGAAAGTGGCAGTCAATGAATCTTGATAATGTGCGAGCATTGGGCACATAACTCACATTGATAGCCCTTATATTGTGCCAGGCAGTTATAAATCTGGGTCTGGAGACATGAATATGCATTGACAGTCAACTCCAGCAGCTGCAGATAGTTTCATTGATACAAGCAGTTTGACAGAAACTTAAAAAAATAAAAATTACATGCTCGAGGTCATTCAAAATATCTATAAAGTTAAAAGCACTAATTATGGTAAATGGACTTTTAATTTCCCATTCAAATCAAATATGCCTTACACCAGTGTCATGCTCATTCATCGTGTTTGTCTAAATTGCTTTTTTTTTAATCACCAAAAATTGTGTCACCATCTACCCACCTCATGTCAATCCAGACTTGTATGATTTGTTTTTTTTTAAATGTATTTATTTTTTCTCCACAGTGAAACAAAAAGGTAGTTGTTATTAAAATGTCAAAGCGTTTTTTTTTTCCATACTGTAATCTTACAGAAAAAAAAAAATAAAAAAATAAAATAAAAAATACTGTAAAACAGCTACATTAAAGAGTAATTGGTTAACTGAAAAAAATAAAAAAGATTTAATATTGAATTGAAAATACTGCCATGTTTATGTCACGGTGTACACAGCAGGGAGGAACGACGAACACTCAGACGAGGATAAACTTCCAAATAATAGTCTTTAATAATGACATCAGGGGAAGACAAGGCAGGGCTGACACACAGGAACACCGGGAAGTAACGAGTACACCAGACAAACACTCATTGAACAGACAGGACCTTATATACACACACACGACAATCACATACACCTGAACAGAATAAACTACAAATCAACCTCAACAAGGACAGGAACATGACCAAAAAAGGACAC
>CM071953.1:4067500-4077500 GCA_036784905.1 Acrossocheilus fasciatus
AATAATAAACTTTACACTATTTATAAAAAAATTCCCAGTGTTTGCATTTTAGAAAGTACATAATAAAAATGGCAAGAATAAAGAGGTGTAAAGAGTACCAGAAAACCATACTGGAGTAAATGTACAGATACCTTACAGTGAAAATGACTCCACTTCCACTTGATTGGCTCTATCTCTCTCTCTCCTCTCCACCTGTAGCTGGTGTGTGGTGAGCGCACTGGCGCCGTTGTCCTGTGGCTGCCGTCGCATCATCCAAGTGGATGCTGCACACTGGTGTGTAAAGCGCTTTGGGTGTACAGCAATACACAATGAAGTGCTATATAAATGCATCATTCATTCATTCATTCATTCATTCATCATTCATTCACAAGTTACATGTCACCAATTCCAAAACAACTTGAGTAAAAGTCTTGGAGTATCTGACAGTACTTAAGTATTTTACTTATACTAAATATAGGCTCAAAGATGCACTAGTCAAAGAGACATGCCAGTTAAAAACTGTAACATTGTGGAAAAGCTGGGGAAAACAGGCAGAGGCAAGGATCTATGTGCAGGCATTTCATGGAAAAACTAGAACAAACAATAAGCCAAAAAACCAAAGGGAACAAAGAACAGAATCACAGGCAAATAGACAACCATTACATTCAACAATTCACAAAGAACTAAAGAAACACTAGAGATATATATAACAAGCTGAACAAGATAAGATACAAACTGACTACAAACACCAACAGGAGACAAGAAGTGACATAAAAGTCTAAGACAAGACACAGAGAATATGTAGCACAAACAAGAAAGAGCTGATTTGTGAGGAGAGCAATCACGTTTATTTTCTAAAACCAAAATAAAACTGAACACCTCAAAATTGCAATAAATAAAAAATAATAATAATCATTTTTAAAAAAATTAAAAAGTCAAAGTCTTCTTGCACTGGATGTGCTGGTTTTGGCCTCATTGCTAGCTGCAGTCATATAAAACACCTGTGATTCACAACTACTTGCGAAGGAGCTCACATTCATGTAAAGTAGCCTTGTTGACAAGTTTGGGTGAGCAAAATGCACAAGATATAGTACTTCCAGTGCCCTGTAGTTGGCGATATCACATCTTTTGTAGCAGAAATAAAGTGCTACAGAAAAGCTAGGTGCCATGCTAAATGTAATGTGTAACTGCAACACTCATTTCAAACGCATTGGAGTAAAGAGCACAGATAGTCAAAAAATGTAGTGAAGTAGAGAGTAAAAGTTGCTAATATATTTGATACTCAGTAAAACTACAAAGTATCCAAAAATATACTCAAGTACAGTAATTAGTTACATTTACTCCAATACCTCTGCAAGAATGTCTGAAACCAAAGTACTGAAATTATTTAAAATTCACCCTAAATTCACTTGATTGTGATATTATGATAAAATACTATTAATATGATTTCCACCCTTTAAAAATCATATCTAATTCAATATATTTAGATTTTTAAGTGTATTACATTATTACATTTTTTTTGTAATAATAAAAAAAAAAAAAAGCTGCATTGAATAAAAAAAAAAAATCATTTATTTATTTGTTTGTTTGTGTGTCACTCGTTTGCTGTAGACAAAAGCAGCACTCCATCATGATCCATGTTACCCATCATGATTTGAGAATGTTCCAAACAGCATTTTGAGCTTCAATAGAAATCTGACCTTTTATACAAAGAAGTGCACATGGACAATATCACAAACATGGCTCCACTTTATTAGTGTCCTAGAAACAGTGCAAAATCTGAATATTTCATCTTAAATTCACATCATAACGTTTTATGTTGGTTTGTTTTACATTTCAAAATCCTAAAATGATTTATATTGAAGTTTAAATTAAAATAATCACTTTTGGACCCTGCTGTATAGGCTATACAATATGTGAAGATTTGTCTCTGCACATCACAGTGACCTGCATATGCCTGGCGGATTTTAACGCCATTGCATGTCTAATAAAGCGCAATATGCGAACCGCGCAACGCGGACGGCGTAACGTGAAGCGTTAGTCCCCATCCACACTGACGCGGGACTCCAGCCCGGTTGTTGCGGCATCAGCGGTAGGAGGAGATACAGAGGGGATACAGGGACTCCTGCAGGCTGATTTCAGCAGCTCAGCACTCGCAGGTGGAGACGCGCACCGATCCGGAGCTTCGTCTGACAGCCGAGCGCGCGCACTCACTCACTCACTCGCCCAAATTAATAAATAAAATAATTAATACAGCGAGCTCGTGTTCAAACCAACTACAATGAGAGCAAATCTGTCGCAGTCAGTCCAATCCTCATATGACTCCCAGCCATTTAAAATTTGATGAGCAGTTTTTGGAGAGCTCCTTGGATTGATCCCAGTGTTTTCCAGTCATGAAGAACAGGAGGGAATATGTGGAATACTGGAGCGCGATTTTAGTGTCTCTCTTCTGGATTCACAGCTCTGTCGGGATGCCCCATGTCATACGGATAGGTAAGAGAGTGCGTAATGGACACCGACTCTTTAACTGAACAAACGAATGTTTTTAGTGAGTGTTGAAAGTGCGTGTGCTGTTCGTTTGGGTCCAACTGCTGTTAGTTTACATTTTGCATTTAATAACTCTGTAGAAAATGAGAATAAATGTCTTGCACGGGGCTGTTTGAGCGCTGGAAATGTAGTTGCGCGTCCATCAGCAAGCCGTGCGTCTTAGGGACAGATGGTGCTGCATCGATTTCGTGATCTCACAAACATTTGGAGCCTCTAAGAGAACCTTTTAACTGTTAAAATTATAGCACGATAGAAATGAGTAGCCTTTGGAAAGAACGCTGGAATTGCGGCGTTTCTTGTAAAATCCGCCTGAAACATAAGTTCACAGTCTTAACAGGTGATCTAGGAAACGTTGCGCCGAAGTTTGCCTGGAAACCTCACCTTTACGCACCGTGTGGCCAGACTGAATGTTCTCGGTCGGTCAAAAACAGTGCACTCATGCAATCTGACAAAGAAAGATTTTTCTCAGTCTGAGAAGCTGAAATATGTGTGCCTCGTGGAGACAGGAGCCCAATAAAGATCAATACAGTTTTGTCTGAAGGCAGATCACTTTTGACAAGTGGTTCGATGCCATGCAGAAAAATGGCTCTAAATGTCATTATGAGACATTAACATGTCGGAGCACAGCCTTCAAGTTCCCCAACAAAAAAAGAGACAGTGTTGCATCTATGCCTTTAAAACAGAACATAATTGAAGCATTATACTTAGCTGCTCCATTTATACTTATACAGTTTGACTTTTGTTTGATATAGTTGCATTTTTATTTAATTCCATTTTACTATGACACTAAATGTATTTTTATTTTTATTTTACATTTAGTCTGAAAGATATACTTTGATGTCAACCTCCGTTTTCAGCCTTTTTATTCTTTTAAATAACACACTGTTATTAGGGCACATTCTTTCGTACAGTATGTTCTGGTTCTCCCCCACTACGGATGTGATTGATGACTGTGGCTATGACTTCAATGACATTGTGCTTGAGATTTGTGATTTTTGACAGCTCAGATCTATGTTTTTTTTTTTTTTTTTTTTTTTTTTTTTGTGGCAGTGTAAACGCAAATGTTTTCTCAACAGCTGCTTTAATATTTCCACTGCACATTTGAAAGGAAACAAATGTGACAGATCCCTGCAAAATCTGCTTTTAAAAATGTATTAATATCTCTTTAACAGACACGATGCAATTAAAATATAGTGTCCTTTTTGATCAGTGTGCAGTGGATACTTCTAAAGTACCCCGTAAATGTGATTTTCAAAATGCATGACTTTGTGGGAGTGCATATACTGTATAAGTATCGCCTGTGCTTTTTTCTCGCACAAAATTTGCGCAGCGAAATAACTAAAGTCTGCACGTATGATGCTATGTGTACAGGCATTCGGTGGTACCACCAGAGGGCTTACTGTTCCCTCTCGGGCCTGCATGAGGTTTTGTTTGCCACATTGCAAGCATCATAGCACGGAAATTCATTAGAGAGGCTTGTGTCCAAAGAGAGCAGGCAGGTTGCAGGGGAGGCTGTATCCGCGTCCGCTCGCCGTGTGCTAGCTTAAGTGTTACACCATCAACACGGCTTGTGTAATGGTGGGCATCCACAGTAGACATGCCTCCATTGATTTCACTGTTTTTACAATGCACTTCTCAGAGGCCAGATGGTCGATCAAACTCACTCCACAAGACTGTAAATGTCGAGGGGAAGAGCGTTTCTGCTGTGCCTGTGTGTTATTAGCTGTCTTGCCCTCCTGCTATGAAACTAAAATGGGAAACACTTTGAAAAGGACAATGCGGTAGCTCATTACAGTATTACGACGTTTGTTTGTGGCAGAGCTGTAGGATTTTGCAGAATCAAAGTATTTAGATCTGTGTTGTTTGGAACCGATTGAGCACTCGGCATGGATTGTTTGGCATGGCAGAAACTGTGATCCGGTTGATACGGTACTGAGAAGCCTGGAGTAGCTGAGCAATATATAATGCATCACGGTGCAGGGGAAGAATCACAAACCGGACGATATACGACCGTGCATTTTCACATATGTGCTGAAACAACCTTAGTAGGGTCACGTGTTTTTGTGCTTCACCAAACTGTGTGTCACATGACAGTCGTCCAATCCCTTCTGATCCAAAAACAGCCTTTGAGGTCAAACTCAATGGGTTTTCAATACCCAGCTTGACTTTTCAGTCTAGTTTGGATTCGCCGCTGTCACTCAAACCTTTCAATATCGTTCAGGGCAGCTGCAGCCTATCAGAATCCACTCCAGTTTTGGCACGAATGGCTCTGGACCGCATCCAAATGTCACTGCAGAGTAGTGCGTGTGTCTTGGAAAATGATGACAAACTCTCAAGAGGTTTGTTTTTTGTAATCCTAATTTTAAGGAATTTATCTTGCGCAGTATGACCTTTAGAAAGAGCCAATTGAATGAGATTTAAAAAAAAAAAAAAAAAAAAAAAAAAAAACCTTGGTACACATTTACACACACGGCTTCATAAATTCAGTATCTTTTGGACTTTTTTTTGTTTTTTTTTAAGATAAGCTTGTGCATTTAGGCTGTCTCGGTTGTTGTTCAAGAATGCGATTAATGGAATAAATTTAATGCCTTTAAATGAGAGAATCAGCGCCAGAGAAAGATTTATTGAAAAATCAATCACTTTATCTACCTAAGAGTTACAGTGCTTCATTATGAACAGTTAATCAATCTCTCACAGTTTTATGTCTTTTTTTTTTTTTTTGCATTCCTTCTAAAGAGATATTTTCACATATGCTTATATAAAATGACAAATAAAAAACATGCATTATCTTGGAGAGCATAATCTAATTTAATCTAATAATACTATTAATAATTTAATCTTTATTTAGTCATTTTATTAGTATTTTATATAATAACTGAATCATTCTAACATTCTAACATCTGACTTTTTAAACATCTTACGTAAAAAGTCAGTTAATTTAGCTGTTGACCACATGAAGTGCAGCTTTAGGTTGCCTGATTTTTTTGGTCCACGGCACACTTGAATTTGGAAAAGACTGAAAGCCTTTTTTTTTTTTTTTTTTTCTTCAAATGGCTGCTTCATACTCTAGAGACTCTTCATTTAAAACACAAATTAGCTGCAAATCCACATCACATGTAGCTGCAGAAAAAGTCTTCTTCACGGTATAGTGTATTTGACATATATGATGATGCTTCATATAATAGTATCTCAGCACTTTGGATCTTTTACAGCAATTAAAATGCTCTGCACATTGAAAGCACATGATAGTTTCTGAGGCGTGTGTCCCCTAAACATGTTTCAAGTGGGCGACTAAATTTCCGCATGACAAAACAGTCCAGGAAGTGGAGATAAATTTCTAAAGAAGCTGACAATAAGATTTGCACCATTAGAAAAAGATGGCCATCAGTTGCACAGTGAAAAATAAATGTTTAATTTTTGTGCAAATTTAATCTATAAACTGTCATGGGCGAGCTTATGCAGAATTCTTCTGGCAGAGACTAGAGGTTAATGCGTCTGTGCTGTGTGTGTGTGTGTGTGTGTGTGTGTGTGTGTGTGTGTGTGAAGTGCAAGACACTGCACGGAAGAGTTCGAGCCCAGTGCACAAGTTCTTTGATGTCCGCCGTTGTCTACTGTAGCGGAGATGTGGGGAGACAGCAGCGTCTCACACAAACAAGACACACACACACACACACACACACACACACGTACGTACATACAGAAATGCATGTGGTTTGTACGCATGCACACAGCTGTGTGATTTCACTGAAGCTGTTGTACACTCGCTTCCATTTACAGAGTCAGCACACTTATGGCCTGCCGATTAGCTTCAGTGCCGTTAATGAGAGCGAGCAGATGTCGGTTTTGTTCGCATGAAACCCTGAATCAAATGCTCCGTGCTCTCTTCTCTCAAATCAGTGTCAGTCTGTTATTCTGAAGCTGAGATCTACTTAAAGACCGACTGCACACACACACACACACACACACACACACACACACACACACACACACTTTCAGGTATTTGCATAAATGCAATATGTACGCTCACACACATAAAATAAACAAATGAAAAGAAAACCAAATGGTGCATAGTGACACACATCACGTGGCATGATTTGATTACATGCTAATGCAGCAGAAAATCTCTGTTACACGAGTTTGAAGCTTAATCTGAAAATCTATACATTAGGTAGAGTATAATTATGAGAACTTGAGGTTTCGGAGAGGGTATGACTTTGACACACCCGAAGAATTGATAATCGAGCATTTTGATTTGAAAAGAAGACATGGCTTGGTCCTTAGGCACTTATAAGCATGGATGACTGTCTTATCACAGCTTTAAGAATCGAAACAGACCCATTTTACTTTCCTAATACACATTCCTGTCTTTATTACTCTTTAAGTGTGTTTGTGATTGAAATGACTTTCCTTTTCACTATCAGCTAGTTTATACAGGCTCTTGGTTAAAGGTGAAGTAGGCAAATTGCTATTGTTTTATATTAATGTTTTAGGTAATTTAAAATATTGGCAATAGGGTAAGGTGAAGTGTGTAATATGTGCATTATAGTACCGGCATGGACAAATGGAATTGCACTCAGCAGGTTTTGCATTTTCAAATAGATTTCTTAAAAACAGATTTGCCTCATCTGCAAATGGTTGGACAAGTCTCACACCAAACTCACACCATTTGTTGAGTCAGTGTTTCTGTCAGCTTACAAATGACTTACTTATTGTTGCCTCTGCTTATTGAAGTTGTGGAATGAAAATTCCATTTATTTTCTAAATGCATGCTATTGATCTTATTGTGAATGATTCATCCATGTATATGTTTTATTTTTTCCACTGTAGTGTCAAAATGTCATATCTCAATCTTCCGGTGAAACAACCAACTTCTCTCGGGTGACATATCAATCTTTTAACTCTTTTTTTTTTATACAGTTGACTGCAAGTTCGCATCCAGACCTGCCTCCATCCAATCAATAACCAACCAGTGGATTAACACGGTCTCACTCCCAACTTGTCACATATTGACGCTTGGTCAGGACCCTTTGGCGTCGCTTTTTGACGCACAGGGTACCCATTTAGCATAATTTTTCGACATGCAGGGTCCTCCATTGCAACGTCAATATGCTGACGCAAAAGGCTTATCGTCATGATTAAATTATATATTGGGCAATAATATTACCATTATTGCATATATGTTGGGGTGTGTCACAACATTATATTACACTATTTACACATTTATGAGCATGTAACCCAACCCCTGCCCCTAAACCTACCATTTGTCAATAAAACACAAGATATAACAGGCAGATACAACTACCGTCATAATTTAGAAAAAATAAATAAATAAAAAAATAATAATATTCCAAGTATTTTGAGGCAAAACGACTGATTTGTGAGAGGAATAGACGCGATCGCCATAGCCGTCTCTGTCCGCTGTAAAGCTCTTCTAGTGTGCTGTCTCTGTCTGTAAATTCAAAAAGTGCCGCCAGAAGAAGCCTTACGTTAGCAATTGCCGATCTCGTGACTGATTGCGTCATGCTGTTGTCAAATGCCATTGGTTCTTGAGTATATTCCCTCAGTTACACAAGCCAAAGAGCATTATGTTAATGCATCATGCAATGTACCTGCATGTCTCGTGACTGATTGTGTCATGCTACGGGAGTATCTTTTTGAATGAGATGCCAGCGCGTTAACGGAGCGGGATAGTTTTCAGTGGTTAAAACCTTATGTTTGACTCTCTTCTTCGCATAAAGATATCATATGGCTTCAGAAGACTTGGAATGAAACACAACATGTTTGTAATGCTTTTATACTGCTTGTTTATGGTTGTTTTTTTGCAATAAATACCTGTGACTGTACTTTTATTTGCCTGTTACATGTTTTATATTGTTCAGAAGTGGGTTTAGGGCAGGGGTGGGGTTACGTGCTCCAATGAAAGTATAAATTTATATAAAATTATTTATATTTTTACAAATGCATGAAAACCATTAAATTAAGACAAACAACTGAAAACATTGGAGGACCCTGTGCGTAGAAAAATGACGCTAAAGGGGTACCTTGAGCGTCAAAAGGCAACACCAAGGGGTCCTAACCAAGCATCAAAATGTGACGAGTTGGGAGTGAGACAGTGTTCAGTGGATTGAACTAACACCCTACTTTTTTTTCTTTTCGATAATGCATTTCACTCGAATGGCCATAACAATATGGAAAAAAATATTGGTTTCTATTTCCATTACATCACAACTTTAAGCTGGGGTAGTTGTAGAAAACATTTAACAAAAAAAAAACAAAAAAAACAAACTACACACATAATTTGTAAATCAGTATTTTAATTAGGCAATATTGCTATAAGCCACAGTGCTATTGTTCAGGGCCGCAGGTAATAACAGCCATACTGATAGTCAAAACAGCATGGTGGTGAGTGTGATATTTTTTATACAACAGTTCAATAAACAAGAAGTGACTCACTGTGCAAACATTCTTTTCCGCCAATTAAAATACTTCCAAAGGATAAAGCATCAAGCTTTTTGTGTCACCAACAGTGTTGGGGAAAACACATTACAAGTAACATGAGTTACGTAATCTGATTACTTTTTTGAAAGCAAAGTAGTAAAGTAACACATTACTTTTTAATTTAGAAGGAAATATCTGAGTTACTTTTTCAAATAAGTAACGCCAGCTACTTTTTTTTTCCATGTCTTGACTGACAGCTCTCGTGTTGCCATGTTGAGAGAAATCGGGAGTAAGTGCAGAGGCATTGTGTGCGCTGTGTGAACATGATGTTACTGTAGATCTAGACTAAATATGAACATGTATTTACTCATCTCTGCACACAAAAAAAAACAGATTCAGTGCTCCTCAAAATGAATTAAAAAAAGTCAAATGCAAACTCAGAATATCATACAAACCTGCAATAATTAAATATGTTAAATACGACAAATATTATTTATGTATTTAATCACATTTTATTAACCAATGTCTACTATTGTCCTTCGATGTTTCAAATTTAATGACACATTTGTGTTTAATTTTTGTTATTGCTGAATAGTGTTGAACAGTTTTCTCCTGCGTCATATTCTTCATGCAATTTGTTTGAGCTGTGCCCTCTACTGTACAGACATGAATTTACATTTCCTTCAGCCTGAGGCGTATTCATTTCACTTTTGATGTGAAAGGGCTTTTACATTTGTAAAATAACGTTTTATATTAAAAAAAACAACAACAAAAAAAAAAAACAAGAAAGCCCAGCTTAGATTAAAAAAAAAGTAACTCAAAAGTATACGTAATGCATTAATTTCCATAAAAAGTAACTTAGTAACGTAATTAGTTACTTTTTTAGGGAGTAACAGAATATTGTGATGCATTACTTTTAAAAGTGACTTTCCCCAACACTGGTCACCAAGCCACATACTCAGACGTGGTCTGGGACAGCTCCTCTTCTTCCTCAAAGTGTTTATTTTAAACATTCTGCTCCAGCTTTTCTGTTTCC